>JAPWTK010000234.1:0-427500 GCA_029963805.1 Aromia moschata
ATATATGGTTTTGATCTATTGCTTTTGTTACTGTATTTAATATTAATTACTTTATTACATGTATTATATTATGGAAGAATACGGGAAAATTTAATATTTCAATTATTTAATTTAGTAATATTAAATTTAAGTTATGGTGGGTTCATGCAGAAATTTTTAGTAATAAGAATAAGAATAGTAATAAGCATAAAAGTTAAACCTTCGTTTTATAATGACCCAGTTCATGCAGCAAATCCTTATTTTTAAAATTATTACTAAAAATTATGTTTACTGCATGAACTGGGTCATTATAAAACGAAGGTTTAACTTTTATGCTTATTACTATTCTTATTCTTATTACTAAAAATTTCTGCATGAACCCACCATTATTCTCATATCTTCCTTAAATGCACGCCATTGTCTTGAGTTTTGATTTCTAAATAGAAATCAAAACTCGTTTACAAATAAATATTTGTAAACAAACCGATGTGGTTATACTAGTGTTTTCTATTTAACCCTTTGCGGCATACATTTTTTATATAATCGGTTTCTCATAAAAAATGGTGAACAGGGGGTTTTCGGGGTCGCTGATTACGAATCTGACTTCAGATTTAAAAAAATTCAAAATGGCGGACAAAAATTTCAAATTTTACCAGATTTCATTGAAAATTGATACACAGAGAATTTAGAGCTCGCTGATTACCAACCTGAACTTAGATTTTAAAAATTCCGAATGGCGGATCCATTATGATGACTAAATATTTGAAATATTACTGAATTTCACCAAAAATTGCATATAGGAAGTTTTTCAAAAACGGTAAGTAGCCTAAAATTGAAATTTACTACTGGATTCATTCCAAAGTTTATATATAGAGCTGTCGGAGTTAGTAATCTCGAATTGGTTATGGTGCCCATTTATATGTAATTACCGATTTTATTCCTACAAAAGGATTGCGGTCAACTTGAAAGTATGAGAAAGATCTTTTGGGTGGCTAATCTAGTGGCTAAACCATTATATGATCGTAAACTTGGGTGGCTAAACCATTATATGATAATTTTTAATGAAATCCGGTGATGTTTGAAATTTTTTCCGCTATCTTGGATAAGCCATTTTGAATTTTTAAATTCTGACATCAGATTCGTAATCAGCCACTCCAAAAATCATTGTACAATAGTTTTTTTTATGAAATCCAGTGATATTTGGAATTTTTGTCCGCCATCTTGATGCCGCCATTTTGAATTTTCAAAATCTGAAGTCAGATTCGTAATCAGCGACCCCAAAAACCATTGTATACCTAATATTTTTTTATGAAATCCGATATTTGAAATTTTTTGTTCGCCATCTTGGATCCGCCATTTTGAATTTTTAAATTCTGACGGCAGATTCGTAATCAGCGACTCCGAAAACCTCTGTTTAATTTTTTCCGCACGATGATGCTAAAAAATTTCTCCAATAATGAATTTTTGTTAAAAAAAACGCTTTTTTTTTTAAATGTCAATATAGATAAATTAACAAACACATTCATACCTTTGTGCATGAATTTTAATTCTGTAACATCCCATGATCATAAAAATACAAAAAACATCGGTTAAATCGAATTTAAACTACTTCAAAATCATAAAAAACTTTTAAAAAGGTGGCACCATACGGTGCCACCGTGCCACAAAGGGTTAAGTAAAATAAATCATGCAGACAAGTCTCTAATAGACTTGTGGATTTATTCTGTTTTTCAAACCTTTCCTTAAAAATTTTGTTCAATTTCAAATTTTAACATTTTGTAAAACTAGAATATTTTTACCAGGTAACACATTCATTTCATGTTGATAAGAATGGAAAATAATTTTTTGCTGGAAGAGCAAAGAAGCCATCCTGCATATGACTATTTACGAAAGTGGTAAGCTCGTAAGGTATGTGGTTAAGTAGCAGAATAAATAATAACAGAACGAGAAATGATAAAATAAAACTTTATTGGAATAATCCTCTGAACAAATTTAGAATTTAAAGACATGTAAATAAACAGGTGAGATTACCTATTTTAATAATAATCAGCCTTTTTCACCTACACATATACTGACTAAAAAACACACGTACAGCCATCAGAAGTGAAAGAAAAAAATAAGTATACCGTCTCAAGACGGAAAATAAATACGCTTTCCCTTATTGTACCTTTTTAGTCAGTCTACAGACTACGGGTATACATAGTACGGTCCAGGAAGAAAAAACTAACCGTAACAACTTAAAGCAAAGATAGTAAAGCTCAGCTTCTGAATGTAATAGTTCATTCAGAAAAATGAAGTAGGTATTCTTGCAGCTGGGCTGCTGAATTGTCTTCTTAAAATAAGATTGCACGTATCAACATTAGCAAGAACGAGATTTCGTGCATAATGTTTACAAAACGTATAGAGGATGAAATTAATATAACTTGGATTGTTTAATAGGTTAACTTATGATATAACGTAACACTGGATGTAACACATGGCGCTGTCAGAAAATGAAATAATAGGAAACCATTTCATTTAGGATGACCTCAACTTCAAACTATTACAAAATACTTTTCCAAGAGCTTCTGTAAAGAGTAACGTAAATCTACTAATTTTGTGTTTTAAACTGAAACGTGATCGCTTTCCTGAAAAATCTTGAAACAGTGAGTAAAAAAATGTTATTTGTCTACACTTTATATGTAAATATGTCATAATCACTGTCAAATATTGAATACTGAATGACAACTGATTTGTAAGAATTTAAACATACTGTATAACTAAAATATCACTTTGTTGTTTGAGTTTGAGCACCAATAGCATACCTGAAACATATCAATTCAATGGTTTTCAAAGGAAATCATCCTAAACAACACTCAGTTACCTAATTTAACGGACACTTACAAAACAATCAATATTGTAAAATAACACCTTACTAGTAAGCAATAAATCATTCTTGCATACAAATTTTATAAAATCCCACATATTCCTAAAGAATAAGAGAAGCAACACGGAAAGTTTAATTCTGAGTGTAAATTATTTGACAGAATTGAAAACCCTTATGTTAAGATGCATACCAAAACACACAGATCGAGACTATAGAAGACTTAAATTCTACAAAACACTGCAACTGAATCTTGCAAAAAATTTTAATGAAAAAAATAAATCACAAAAAAATTTATTTCCACAATAAAAAAAGAAACCCTTACTTCATCATTTATTTGATTTAACAAATTCAGTTGGGAAAGTATTTTTTTTTTACAATAATCAATTGCAAGTTTTCCAAAATAATATTTCAAATCCCAGTTTTTCTGCATTGAAAATTAGTTGAATTTTTAAGAAACACCAACAGCCCTGTCTCTAGAGGACTTTTTCCACTAAACAAAATCAAACGGCTCTGTAATCTCACTTTTTCACTCTTCAATAACAGACAATACTTGCTTTGAAAACGAGTGAGAGTGTATCTCTTGGAAAAAAAATATAGGACCGAGTACACCCTCTAAATCGACACATCTAGGATCGCTCCTAATATTATGCGATCAATTTACCAAAAAGTATTGTCTATTACTGAAGATTTTTGCACTTCGTTGTGCACAAATGAATGGTACAAAAAATTAATTTTCAGAAGTACGACCATTCTAAGTTGTTTTACAATCACTACGATCACTGATAATTATGTCATACTATAAAGTGAATACACAAAAATTCTCATTTCGGTTTTAATTACAATTTGTTGTCAGATTTTCAACAGTTTCCTTTATGCCTATTCACAGAACGGGCATAAAAGGAATCCAATTTTCTTGCTGCGAGTATTTTAAAGATCACATTAAAGTATGACATCTCAGAGGCCTTTCTCATAAACTACACGATTATTATGACAATCAACGCGATTTCAACAAATTACTGCAAATTTATCATATAAACAAACTAAAGACAAAAAAAATACGCATTGTTAAACAACACTCGAGACATACATGGACACTTCATGACCTTGTCATGACTTTACATACATAAAATGGACAAAAACACGACTCTCGTGCAGCAGCAACATTTTTAGACAATATGTGTTGCATACCGCACACGTTGAACGTATTCACGCTCAAATCACAGATCATTCATTCAAATTTCACTCGGCCACAACAAATATACTGCTAAGAGTGATCCAGGATTATCTGTGACAAACAGTACCACTCCCAATAACCCAAAAGGGAAAGGACGAAAACCATTCTTCACGGAACTGTCGACGGAATTAAAAAAAAATAAATAAATGAAAATATGAGTTGGTCCAACACAACCTTCCCAATTTGAAATTTGATGATTCCAAATTGAAAATGCATTGTGACCTCTATTTCAGGAGGAATCGACTGATAATTTAAATAGTTTCCAATGATTGATTTATATTTAACCAGAAAAATAATCGTTGGTTTGGAGGTAAAATTCATCAACAAATGTCATCCAAAGTAAGAATATCCAAAGTGTAATTTTCTAAAAACAAGATGTTAAAAAATAGTTCCAATAAAATGTCAACCATTTTTTTCCTGACTAAATCATATCAGATTGAAGCTTTCTTTTTTGTCTCTTGTTTTAGAAAGTTGAGATTTTCTTACAAACTTGCGTGATGTTAACGAATTTTACCTCCAAACCGCCAACATTATTTCTTTACTGAAAATATTCAATTTCTTGAACAATACTTTTCTTTGATATGGAACAAAATGCACACTGAATCCTGCAAGCGCTATTAGAAAATAATTTTTTCTGACACAAACTACTGGAAAGTACCATTTAAACCACAGGATACTGAATGTATCCACAATAGACAACAAAGAGCAATTCAATTTTGGGATTTCCTCAAACGTATAGTTATGTCGATTGCTATGTTCATAAACACAGAATGCAGAACCTAAAATGTATTTTAAGTTTCTTCATTATTTTGAAAAGTAGATGCACACGGTTTTCATAAAAAAAGTGAACTGAAAAATCCATCCTATGGCAAATTTTAAAACAAAAAAGGAAGGAAACGAGAGATTTGTAAGAACATTAATTAAAACAATGAAAGGTTCGATTAAACGAGTGTCTCGTATAGACTGTCTAAAAAAATAAAATGAGTCCCCTACAAAAAAAGTCGACTGAAAAAAATTGCGCTCAATATTTGCAATAATTTGTCAGAAACGCAAACTGACCAGAACCAGAACACAATGAAACAATTTATGGCATGCACTCCATGATGGCGATCTTGTCGAACTTGAAGTTCAGCCATGAGGGTGCACAGAATTGCGCCTCGGAAATATCGTCATCGACAAACAGCTGCCTCTTTGAGTGGTGCTTCTTGTCGTGGCGCCTCTTGCCATGTCTGGCGTCTTCCGAATCGGACTTCTGCGCCAACTTAGGCCTGTACTTGCTGTTGGCGATTTCCCCCTCACAGATGCTCGCCGACTTGTAGCGGTGCCTTTTAGGTGCGGTATTGCAGATCTGCTTCAGTCTTTTGACGAATGGCAGGACCATGAAGAAGGCGTTGGGGCTGACGCCCATCTTCACCTTTGGCGTCGAGTCTTTCTTGTTATTTGGCAAGTCGGATATGGCGAACCAGGAGCACGATTTTATCTCGCATCGTGTCTTCGGGGAGAACTTTGTGGACATCGGTATGTTCTTGATAATGTAGAGTCTGACGAGCTGATCGTTTATGATGGACTCTAGGTATTCCTCGGGGTCGAGGTGGTGGCTGATGTCAAATCCAGTCTCTTCCAGCACTTCCCGGATAGCGCAGTGGGCGGGATCCTCCTCCTCGTTGACCTTACCTTTCGGGAAGCCCCAGGAAGACTTCGCCCAATAGCTCTGGACTAGAAGGACGTGAGACATGTTCTCGGAGAGGATTATGGCGCCATACGTGGGCACACTTTGTTTGTACTCCTTCCATTCTTTGAGGATCTCGTTCAGCTTGTGACTCTCGTTTTTTCAAAAATGGTATGTGCTAAAAGTGCGAATTATACATATACTTCTTCTTATTTAAATACAATTTGTTATAAATGCAAAAAAAGGTACTTAATTTTATCATACGCTTTAAAAAAAGACTGAAAATAAACAATTTTTGACTTGATCTGGTGCAAAAAATGATGCTCCTTATAATAGTAACGTTAATGTTTACGCACAACAGGAAACGTCACAAGAAGTATTACTTTTTCTCCAAATATAAAAAGGAAACACTCACCTGAAAGACGTGCGCCGCAAATTCGTAAATGCTACAAGTTTTTAGACGGCTATCGCTCCCCACATAAAAATCTAAATAAAACCAGTGGGCCAATTCGATTTGGAAACAAATCCTAATCAGGTTCTGCTTCGCAGATTCTGGCACGAATATTAGGAACCTCCTATGGAACAACGGAATTACAAATAAAAAATTAAATCAGACGATAAATATAGAACGCAGTCCATTGTTACATACGTTAAAAGGTCATTCAGAATATCGATCGGAATTGAGTGTTCGACGGTTCTCAATTCGACGTTTTCTACTTCACCCATTTCTCCGTATCACAAATTAATAGAACATCAACGAAAAACTAGGAAAATTTCAGAATCACTACGTGAATTGTTCGGAAAAAGGTTTTTGCGTTTCACTTTCCTCTTTCATGTCGGACATATTTGTTTGTTGTGAAGATAACTGCTGCCAACCTAACAAAAAAAAAACTGGATTGTCGCTATGTTTCTTTTACCTAACATATTAGTAGATTTCAATAAATCTCACTTTCTGATTGGATAATTAAGATTTCATTAAATATACTGATATTTCAGGTAAAAGAATACAGAACGTATGTATTGTAATTATCTTCGCAGGGGCAGCATCGAAAGTACGTTTACATACCTATTATAGTAGTATCACAGTTTAAACTGTTGTACCTAGTATATTTGGTACAATTTTTATCAAAAATTAACGTTCCTATGTTATTATTTTTGCAATGTTTACACCAGAAAACATCTAAATAGAGTTTTCGCTGAATTTAAAATTTTTCCTATTTTTCTTTTTTTTGGAACTGGTATGTACCACAGACCATCTAGACTACGTATACATGGGAAAAGGTGAAGCTAAGCAGAAGTCCATAGCGAAGCCTGGGTATGTAGGCTCTCGTAGTCGTTTGTAGAGTTTACCGGGTGAACACCTCCCGTTGTTTAGCAGAAATCTTTTTTTATAAAGTGAAACTTAAAAAAATGCATAGTGGTGGATTGTAGAAGCAAAACTGAATGTACGTGACCTGAAACGAAGTATATCTTTCTTTAAGGGTGGAATTCATGGTCGGTACTTTAATCAGGGGCGGATTTAGGAAATCTCAGCCCAGAACATTTCCTTTTAGGCCTCTCAGAGTTTAGTAGCTGAGGGATTCGATGTGGAACAGAGGCCACGCCTTAAGCCATCTGTGACAGGTGCAGTTAAATGTTGCACGGTTTGAACTGACGAACGATACACGGGTAGCTAAATAAGAAAAAGGACGGGAGAAGCATATGCGCAGAAATGCTTTGTGGTTTAGAAATTAATTAAAATTTCTTACCCTGTATATCATATACGTATGTATATCGTATACACAAGGAATACGAGTTTTAGTAGAAGAGAAAAAATATAAGACGAATGGCGACTGTCGGAAGTGGGTGAGGATAGACGGACATTCCCGAGACGAGACTTGCTAACTAACTTACAAGATGGCTGCTGTTCAAATTCGCCGAAAAAGGCGCAGTGGGGATTGACCAATAAAATTATCGTCAAATATAACGACTACGAACTCGTCTACATTCTGTCTTTGTTTACATTTCTTCTCACCCTACTCACATTGTTACTATCTACTAATATCACAACGGGTACTCTGTATGTTATTTATACAAGCAATTATTGTACTACCTCCCTACGTAATTATGTAGGTTCTAGATATCTACTTTATACTGACAATCTGGTCTTGGATCTAATTTCTTTCGTTATTGCTAAAAAAATCTATAATTTTTCCATAAATAAATTTCGAGAATAGTTAAGTAGCTAGGTTTTATAATTTATCATTTCTATGGGGTTTCTCTTTAAACACCTGGTAGGGTACATTCAGTAGGTACCAGAATTTTTCAGAACAAATAAATTTCGGGAATAGTAAAGTTCTTGCCTTAGTTAGGTTTTATAATTTATCAGTTGTATGGTTTATTTTTAGGTAGTAGGTACATACAGATGAAATACATATCAGGACTTTCTAATACAAAAGTAAAGAGAGACGACGATGCTCGCCCATGTCTTTAAACACTATTTGCCACAAACAAATAATTTATGTTAAAAAAATGTAAACGAATGTGCTATCTAATACCTATACAGTTTTATTAGTTACAATTTTCTAGCAATTTAAAACAACAATCATAGTTACAGCAAGAAGAAAATCTTATTCGAACATTTACCATCTTGTGAGACCGGATTCCTGCGCTGTGGGATCAAAAATGTTTACGTCGCTATCGCTCACGCTCAGTTTTCTGTTGTGTGCTGTGTGGTGAGTACGTGTGGAACTGTCATGGCCGCTCCTCTGACACCAGAACAAGAAAATGTAAGTACCATTATTTTATTTCACCTACGATTGAATCCAATCTGCCATCGTCAGGTAGTTTATTACGCAAAGTGCGAAATATCGTCACGTATACTTTCTGTATTCGACGAAAGTCATTCATAATTTTTGTTGTAAAAACACAGTTGGTCATGGACGGTACAACAAACGAAACAAAAATTTATTACATACCTTTTCTTTTACCAGCCTACGCAGGAATTTCGTTAGGCGGTTTTATAATCAAATTATGGATATTGCGAGTGTTGGCGTTTTTGTTTGCCGGGAAAAACGAAGATGCCTCGTAAACAAAACAAGTGTCATTGTTTTAGAGGTGGGTAACCTTTACTGGCTACCTGTAGATTTGCATAAAAGATTGCAAATGTTGCAAGAGGGGACCGTTTTTTAAAGTCCGTTTTCTTAGACGTCATTGGCGGCGCAAGAAAAGTAATGTTATTACTTCTTATTATATTATTTAGTTTTGTTTACACTATTTGGAACTTAACCTAATTAGTAATTACTTATATACTTACCTATTTGGTTCGCTATGACTGCTTTTTTTGGATAATTTTAAAAGTACTTACCTACATTTTTTTCTGTTAAAGAAATGTTAATAAGATTACTAAAAATTAAATATGTTCGGCCCGTACCTTATATACCTAATGTGAATGAAAATGAGAAACAACTTTTCGGTCTATTTGAAGTCATTTATTACACATTCACCTAGACCTAATGTAAAATTGACTTAAAAATAGTATTTCTTACAATCTATTTTTTTAACTGTTGGGTTTTATATATGATTTTTATACTAACTGGGTTTTATATTCATTTATGTATACATTTCTGTTGGTATTTTTACTCTTCTTACAATGTAGCTATGTTACGTAAAAAAATAATTATTGTCCTACCTAATATGGTCATTATACCTATAATGGTCACCTAATCTGTAGGACCTACTATTGTACCTACTGATACGTATGTAGGTACCTACATACATACTTCCTCGGAGAAAACTACTTGATATTTTAATGTCCGTTTTAGTTGCAATTTTACATATATGTCTAGGTTTTCACCTACATTTTTTTTATTGGTATTATTATTATTAATTAAGAGTTATAAGTTCGGAACTACCTGTTCATAATTATTACGTGTACCTATTAACGAGCCATTAAAAAAAGTCATCATAGTTGGCCAGGAAAAAAAATACGTATTTCAATTCTTAATCTTAAGTCATTAAATATTCGTGAGGTTACTGCAAAAATCCAAGTCCTAAAAAGTAATTTTATCGTCGCATAACATTTTTTGTCAAAGAAAAAAATAGTTTTTTTCATCAAACTATTCAGTTTAGGGAAAACTAAAAAGCTCATTTAAAGGGCAGTACAAATTGCATTGTAAAGAGACATCCAAAAAAAAAACGTCATCAAAGTTGGCTATGAACGAGAGAGATAGAAATAGCGGTCATGTAGAAGCTTTTCGGTTATGCCAAACTTTTGACAGGTGACTGTCACAATTGTAAAATAAATAATGGCTGTCATATAATGCAACAGCTTTGACAATTAAATAAGGTTAGGTATAAATTTAAGAAATACGTCTTTTTTTGCTAGGCCAACTTTGATTATGGACTTTTGGGTTTTGGGTTTTTGTGTGAGCTCACGAAATTGTCTTTTGGGTGGGGTTTTAGGGGCCCTAAATAAAGAGCCATCCAAAAAAAAGTCATCAAATCTGACTATGAACGAGAGAGATGGAAATAGACGTTATGTCGAAGCTCGAAGCGAAACTTTGTTGTCAAACTTTTGACAAGTGGCTGTCATAATTATTAAATAATTAAATAATGGCTGTCACATAATGTAACAGCCTTGACAATTAAGTAAGGTTAAACTTAAGTTTAACTTTTATCTTAAGATAAAGAATAGAAATACGTCTTTTTTGCTCGGCCAATTTTGATGACGTTTTTTTTGTATGGCTCGTTAGAAGCATCCTACTAGGTTGCTTACATCGTTGACAAAAAACTTAACAATGATAAACATAAAAATCAACACTTATATCTTTTAAAATTGTGCCTTGAAAGATATAAAGTACCTGCTTGTATCCAAAAATTAATTATATGTTTATTTTGCAATTGCTTATCTTGTATATTAAAAATATGAACTTAAAGTAATGTTTTCATCGAGGTTTTCATTGTTTAAGTGTTGTAAAATTTAGGTGGCTTTACAAAGACTGGTTAAAAAAACGCTTACATGCATATACAGGGTGGCCCAGGGGTTATGTACACCCCCAAAAAGAGCTCCATTTTTTGTAGTAGGAATTTGAAATTTTACATACGTAAATGAATCGTTGAAGCTCAACTTTTAACCTATAGGGTGGATATTTCCTATTTCCGCCCTAACCGGAAGTGATATCAACTTTTTTTTTTCAAATGGCAACCACCATTTTTTTTATGCGATTCGGCTAGAGTATCGGATTTTTTATCTGTCTGTTTTTTTAACAGAAAAATCGGTTAAAAAATGGCAAAGATACGTACATTATTTATATTTTATTAAGGCGGCTATGAATCAAATATTAAGCGCTTGCTTTTTTAACAAGTAAGCCACGGAATTTACAAAAAAAGGTACAATGGTACTATTGTTGTAAACTGAAGTTGGATGTAAAGTTTTTGTTATGTTTTATAACTTATGTTTATGCAAAACTTTAGAAAACTCCTTTTTCCTAAAAAAGAAAGCGCCATTATTACAGTTTTTCAAATGACAATGTCCATTATTTATTTTATAAATTTGAAACACATAATGTCAACTTGACATACAGCATGTGAAAATTACGTCAGAACTTACAGACTAATAACTAATAAGATTAAGCATAAATAATAAGAGCTGTGCAAAACAAAAGTTTGCGTTGAGTTTGACAGGTAACTGATTTAGTAATTTTTACAATCAGTAGACGCATTCGATGGCATACTAACTGAGGAACGTTTCAAACTTGTAATATCAAAAATGAATATTGCCATTTGTAAAAACGTAATATTGGCCCTTTCTTTTGTGGAAAAATGAAATTTTCTAAAGTTCTGCATAAAGATAAAGATATTCTGCGTAACTTTACATCCAACTTTAATTTACAACAGTACCATTGTATCCTTTTTTGTACATTCCATGGCTTACTTGTTAAAAAAGCAAGCGCTAATATTTGATTCATAGCCGCCTTCATAAAATACGATTCATAGAATACGATTTTTCTGTTTAAAAACAGACAGATAAAGAATCCGATACTCTAGCCGAATCGCATAAAAAAAATGGTGGTTGCCATTTGAAAAAATAAAGTTGATATCACTTCCGGTTAAGGCGGAAATAGGAAATATCCATTCTATAGGTTAAAAGTTGAGCTTCAACGATTCATTTACGTATGTAAAATTTCAAATTCCTACTACAAAAAATGGAACTCTTTTTGGGGGGTGTACATGACCCCTGGGCCACCCTGTATAGTAAATAGCGATGTGAGTAAGTAACACCCGAACAATAACCACAATTTATCATACGCAGTTTGTAAATTACCCACTGTCTTATCAGTTGACTAATTGTTTTATTATTTTAACAAGTCATAATTAATGTAGTGTCTAGCGCATACGTAAGTAGTGTACTACCTAGATACCTGAAATCGGGACTACTCAAAGTACAGAAACTGTGTTATATAGACATCCAAAAAAAAACGTCAACTCTGGCTATGAACGAGAGAGATGGAAATAGCGGTCATGTCTAAGCTTTTCGGTTATGTCAAACGTTTGACAAGTGACTGTCACAATTTGTAAAATAAACAATGGCTGTCATATGATGTGACAGTCTTGACAAGTAAATAAGGTTATAAATTCTATTAAGAATAGAAATACGTCTTTTTTTTCTCGGCCAACTTTGATGACGTTTTTTTTTGATGTCTATACTATAATGTTATCATCTGTATCTTGTTTGATGAATAGTCAGCGGTGTTTTCATTTCAGGGGCTCGGGGTAAACCTAAAAAACTTCTATATTATTCTAGAATCTACATATGTATATTCGATATGTTTCCCTAACTAGATATAACTAAAATATATATATGTTTACCTAAGATTTCCGTCGATTTTTGCAGTTTTTTTAGAAAAAAAATGTCAATGCTTAATATGTACATTTTTGTACTTGAAATACGTATAGAGGAAAGTGGGGTAAATTGGAAGGCAGAGCAGAAGTGGAGCTGGATTGCGTTATTCCATCTTGTAGTTATGGTAACTGTCTAGATATAATCGGTTTGTTTTTGCAAGACTTTCTGATGGTTTGCAAACTATCAGAAGCAATCGCCCAGTAAAATATTACGTCCTAAACTCGATAATATTGTTGATACTGGACTGGACGACTGCTTCTGATAGTTTGCAAACCATCAGAAAGTACTGCAAAAAACAAACCTAAATTATGTCTGTGAAAAAACCGGACGTACCATTTTGGAAAACTTGGAGGTCGGCAACTTTTGAATACTTTCAATACGGAAAACTGAAAAAAAAAAACAGGGAAAAGTCGTCGAATTTAGAAGTCATCTAGAAAATTATGTTTGCAAATATGTATATGCCAGGATGTAGTGGTTATTCTGATTCAGTTCAGATCTATAATAAGCAGTGTTTATATCCATTATGGACCACTTTATGGACTGCGTCAATTCTAAATAAAAAAATGCACTAACAAGATTCGTAATTTACAGTGTAACGAAAAGTTAACTATTCTTAGCAGTATAACGGGATTTTCATTTTAACTTAACTGAATGCCTCAGTAGATATTCAGACTGTATCACATCAATATACATACTCGTATATTCGTCTAATTCTATGGAAAATATTTTTGCTTCGTTTGTGGTAAAAAAAATATACCGGTGGATTTTTAATACATGTCTAATAAAATGATTGCAAGTGCTTAATTAATTTTCCACTGTCCTCAGACATTTTGGAAATAACTAATATCAGGGCAAAGTGGAATACCAAACAGTTAGTAGTCGAGAATTTCAAAGAAAGTGTGTATGCGCTAGGTATGCAATAGAGGAGGCCAAAATAATTAGATTTGATGGAAATACGAGATAGTTGATAGAAAAAAACATAATGGGTTATTTGTGGATGTGCTTAAAGCGTCTTGAATTTTTATCTGTAAAAGTGCGTGCCTATTACTCTATTTTGCTCCAAACGTTGTTCCACTTTGTTTCATTGATGGCGCTTCATCATAAGTAGAACACTCGGTAGAACAATTTCGGGTCACACAAAGAGCTGACTAATAAGTTGCTTAGACGTATTTCAAGATGAAAATAAACGGGCAATTTACCTACATATTCCCAGAATAATAAAAATACCTATTATTTTGGCCTATCGTTATATTAATAATTACCTAAAATTTCCAGGAATTGATTATTTTTACCTCAAATGCGGTTTGATTATACATCTTAAGACGCGTCTTCCGTGAGTGGAACCTAGTCTTGGCAAATCTGTCTCGTTTATTGAAGAAAGGCGGCAAATATTGTTATCTACTGACAAATAAATATTGTGGTGAGCGGGACAACCGTGAACGGTGTAATGTTAATGGTGTGTAGCCCCTCCCTCTAACCAATGACTTGCTTACATCAACTTACAGACAGAAGATGTGACTTTGACAACAGTGTAGATATAGATCTAAGTTTTTTATTCAGGCTTGTGAAAATCTTAAATCTTGAATTTCGCTTACGTATAAATTAACACAGTTTGATCGAAATAATTCGTTCAAAGCCCCTCCCCCACGATTTTAAATCGTATATAGGTAACAATTTTCGAAACTGCGGCATAAAAAAATAGTGAATTGTTGGACAAGTGGAGAAGAACCGAGTTCTTCTTCACTCTTTTTCTTGCATTTATTTAATCCTTCGTCTATGGTTTGTCCCAAACGCAACCAAGGGAAATAGAAATCACTTTTTAATAACGGTGACAAATGCTCGACAAGTTTTAATGACTACAATAATAATGATTGCGGTCGTCATGAACAGTTTTCAGGAGGTCTAACGGTGTAGGCAGTAATTTGCCGGTTCGTAGCGTATCAAAGCGACGCTTCAAATCACTACTTTTGCTTAACGAACCCTTCTATATTGTCATTTCTAGGTGTTAAACGGCGATATGGCTTTGTCCAACGTAACACCGTAACGCAACTGTGAATTTGTCCACTGTGACGTATTTATTTTGAAGGCGCAGTGTGTTGTTGTTGAGGTGGGTTTTGGTGAAGACGGACTATCGGAAAAACTGCAGTACCTACCCATATACGAGTATTAATATAGATAGGCCCTTAAAAAAACGTAATCAAATCTGGCTATGAACGAGAGAGATGGAAATAGCAGTTATGTCGAAGCGAAACTTCGTTGTTGTCAAACTTTTCACAAGTGGCGGCTCTCTCATATACGAGGGGTGTAAATTAAGTAATGAGATTTTTTTATGGGAATGGCTGTGTGACAAGGCGCATTGTCGTGATGCAACATCCAGTTGTTCTTTATGTTTGGTCTCACACGCATGACCCTTTTTCGAAGTTTTTCAAGAACCTCTCTATAAAAGTGTTGATTTACTGTTTGGCTTGGAGATACAAACTCTTTATGAACAATTCCTGGCTATCAAAAAAGCAAATCAGCATGCATTTGATCTTCGACTTGCTCATTATTGCTTTTTTGGGTCTTGGAGAGGTTGGAAGTGTGCTATTCCATGATTTGGCTATTCCTTGGTTTCCGGGTCGTACTCAAACACTCAAGTCTCATCACAAGTGATGACAAGTTCCATAAAATGGGGATCATTTTCAATCGATTCCAAAAAGTCAAGACACCTTTCTCTCCTGATGTCCTTTCGTTCCTTGCGAAGTTTTTTGGAATAATTTTTGCGCAGATTTTTCTCATCCCTAATTCATTAGCCAAAATCTGATGAACAGTGGTGTGATTCAAAAACTCTTCCTCGATCAGTCTTGTCGTCAGCCGACGATCTGAACACACAAGGTCCGTGTTCTATCGACATTTTCATTGGTTCTTGAAGATGAAGATGAATGACAACAGACTACTTAGAACGAATTACAAACGAAAATGACACGATGATAATAAAAGTAAACAATAATTGAACGTATGTGTAAAAAAAGTTATATGTCGAAGAGGACAGTTCTATAGAGAAAAAAGACTATACGTAGAAAATGTTTCTCTTTCCGAATTCGTTGAAAAAAAGAGATTTGAAAACAAAAGACACCCTGGAAATGACATTTATTGGAAAAAAATGTCTTAAAAAAAAAATCGTTTTTTTTTAAATATTTCCTAAAAAAGAAATTTCCTAAAAAGATTTTTTTCCTTTCATTGTGAAAGCACTGTATATGTTTTATTAGTAAAATTGGCAGAAATGGAACGCGGCACAGAGGCGTACGCATCATAAGTGCAACAAACGAAAGCAACTGGTGTCTTTTTTCGCACGTTTGTCGTATTTTATTATGAAATTATTTCACACTACTCACTGTATTGGGTATAGCAGAGGTTGTACACAGGACTACTGCCTTCAAATCGATTTTTTTTCTTAATTTTTATCTGATCAAAACACGTGCATCTTTCACAAAACGTGCACGTCTATTCTTTATATGTAAAGGCCAAGAAGCAATAATCGCTGTTGTACCTTCAGATTTATGTTCTGTACTTTTTTGCGCAACCGATTACCTGATTGTTAAGGTCCATCATTTCTAACTGTTTTATGCATTATGTGCGTCCGTCGCATAGATTATTTAAAATTTCCACAATTGCCATTAGCGCTGCGAAATTAGCATCACAATGAGGTGACCAGTTAGCCATTCGACCCGTCTGGGTACAAAGGAGGCACATTAAAATACTACAATCCCCATTATGATGTAAATGCTGCCGAGTTATTTCGATGAATCACCTATTATTTAACGGGGAAAAATCATCGGAATACATTAAGCTTCTAACAATGGGATAATTGAGAACGGATGACACTGCTTTGTGGAAATATTGTCAGGCAGGTACTGTAATTACGCGCAATGAAACGAAGCCATTTTTCCGTGTAGGGTGATCAACTTGATTTATTTATTAAATCAATAATAAAAATTAGTTTATTTTAGGGAGCTTGGTATTTGTCACATGACGTATTTAGGTTATGTCAGTGTCAAACGAAAAGTAACCAAG
The DNA here is from genome assembly GCA_029963805.1 of Aromia moschata. Taxonomy (NCBI): domain Eukaryota; kingdom Metazoa; phylum Arthropoda; class Insecta; order Coleoptera; family Cerambycidae; genus Aromia; species Aromia moschata. Next base: position 16,685 of record JAPWTK010000234.1, read on the forward strand.
TGTCCTTATCCAAAAAAACTCAGTGACGAGTCGCTGATTGTAACGAGACAACCAAAAAAAGTCATCAAAGTTGGCCGAGCAAAAAAAACTTCTCTCGTTCTCGTTCATAGCCAGAGTTGATGACTTTTTTGTTGGATGTCGCTTTATTACTCTGTCATCATCAGTTGAAAAAGGTGGTAAAAAAGTACTAGTTTGCATAAAAACGAGAAAAAAATTCGGATCATAGAATTTAGTACACTATATATTATGTACCTTTAAATACATTTCGAATTATGTAAGGCTGTGATTAACATATTTTCTCTATCAAAGTAGAAGGGTATTTTCAGCAAGATAATGTTACATCTTGTTACATGACATTGATTGTCAAACAATTGCTTATTTGGAAGAACTTTTTGATACCCGATTGGTGGATTCTTCTGCAAGGTTGCCAGAGTTTACCATCGTACACTATTTTATTTATCCACACCTCAAAACCACATTTTTTAGAAGTAAACGTCACACAATCAAAGAATGACTTTCGCAAACCCAAGAATAAAGAAATTTTCCTCTCGTCAGCTTTATCCGTATAATGTATATATACAGTATGTTATAGTACATCGGTCAGTTATGAAAAAAAGACAAACAGAAGTGAGACGACAGATTAGAAGCAATCGCATACGCACTGAAGGTAGTGAGGAAATAAGATCAGCCCTCTAACCACACGCTACGCTAGTCGTTAGAACGAGAGGTGTAGAATTTGTATATGTACAACGACTTTTATTGTCTATCGGTTCAGATGATTAGCGTCGCCGTCACTAATTGAATGTGAAGTCCTATTTATATTTATTTATTTATTTTGAAATGGAAGCATTCAAATGAATAAAGCATTTGGTGAATATGTTCAAGGTGGTGGACATTTTGTTTATGAAGTTCTTTTCTGCATGTCGTCATTAGATCAGCTCATGTATGACAATTTATCTAACTATGGGGGCACAAGTTGGGTTTCTCATTCGAATTACAGATCGAATGTTCGAAAGAATATTGTATATCAAGAATATTATAATTTCAAGAACTTTCGTCTGACATATTGGATCGGCCACTTTAAATTTTCAAAATCGGATTTTAGATTTATAATCAAACGACCTTAAAAACTTCTTTATATCGCTTTTTATTCAGGTTCGCACATTTTTAGTTTTTTACCCCCATATTTGTTATCAGTAACCTCATAAACCCCTACATACGAGTATAGCTTTTCAGATTCGCACAAATTTTTAATTTTCGTCCGTAATGAGTGATCTAAAGAATCCCCTACATGAATTTTCCTAAAATTCCGAAAATATTTTAGTTTTCCACCGCCATTTTGGATCAGCCGTCTTGGAATTTTAAAATCTTATTCCAGATTCAGCAACTCCAGAAAGTATGATCAGCAACCTCGAACTTTATCAAAACAATTTCTGGTCGAGATTCAAAGAAATATAATAAATTTGTTAGTAGGTTAGAGACACCATATTTAGTTCGCCATATTGAATTTTATAATTATGATGCCAGATATTGATTCAGTGCCCCCAAAATCTATTGTATACTAAGTTTAGTTCAAATCCCTAGAAAACTAAGAAAATAATCTGATTATACTACTACGTACAAAAAGTACCCGGAAATTGTAAAAAAAAAACACATAAATTGTTATTTATTCATCAAAATGTATTTGGTCCCCTTCAAAGTAGGCTCCATCGAATGCAATACGGCTATGCCAACGTTTAACCCAATCCTCCATACACCGCTCATAGGCCGCCGAAGGTGTCGCCTTCAGCTCCTTCAGCGAACTTTGTTTGATGGCCTCTATCGTTTCAAAGCGGCGACCCCGTAGTGGCAATTTTAGTTTTGGAAATAAAAAAAAATCACACGGAACCATATCTGGTGAATACGGTGGTTGGTCTATCGTATTTATTGGGTTTTTGGCCTTATATTCGGTCACCGTCGTAGCTCGGTGAGATGGCGCGTTGTCGTCGTGCAAAGTCCAAGAATTTTCCTTCCACAATTTCGGCTGTTTCTGACGAATAATTTCGCGCAAACGCCTCAAAATACCGAGATAATACTCCTTTTTAACCGTCTGTCCTACCGGAAGAAATTCCGGAATGTACCACGCATAATAAAAAAAAAAACGTCAGCATCACCTTCACTTTTGACCGACTTTGGCGCTGTTTTTTTCGGTTTCGGCTCATCATCATAGCGCCATTCCGATGACTGACGTCTTGTTTGCATGTCGTACTCGCAGACCCATGTTTCGTCTCCAGTTATGATGCGTTTCATGAAGTTTGGTTCACTATCGGTTCTGGAAACCATATCAAGAGCAACCTGCTTCCGATGCTCTTTTTGAAGCACATTCAGCTCTTTCGGAATCAGTCTCGCAGCGACGCGCTTCATGCCCAAAATATCACTCAAAATACCATGAGCTGACATTGTCGATATGTCACACTCTTGAGCCAACTTTCTAATACTCATATGGCGATTTTCAAGCACTAATGTTTTGATTTTGTCGTTGTTATCGGCTGTCGTAGAGGTCGATGGCCGACTGGAATGAGGCAAATCTTCGTGTACCTATGAGTATATATGATACAATACCAGAATTGGCACTTTCTCTTTGATTATACAGTAAGCGGCAGCCTAATGCTTACATAGCCGAATGAAGAGCAATTGATAATTTAACTTCTTTGTAAGTAGAGTAAACATGAGGTGAGAACCAATCGCGATCCAATCGCTAACGCAGGCGTATGAAAGGCATCCGGTTTGTCGGTAGGGCTGTTTGAGTTAAAATTTGAAATATCATTTGATATTTTATTCTGGTCTAGTGCCTGATTAGAAAAGTGCGTTATTACGAGCGTATTGTAGAAGCACTACACACATTCATAAAAATAAAAATGGTTATTTATCACATTGACGAAAAAGTTCAAATAATTAAATGACAGACGGTATGAGCACGGCCGCCGACAACCGCCGAGATCCCTGACGGGGCAAGGAGAGTGCATTAGTGGGTGGAGCTTAAAGTGAACCATTGGACCGTTCGTTCTGCCTTCGTTCGCTGTTGTCATATCAACATAATATTCCTATTAGATGTTTTAAAATTGTTTCACAGCTGTTTAACTGTTTAAAATGATTTCACAGTAGTTGGGTTGAAAGATTTATTATGCAGAGTTAAGAGTTACAGTAAGTTCTGGCAACGTTTCTCTTTAGATTTCTACTAACACCCGCTCTTTTACAACCAAGCCCCCCCTCCCCCCCCCCCCGGCCCATGTAAATTCGCCTCACTATGACATAAAAATGTCATAAATGTGTATCATTTAATATGTATTTAATATCCACCTATGTACACATTAGGGTGCTGCTTACTGTATACGATACAATACCAGTGAACTGGTTAACAACGACCAAAAACAAACTAGACGTAAGTAGATCACCGAAGAAAGACGAAAGCGTCTGGCTCCCGCACTATCAGGCCAATCAGGAAGTCGCTCGTTCGACTCGTTTAAATAAATGCGCCCTGGCTCTGGATGTGAGGGGCAGCCCCGCGTGAAATGTGGACTCGGAAAGGGGGATTACGGTAGAGGTTAGAGTTCACTGACTCGGCCTCGATAGGATAAAATTTTAGCGGCGGCAGCGGCGGCGGCGGATCATAGTTCCGCCGCCCCCACCGCCCCGTTTTCGGCACGCGTGTACGTGTCACGTGTGGCTTCCCTCTAAGTACGGAAAAGCTGATTTAAAACGGCGGACCGTTGCGGTTTTACCAGCCAGGATTATTAAGAAGATTAACTAGGTACGAGTAATGTAATACACGTGTTTAAAAACGAAAATGGCGGCTCTAGGCATTTTAACGTGCTTTTAAGGGATCTTTCTACCCTGACAATGAAAACAAAATGTTTTAACATTTTTTTTTAGAGAAGGAATCAAGACATGTGCGTAAAATATGTTTATTTACACCCTTAGACTACAAAAATATATATTTTTTATTTTTACTTTGGTTATTTTGGTCATATGAATTTTTTCAAAAAAAAATGACATGTTTTCGGCCGTCTAGAACATCTGAAAAAAAAAAAGATTAAAAAAAGTGTCAAAGACACTCATACACCTTTTCCATTAACGCCGAAACACTTCGACAGCCACGTTGGCATCATCAGGGAATTATTGACTAAATATACGAGGTGTGGCTATTAAATAACCGAACTGCTGTCATAACACTTTTTATTCGTTACCAATTACAGTAGCAACTTTTTTGGCCTTCAATGTACTTCCCTTGGCGATCTCTACATCGCTCCATACGACTTTTCCGTTGTTGAAAGCAGTGCTGGAAGTTCGCTTCTGTCACGTTCCGAACCTCCGTCGCTTTTGCTTTAACCGCTTGTTTCGGGGTCGTATAAGTAAAAAATCACGACTCATCACAAGTAATCACCGTGTCTAACAAGCCCGGATCAGTGTCGATGTTGTTTAGAATGTCAGTGCAAATGTTCATTCTCGATTCGTTTTGCTCGGGAGTGTGGAGTTTTGCCACCGTTTTGACATTCTATGTCTTTATTATGGGATTGCCCCTGGAAAATATTGCGTCATGCGTCACGTCACGTAATTCCTCATGCCAGCCCTCATTCAATTCTCCTCATTTTGACATTCTATGTCTTTATTATGGCTTGCCCCTGGAAAATATTGCGATCTGCGTCATGGTTTTGCGTCACGTCACGCTTGGTAAAGATGGTTTGCCTAACCTGAAGGGACAAAATCTGGGGTAGGGAAAAACTCTATCGAGCATCATGTATGTGACGCATGACGTCATGGGTCATGATGGTTTGCCTAACCTGAAGGGGCAAAATCTGGGGTAGGGAAAAACTATCGAGCGTCATGTATGTGACACATGACGTCATGGGTCCAAAGACAATATTCCATGGCCTCACGTGCGTACCTTCGTTTCAATCTTTTGCGCTAACTTTGTGCATGTTGAACGATTCATGCAAAATCTGTCGAACACATTCTTTGCCAATTCCTGTTATTTCAGCAAGCCCTCGGATGCTTAGACGACGACCTTCGCGAATTAATTTAGCAATTTTTTCAATATTTCCGTCCGTTTTTGACGTTGAGGGCCGTCCGGGACGCGGATCGGGTCCGGTCGTTTCACGTCCCTCTTTAAACCGTTTAAACCATTCAAAAACTTGTGTGCGGGATAAACAGTAATTCCCGTACACTTCTTTTAACATCGAATAATCTTCTGTAAAAGCTTTCCCAGTTTAACAAGAAACTTGAGATTAACCCGTTGCTCCATCTGAACACTTAACGTTTTTTCGACGCGTCATTGGTGCGTAGACTAATTCAAACGACTGCTACAGTCAAACTGAGCGACCTACTGGCTTGTCCAGCGAGCTCAGAGTGGGGAAAGTATCACCAGACACAGTTCTGTTCAAACTTGTCGCGATACGTTCGCAGCACGCTGGTAGCAGCATCAGTTCGGCCACATTTAATAGCCACACCTCATGTATAAGTTAGACCTAAATATTTTTATAAAACTTTTTCTGTATTAGGTATAGAATTATTCTTGTGTCTAATATTTATGATATTATTACATCTAATATTTTTCAAACTTTCAAATGCATGTGACTGACTAATGATACGTGAAACATGATTACGTCAAGTGGCGGTTAGTGGAAGGAATCGTGGGATCATATTTAAGGGGGTATTAGACCTAATAGAAGGTTATAATAGGAGAGTATCCCTCTAGACCTGATGGTAATAACCTTATAAAATCTGATGTGGGTTCCATGCTCCCCACATGATAATACGAGAATTTCAGGTTTCATTAACCGCCACCGGTAACTAATTTTAAGCTGCTAATATCCAGCTTACGGATTAATGACAAAGGCTCTTTAGACCATGCAAGATTTCCTCTGTTCATACGTACTTAAGTACATGTATGTTCTTTAAATCTCGTTCAAATTGATCTTTTTTGTTTGCCCAATATAAAACAACCGCGTCAGCAAAATAATAGTTAAAAATAATTAAAGCATAGTACTGTTTATTTACTGTATTTCAAGTCAGCTGTCTGTTCTTTAAATCTCGTTCAAATTGATCTTTTTTTTTTGCCCAATATAAAGGTACCGCCCCAGCAAAAAATCAAGATAAATGGATTAGACCGGGATTTTATACAGTGCGTCCATAAAGTGACGCATAAATTCATTATTAGCTAAATGAACAATATTATTGAAAATTCCCGAGACAGGTCAATTTTTGATTGCGATTTACTATTTTGTCACATACTAATTTAATATACAGGGTGTCCCACCTTCGAGTAATGACGCCACCACCGATTTTTTTAAATGGAACACTACATTTTTTTTCAATTTTCGGATGACCCTGGCCGAGCTGAGTCCAAAAATGTATCACAAGTTGCTTCTATCTATTACAGGGTGGACAACAGTACAAAAATTACAAATTATGTATTGCTGATTAAACGCACTAAAAAAATTAAATTAACGTTATTGTGATACAAAAATACAACTACTTTAATAAACACCAGTTTGGACAAGACGCGCGAATGACGCGAGGCGCGATACGTGGTTCGTTATTTTTTTGTCATTTGTTTTTTGATTGTCATTGTCATTTTTTGCCATATTAAAAACGGCTATTTAGAGTTCACTTTTGTATTGTTAACGCTTCAAAGTAGGTACTTTAAGTGAAACCTAAATCTAATTTATTTAAAACGTTTTGTTGAAAATGCCTTTAAATGAAAGGGATAGGATTGAAATTCTAATGATGATTGGTGTTGGCGACAGAATGCGGACTCAACAAGAGGTGTGTAGATTATTCCATGAAATGCACCCAGATCGTGAACCTGTTTCACAATCTACAGTAAGCAGAATAGAGCGAAAATACAGAGAATTAGGACACGTGAGGGATGCACCAAGGCAAGGTAGACCTAAAATTAATGAAAATGTTCAACAAGACGTAATTTTGTCGGCACTAGAAAATCCACATTGTACAGTACGGCAAGTATCTAGGGATTTGAATATTGGAAAGTCTTCAGTATCGAATATTTTTAAAAAGGTAAAATACCATCCCTATAGAGTACGCCTCATCCATGAATTGGCTGAAGACGACTTTGACCGAAGAACTGAATTCTGCGAGTACATGATGGACCACAATAATCAAAATAACGGTTTCATTGCTAATATTTTATTTTCTGACGAGGCAACGTTTTTTTTGAACGGGCATGTTAATCGGCAAAACACCCGCTACTGGTCTCAGGAAAATCCACACTGGATGCAAGAATACCATACGCAACATCCACAAAAGGTCAATGTGTGGGCTGGTATTGTGAGAAATAGAATTGTTGGTCCATACTTTTTTGATGAAAATTTGACAGGAGCATTGTATCTGAATTTTTTACAATATACATTAATTCCTGACTTGACCCGGCTATTTCCTGATATTGAAATAGCCAATACTTTAGACGGCAGAATTTGGTTTCAACAGGATGGTGCACCACCACATTTTGCTATAGCTGTGCGCGAGTTTTTACACAGAACCTTTCCAGATCGGTGGATAGGAAGAAGAGGATCAGTGGAATGGCCCCTAGATCACCTGATCTTACTCCACTAGATTTCTTTTTATGGGGTTATTTGAAATCTAAAGTTTATACTAATAGACCCGAGAACATCCGTGAGCTCAAAGATCGAATCAGGCAAGAAACGTTAAACATAACACCTGCTATGTTACAAAATGTCAGAAGCGAATGTATTGCCCGATTCGGTCATTGTTTAGCAGTCAACGGAGAACAATTTGAGCATTTATTGTGACTTTTCTAAAAATACAGAAACGTATAACTTTCTAATGAAATTTTTCATAAACACTTTATGTATTGTTGTCCACCCTGTAATAGATAGAAGCAACTTGTGATACATTTTTGGACTCAGCTCGGCCAGGGTCATCCGAAACTTGAAAAAAAAATGTAGTATTCCATTTAAAAAAATCGGTGGTGGCGTCATTACTCGAAGGTGGGACACCCTGTATATTAAATTATTATGTGACAAAATAGTAAATCGCAATCAAAAATTGACCTGTCTCGGGAATTTTCAATAATATTGTTCATTTAGCTAATAATGAATTTATGCGTCACTTTATGGACGCACTGTATATAAGGATCTCCGGGGTTGTTGATTGCAAATTTATTGTTGAGTGAATGATAAAACATTTTTGATACCAAATAATTGTAGTTTTGTTTGAAAATTCAACCCGAAAGTACAGTGAACGTATTCTTTTGAGCTACAATACGCACAAAAATAAAAAAAATAAATAAAAAACGAAGTGGTTATTTCTAACGCGATATGAATTATATTGAGTTTCATGCAAGTAAGTTATGCTGCATTATTTCAGAGCTTATGCTTGTAACAGGTTTTTTTTGGCATTGAAATACATCCATCAGCCACAAATTGTTAAAAAGTTGTAAAGATGTTTGTTTAATTATTTTTTAAAATACATTATTATTAGGTATTATTGTCAATTATTTACCACGGGTTTTTTGCTTTGTTATACTTTTATCTTAGTTCTTTTAATGTAATTCAGTAAAGTTTCTAGTACGTGCTTGTTACCAACACTAAGTAGAACGGTAATATTAGTAGGGAGCTGGATTCCGTAGCCTTTTAGCTTTTCTATAAGTTCAGATATAGCTTGCTGGTGATTACTGCAAGCAAAAAAATAGGTGATTAAGGTCAGCTATGGAATTATTATCACAAGTGCATGTCGAGGTTTCACTTAATCCGATTTTATGTAGGTGGTATGGAAACACTCCATGGTTCAGTTTTAGACGAGTAATAATAGTTGACAGTTGTAACAGGTTGTTGTAGTTGCAGAAAAAAACGTTTTGAGAGTATCCCTTAGAATTTGAGACAGAGATATTTAAACACTTCTATGAATATAGTAGTAAAAATGTACAAGATGCATATTTGAAGTCCTTAATCGAATGTTGCCAACCTAATGTTGCCCACTATTGTTTCTCAAATGACCGATTCAACTGTGGAAAGCATCGCCCTGTTTATTCGCTTAAAATACGCAACATAGTCGCCTAACAATTTAACAATATTTTTCTAATCTGTCACATTTTAATTCTCAGGATGTTCTTTAAATTTTGTTAAAATTGAGCTTTTCGTTCGCCGCGTTGCCCTGTTTGTTTCGCTGTAAATACGCAACACAATATTCATACATTGTTGTCTAACAATTATTGCGGTTATCTAAAGCGGATGACCTAACCTAATGCTCTGCCCGCCTCGCATTCAAAACAGTTTTGCGAGCACCTTTTCCTGTATCCGTCCGCCGAATGTATCTGGGTCAATGTTGGGGAGTTTATGGAGTGGATGAGAGAGATATGTAGCGTTGCATTCTGCAACGAATTGCAGCGTTGCACATTCAGCCGTCGAGCGCCACAGTGTGCTTGAAGGTGGAAAAATTATGATGAAAATGAGTCCACAATCGGTTTGCGCAGGCTGATTCTAGATTAAAAGTAGATTCAAAATTTATATAATTTAAAATCGTAGCTGATCCCTTTCGCGTCTTATCCACATTTTTGGATTTTTAACCCTTTGCAATACAGTAAGTCGTATACTACATCAACTTTTTCTTCGAGCACTTTTAGAAATAAAACTATCGTAAATAAGTTTATTATATCTTGTAAATACAGTTCTTTGATTAAAAAAAACTTACTCGACAATATTCCATTACTAAAAATTAAAATTCATTTGTTACAAAACACTTGGAAATTATCAAAATCCAAAAATTGTATTTTCTCGTACAAACATAAATTTTCAATTTATTTTTTAAGAGAGTATAAAAGCTCATAATAAATCTCGCTTTGAATTTAGTCAAATTTAAAATGTGATTTTAAAATCGTAAATTATTGTTATTTAAAAAAAAAAATAAACCACTTTTAGCTTACCCCAGGGTTAACGACGAGGACGTAGTGGTGATATAACCCCATGCTTTTTTGTATGTTTTTAATTTTTTTTGTATTTGTATATTTTAATTTGTTTTGTGTTTTTTTTTTTTATTTTTAAGTATTCAAATATATTACACGTTCAAATAAGTAATGAGACAATTATAAATTAAATTGGAGGTGTAAGGGCGACAATTCAGTAACTGCTTTTTGCAATCTTGGTCCATAAGACTCATCATGAACATTATTTATTTTATAGGATTCCCAGGTTTTTAAAAGTATCCAAGCAGCAATATACGCGTATATTGCTGCTTATAAAGCAATGAATAAAGTTTTAGATTGTTGCTTTACTTCAGGGAAACTTGGATCCTCACTGGATTCTTAAATACAGGAACTGGGCCAAGCATTAAGAAGCATTGAAAATTTTTCGGAGACTTTAAAAAAATCAAACGTTTTATTGCAACCAATAAAACGGGATCATGTTCAGCATCCCCAAAAATATAGGAAAACACATGTTGATAACATTTTACACATTATCAGGCATTAGTAGAACATATGGAACAAAGTAAAAAAAAATCTCAAAAAGATCTTTTTTTCTCGGCAGTCAAGGGGTTAAAGACAATTATTTATTTTATGACCATTTATATAAAATGGTGGACAAATGTAAATAGAAAATTAGTATATAGAGCACATTTGTAAAATGTATGGCTTAACTTATTTATCACGTGTAAATGAAAACTATTGTGTAGAAAAGTGTTTAAGTGTTCAAAGTACAATGTTTAAGTATAAGAAGTGCAATGCTCATTGCAGGTTTTGAATAAAACAAAAGTCGTTTTCAAACCGAATTTATTTGGTTCTAACCAATGCCATCAAATCAACCACACACTAAACTCCATTTATGCCGAACTTTCTACTGGTTTGTCAAAATTACTTTCTTTTGTATACTTTGATTCAACTACATTCATCGCGCCTTTTTTTCATCTCTACATTTACTCTTATCAAATATGTATTTTTTTCTAGACACCCAGTACAGACGTACTATCTCATTGATTTACGATTTCTGTTAACCAAGCGGTATCTAGTAAGTTTAATGTGTTACTCACAATCAGTGTATGTGCTATCGTAGTTCCTTAGTTGACATTCTGTGGTTGAGTTGTCGTCAAACACATGGATTCTTTTATTATACGATGTATGTCGTAAATTTCCCGGTAAAACATTACTAATAGTTTACAGCGGCTTCTCTTGGAATCACGTGGGGCCTAGCCGCACCTACGCTCTATAGAAAATGGACAATATGCGAATCAGCGTGTTTATCCTTTATTACAGAATTCTCCATGTTATGGGTGTTTAACGAATTCCAGTCAGAGTTTTCAGAACTTGCACTGGTCATACTTAAACCTACGGAGGACCAAATAAAAACAGGGCAGACCTCGGGTTTCGTCTCTAGGTGGGTGTAGTTGCACTTTTCCTGAAGCCAAGTGGACATTGCTATACAAATTTTTATGGGCACTTCTTGCGAAATTGTGATGTCTTGTTGCTGCTAGTGTCAAACGCGTCTCATATCAAAATCCATGATGAAAAGCTGATGGCAAGAACTCCAACTGACAGCTGTAGCTTCTGAAATCTTATCAGTTCTGTACCGCAGAACCTCGTTGAATTTTTTCAATGTTCTGGATGAAGAGCGCCCAAAATGCATATGATCTTGTTTGCGAGAAGTGCCAATACAACCTTGGATAAAGTTTAACGACAACACTTGCTTTATCAGTAACCTGGGAGGGGTGCAACTACACCCACCTACTACCATCAGGCAGGGCTTACCGAAGTCTGTTTTTTTTCGGGTCCTCGGAGTATGTACACAGGTACAGTACACCCAAAATAGCTTTGCCTGCAAATTGTACACAACAAACTTGTACGAGATACCAAAGAGATAAGAAATACCCAGAAATAAACAGTAACTGACTGTACTTCTCGAAGCGTTCACGGTTGCAGCTACAAAATAAATAAGTACAATTTAAAGTTTTGTTTGTTATGGCCAAGGGCTAAGCTACTGTTGGTGCACTGTAGGTACACGTACTTTTTGTTGAAGGTTTTGGGCCCCATATTTTGGTCCAAAATAAATGAGTAACTAAAAACAGTAAAAAAAGATTTCTTATTAAATTTCAACTGTTCTGAAAATTTTGCTTTAAGGTTGCGATGCCTAGTTAACACTAGGTTTTCCACCATCCTGCAATATTTGGAAAATTTGTAAAAGTCAAGAATTATTTGAAAGAAATCGGAAGTTTGGTTTTTTGAGAAAAAATTCGCGGTGCTACATAACCTCAAATATGTCAAAAAGTAGTGTTTTTTACACTTTTGGGTTAGAATATCTCAAAAATCTGACGTGATCTCAAAAACCTGAGAGTAACTCTGAGCCCGGATTCTGAGCCGGGAAAAAATTACTTCGGAAACAATTATTCATTGTCCAGGGGCACAAAATTTTCAAAATTTTGCAGAATAGTGTAATTATAAGCTACCAACATTTAAATAAGTAATGTCAAAAATACTCTACTAAATACTATACAAAAATACTGATAATAGCTAACCTTAGAAACCGCATCTTAAAAAATACATGATTTTAAAAACAATTTTGTCTCTTGAGTTCAAACAGCTTATTTTTGTACATACATTTTAGTTCAATGTAGAACTATTATGCATTTACATGGAACAGAATTCCACATTGATTGTCACTTATCATTGATATTTTCAATCGTTCCATTAAACGCTTCTAGATAGATGTCCATTTCAAATTTGATAAATAAATCTACATAAATACTATAAAATATACATAGTACTATAAAAAAGTATATGGGCCATTCCGCGGTGACGGGTGTTACATTTGTACGCATTCCAACTGTTATAATTCCTAAATTAGAACAAAATTGTCTGCGTTTTGAGTATAATTCAATTCATTTCAATGATATTTTAATTAAAACAAAAACGTATTAGGAAATACTCAGGCATTTAGATGCATTAATAGGTTTAAGCCCTGTGACGGGTGTTACTTGTACTTTTGCAAAATATGCTACCTTGTTGGCTAAACATCAGAGTTCAGCTAAATTAGAAGTTTTTGTAACAAAATGAATAGCTAAGTAGAGAGATAAATGATATTCATTTCTGATAATTGTAAGAGATTTGTGGATATATTGTTTTTTTTTCATTTTTTTTTTGCAAGCAAAACTTGTGACGGGTGTTACAAGATTTGTGACGGGTGTTACGAGTGCAAATTAAACAAAAGCTTATGTACACTTTGAGGCTTTATTTATTAATATAGACTATTAAAACTAGTATTATAAGATTTTAGATATTTTCTGTTCTATAATTTTTATTGTTTTTTCGGGTTTTCTTTTGCTTTTTCTGTTCGTTTCTATGTCTTGGGTTTCTCATATGTTTATCGGCGAAAATATTGATGGATTTCTTTTGAATTATGAAAATTGAGAATATAATACCTGTTAATTTTCTATTTTAACATATATTCGCAAATTATTTTTTTTGCTCCTTGGTATCGATTACCGCGGAATGGCCCATATGTGTCTCTTCACCTTAACAAGTGGTGGAGATGATAGGATTGCATGGAGCAATTAGGCAAAATCAATCAAATAAATGTCGTAACATAAATTTTTACAATACATATACATTTGAGTACAATATACGGAGTTTTAAAAAAACGCATTCCCTACCTTTTTATTGCCATTTCCCTCCCTTAAGGAGTAAGGAGAAAATATAAAAAAACTACTGAGAAATATTGAAAGTAAACTGAAAGATATATATGTATGTGTATGGAATTATAAATACTGAATTTATTTTCTTTCATTTCAAGGTATTATTTATTGTACCCATGGGGGAGAGTGTGGCGTATCTTACTTGAAGTAAAATACTAGTGTGATGTATGGTCTCATAGGTTTTTAGAGCGAAGGAATACAAATGTCATTTTTAAGCATGTAACCTAGTGTTTTTTGTGATTTAATGCAAGCAAAATGATTAAAAAAAATGTCGAAAAGATGTGGAAGTGCAAATTCTTTAGACAGCGGTTTTCTCGGAGAATTCTATTCATTACATTATATTTCCGTTTCAATATTTTTAGATGTACAGTGCCGAAAAAAAGTATTCGCGGATAGAGCGAATCGCAGAAAAACACCTGCATACTTTATTCAGAATAGAGAAAGAACTGAATTATATAGGAAAATGTTAAGCTTTATTAATCCTAAGTTTAACACATATGACAAAAATATACAAACAGCAATTTTAAATTAAAACATAACAAAAATAGTGTTAAATAACATAGAAAAAAGTATTCGCGGATTTAAGAAATTTACATATTTGGAAGACATCAAATCGATATCTAATATTTAGTATGCAGACCTTTAGCTTGAATAACGGCTCGTAATCTTCTAGGCATTGAGCTCACAATCTTCTGAGTGTATTTAGGTGATGTTTTGTGCCATTCTTCTAACAGAGCAGCTTTCAGTCGTTGTCGATTTGTAATGTTGTTTCCTTACTCGTTTGTCTAAATCATCCCATAGATTTTCTATGGGATTTAAGTCTGGGGATTGAGGGGGTGTGTGTAGTAAGTAAGGTGCAGTATAAATAATCCATTGTCGCACACGGTAAGCCGTGTGCTTAGGATCAATGTCCTGCTAAAAATATAAATTGTTACCAATAAATACATTGTATTTAATATGAAATAGAAGAAAAGTGTGGCGAAAGCCGAAAACTGAACTCCCCGTTCCGAATCTCCAACAGACGGTCAAACACGGAGGCGGTGGGATTTTATTCTGGGGGTGCATGGCTTCATCCGGAGTTGGAAATCTGGTTTTTATTGATGGAATCATGGACCATCGTGTATACCTGAACATTTTACAGAATAATTTACAACAGAGTGCAAAAAAACTTAATTATTGGTATACACACCCCCTTTAAAGGTAATATTTACTATACACACCCCCTCAATCCCCAGACTTAAATCCCATAGAAAATCTATGGGATGATTTATACAAACGAGTAAGGAAACATAACATTACAAATCGACAACGACTGAAAGCTGCTCTGTTAGAAGAATGGCACAAAACATCACCTAAATACACTCAGAAGATTGTGAGCTCAATGCCTAGAAGATTACGAGCCGTTATTCAAGCTAAAGGTCTGCATACTAAATATTAGATATCGATTTGATGTCCTCCAAATATGTAAATTTCTCAAATCCGCGAATACTTTTTTCTCTATGTTATTTAACACTATTAATATTTTTGTTATGTTTTAATTTAACATTGCTGTTTGTATATTTTCGTCATATGTGTTAAACTTAGGATTAATAAAGCTTAACATTTTCCTGTATAATTCAGTTCTTTCTCTATTATGAATAAAGTATGCAGGTGTTTTTCTGCGTTTCGCTCTATCCGCGAATACTTTTTCCGGCACTGTATATCTTGGAATTTCCTGAACAGTCACTGTTTGTTCCTTTAATATTTTTTTCAGTCACACTACCACGTATCCCGTCTTCTTAACAACTGTTATTTACCACCAGCCTTAACAAACATACCGACACTATCATGAAGTAAATACAGGAAGAACTACTGTTAGCATAGTTGGCGTATTGCGTATAGGAAATGGAATATCATCTGTGCTGGCAGCGGCGGCGTCGGGGCACAAGGGGGCCGAATATATTTTCACCAAAAAATATGTAGGGGCACTAACAAGTGACTTACTATGCTCCTGATTACAGCTTCTACAATTCGGTATCTGTCTAATAAACCGTGAGTAACTCCGAATATATTAAACTGTTTTCAGAGTTTTTGGAATCATATTAAAAGTAAATCTTAAGGGAGTATGTATCCGATTAATTAACCCATTTTGACAAAAAATATTTAGTTATTTAATGTTCTTGAACCAAAAACATCATAAAAATTAAAAACTTCGTCATCCTTATATTTTCGTAAGAATCACTGTTCATGAATTAGAATACCTACCTATATATGAAGAGCGCAGGAATAAATCAAGGAATGTCCATTTTTTGTGATTTTGTGATTTAGTTGTAATATTATCGAGGACATAATGTCAAACTACAAAACTAGGAACATCTTATAAAATTACATGAGGTAATATTTAGTGTACAGGAATAAAAGTATAAATGCCCATCCGTCAGTAGAACAAAACAGGGAGGTTCCATAAAAACATACTAAGGTATCGTGAAATGAAGATATTCAGTGTTGTCGTTTAGGTTAAAAATGTTATTTTATATTCGTGTCCCTTTCCATTACACTATCCCTATCTGAACCTATTTGGTGGTTTTCAAATCGTTGAATGGGAAGAAGAATACCATTGAGTGGCCAGCCCGATCGCCATATCTGGTACTCCTAGATTTTTTTTGTGGATATATATAAAAAATACAGTATTCGTAACTTGACCCATGAACTTAATTTATGACTAAAATTTCGTCAAGAAATAAGATGTATAATGTATATATCAAACAGTTATTGGATAATGTTCAACAAGAGCATTTTTCTTGAGCGCCTCAACGCTGTCAGCGTGCAGTTTGGAGATCAAAATTTATTAATTTCGTTAATTTTCTTTTTCGAGTAAGTTTAATTTTTTTTTTCGATTTTACAAGTCGATTTTTTTAAAATTCCTTATCTGACCTACATCGATAATTTCCTTAATATTCGCGAAAACACTGCTCTGTCCAATTGCATCGTAAAAAAAGATTGGGTTGTCATTAAAACAATACCGATAATGCCATACCCTTTTGACAAATGGCCGAAAAACCAATATCAAAAAAATGATAATTAATATGTATTTTTTGACGTGTCTAAGCAATTTAAAAAAAATCGTCATAATTTTATCTACGAATACTCTACGAAAGCATAGCATACTCATAAATATTTCCTTAACCCTGTGACTGCCGAGAACAAAGATCTTTGTTTTTGTAACGTAGGTAAACGTTTGTAAACGTAGGTATAAAGATAATGTCCGGATAAGAAAAACTGTTTTGATATGTGTTTGGACACTCAAAGTTTGTATATTATTGAGAAATTCAAGTATTGAGGAGAAGATTGGAAAAGACTCTGATCGGTGCGTCCAAATACGTCGGAAATAATGTCTGAATAAAATATTGTAAAACTGTAGAAGTGAGGATTTATGAGGTGGTTCAACGACAACATTTAGACTTTATGATAATTTGGCGGGTGTAAAACAAATTCAGATAATACCATGGTAATCAGTGGGTCAAAATACGTTGCCAATTATATGTCTGGTAAAAATAGCAAAATGTCAAAAATTGAGCCAATTCTGGGGCAGTGTCCTCTTAAATTTGGCATTTTGGAGGATCTAGGCAAAATTCTGACAACGCACAGTGGGTTAGAATCGGAAAATCCTGGCCAAAAATCGAAATACCAAGTTCGTTATATTCTGTTTTAATTCATATAGCTTTGTGAAGCAGGGTTTCCTGCGTGTAATACTGAAACAGCTACCTAGGTTCACTGGCGGATCCAGGGGGGGGGGGGGGCATGGGGGCCATGGGGGCCATGGCGTCCCCCTTGGCACCCTTACAAATTCCAAAAAGTATTCTTGTGATAGTCGGTATTTTTTGTATAAATGGATTTTTCACTGAAATTCTGAAGTGGCAGGAAAACGCGTGACCATGACAATTTTCGCCTGCGGCGCCAATATAAGCTCTCGCGACTCATATGTTGCTTTATCACTAAAATGCCCCCCCCTGAGAAGCCTTCTGAATCCGCCTATGCCTAGGTCTTATACCTGCCGTTCTACTTCGGTCGGAAGTTGGGCACCTTGGAGTACGTAACGGTGCGAGAATCGGTCCCGAAATACTCAACGTTCGTGTGTTGTGAATTTTTGTTACCACAAGGTGTATTTCCGACTTAAAAAAATGGAGGCTACTCTTGAAGGTATGTAAAATATTATCTATTGAAATTCAAATTGTTGTATTTCTTATTATGGAAAATAAATGTTAACTCTGCGCTTATAATTCAAACGCGCATGTTAAGGTAGCGAAAGAAAAGTAGGAAAATAGTTTGTATCTACAGAGTTCTAACACTAATTCACAATTTAACATGTGGGAAATATTAGTGGAATAAGAAATTCATAAAAATTTGCTGCTTGAAACTGCTTATATCAGTGAAATATGCAAAAATAAAAAGGCGCGTCCAGTAGAGCGTTCTCGGAGCAATTCTAACTGTACCTGCGTCAAAGCAGGTGTTCATCCCCGATACAATAGTAAGTCCCAACCTAAGGGGGAAATATTTATACCTGGTATAAACTATTGACCAGTGGAAGGAGAAATATAGGGTGTCTCAATGTTCCGTGAAATATATATTTTTTATTTTATACTAGTTAACCTAATCCAACTTAACTGAGCTTCTCTGCGATCAATTTTTAACACAAAATAATTTTAGTAACCTAATGTAACTTAACTGAAGACACGTTGCGTGCAATTGTAGGTTCTAAAAAGTTCTTACTTTTGGCCCTCCATTTCTTCAGGGAGTTAGATTAAAATCTTATTAAGAAAAAATATAAATAATCTTATTCGAATCAAAATATGTAGCTTTTTAAGAAAATTTTACTTCCGGTTCCCCACCTGTTTTTTTTCGGTAAGGAGACTTAGTTGAAATTATACAAGCAGAAAATATCAAAGCTCTAATTTTGACCATAAAAAATGGTTACATGCGGTTGCTGCCGGTCCTCCATTTTGTTTCCCTTTCGAGGAGAGTATTAAATTGAAATCTTATTTACAGAAAATGTGAATACTCTAATTTGGATTTTTAAAAGCTGCTTTTATCGCAGAAAGCGGTTACTTTCGGGTCGCCATTTATTTTTTTTTTTTTTTAAATATAAAGTACAAATTTGAAATCAGCGACCCAAAAAACATTAAATTCGATGTTGTTTGACTAATTTTCTACCTTTCTCGATTTTTGGCCAGGATTTTCCGATTCTAACGCACTATGCAACGTCATGATGTTCAGCGGGTCAAAACACATCGGAAATTATATCTAGTTAAAGTTGTCAAAGATTCTAAGTTCGGCAGGCAGGGCACATTTCAAGAAATTACCGTGGCATTCATAAAATAACGGGGTTAAAAAATATATAAACAAATAGAAACCATTATCTATATATATATGGAGTTATAATTTATGATTGAATAATATATAAAACTTGTTTTTTTTTTCTCAAAATGGTTCTTGGGCAATCCCTGCTTTTTTTCCTGTACCCTTCATATGTGATTTCCTCGCTAACCTTTAATATAAACTGTTTATTTTTCCTCGCATTATTGGTTTACATTTTCCATGACGGTCGAGGTACTTTGGCACTAAAAATAGACCCATTCCGAAAACTTGGTTGCCGACTGCCAACGCTGTGCTTCTCGGCGTTCATCAATGAAATCGAATCCGCGCCATGGAAACTTATTTTTTACGAGGTGCTCGAGAAATAAGGCCCGTAAAAAAAGTTTTGACGTGCTCGCTCTGCGTTTGATGTTTTTCTATTCTCGTCGCGGAACAGGCGCGCGATTTTTGGGCTGCGAGCGCTGGATGTCCGTGTTTCTATCAAGGCGGGCTTGCCAAGAGCAAAGAGGTCCGTACTGGCTTCCTTGACAACTTCATAAGACCGCTGAATATTTTGTTCACTAACGAACCATTCAAAAAAGGTCATAAAATCTGGCCATGACCGAAAAAGATGGAAACAACGGTTATGTCGAAGCTCGAAATGACTGTGTTGTTGTCAAATTTTTGAGGTGGCCGTAAAAAATGGTAAAATAAATAAAGAAATTCATTTTTAATGAATAACAGAGGCGTGTTTCACCTGAAATTTATTTTAGAAATGGCAGTAGAATCAATGGAAACTGGATATGTTCGATGAGAACTGTATATGAAGACTTGTGACTCCAGGGAGGTTTTTCCAGACGCAGTTATTCATTTCGACCATTTTAGGCGGTCAGTAAAACATTTCCTGTACCGGCAAACTGGAAGTGTCAATCGGAATCAAGGAAGTAACATACCCAGAGTTCGGACAGAAGAAAACGTTGAAATGGTTAGGCAAGTGTTAACGGACGATTCAAGAACATCAATTAACTATTTGAGCCAACAAGTAAATCTGCCTTATATAACGTCTCAACGGAGGTAAAAGTTCAGAACTGTAAACTGAACTTTTACCTCAACGGATTTTGAAAAATGATTTGGAGCTTCATCCATTTCGTCTGCATTCCACACATGAAATTCTCAGATTGGATGGACTTCTAAGACTACACTTCTGCCAATGGCCTATTAACCATTTTAACAATAACGATGCTGTCTTCGAAAACTTTTTTTTTACTGATGAGGCTTGGTTCCATCTTTCAGGCTATGTTAACTCTCACAATCAGAGTATGAGACTTTGGAGTGCAGACAACCCTCACTTTTATATTGAAACTCTACTACACCCACAAAAAATTGGAGTGTGAGCAGCTGTGATGCAGAAGGAGGATTGTTGGACCTATTCTTTTCTTAACGGAACACTTAATGCAGAGAGGTACCGTTTAGAAATCTTAAGACCTTCTGTACAATTGTTGTCATCGCCAGATATACCATTGTCGCATCTTTGCTGGTGTCACTCCCCTGGCATGTTGCTCCGTAGCAAGTTGGTAGTTTACAGCTCATTAAATGTTACAGGGGTATATTTTTTAATTTGTTGAATTCGTACTGTGATTGGTAACGGTAATGATGACGTTATTTTGTTGTTGTTCTTTTATAGTTCTGTAGTGGTAGTAGCGACTGTCTGTCATTCCACAGGACACCCCTGATTGCACCACTTCCCACGTTTGTCTGTATACTAAAAGTTGTGGCGTACCACCGTTGTTGTTAGTACTGTCTGGATAAACAAATAATAGTTATCACGTTAATAAAACAACAAAACCTAATGATGGTATCAATTTCTTCATATCACATCAATATCTCTTGCCATAAGAGATCATCTTGCCGTTTTCAGGATATACGAGGTGTGGCTATTAAATAACCGAATTGCTGTCATAACACTTTTTATTCGTTACCAATTACAGTAGCAACTTTTTCGCCTTCAATGTACTCCCCTCGGCGATATCTACACCGCTCCATACGACTTTTCCATTGTTGAAAGCAGTGCTGGAAGTCCGCTTTTGTCAGCTGGTTCAGAACCTCCGTCGCTTTTGCCTTAACCGCTTCCACGCTTTCGAATCTTGTCCTCTTTAGCGCCGATTTGACCTTGGGAAATAAAAAAAGTCACAGGGAGCAAGGTCGGGTGAGTATGGTGGATTTTCCAATACCGTTTTACAGGATTTTCCAATCCATAAAAAACGTCTTCACAGACAAAGCAGAATGGGCCGGTGCATTGTCTTGATGAATCTTCCATGATTTGGTCTTCTACAAATCTGGTCTTCGTCTTCTCACACGCTCACGAAGGGCCGCAGAACCTCGATATAATAATGTTGATTGACACCTCAGGGACCCAATGAACGTAAACAATGTCTCGAATGTCAAAAAAGACGATCATCATCGCTTTGAATTTTGATTTGCTCATCCTGGATTTCTTTTGTCTTGGTGAATTAGGGCTCTTCCAATGCATGGATTGGCGCTTTGTTTCGGGGTCGTAAGTAAAAAAACACGATTCATCACAAGTAATTACCAAAGTGTCTAGCAAGCCTGGATCGGTGTGAATGTTGTTTAGAATGTTAGCGAAAATGTTAATTCTTCATTCCTTTTGCTCGGGAGTGAGGAGTTTTGGCACCATTTTTGCGCAAACTTTGCGCAATTTGAACGATTTATGCAAAATCTGGCGAGCACATTATTTGTCGATTCCTATTTTAAATTTTTTTTTAATGTTTTCGTCCGTTTTTGACGTTGAGGGCCGTCCGGGGCGCGGATCGTCTTCGGTCGTTTCATGTCCTCTTTAAACCGTTTAAATCATTCAAAAACTTGTGTGCGGGATAAACATTCATTCCCGTACTCTTCTTTTAACATTGCATAAGCTTCTGTAAAAGTTTTCCCCAGTTTAACAAGACACTTGAGATTAACCCGTTGCTCCATCTGAACACTTAACATTTTTTCGATGCGTCACTGGTGCGTAGACTAATGCAAACGACTGCTACAGTCAAACTGAGCGACCCACTGGCTTGGCCAGCGAGCTTAGGGTGGGGAAAGTATCACCATACACAGTTCTGTTCAAACTTGTCGCGACACGCTCGCAGCGCGCTGGTAGCATCAGTTCGGTTATTTAATAGCCGCACCTCGTACTCCGAATCACAGAGTATTAATTTTCAGTTGCCTACGCCTCTGCCACCAGTGATAAGATTTGTGCGGGAGTTATAAAAATGTGTTAAAAAAAAAAGAAAAATTTTTATCATACCTTTTTTGAGGCGCCTCGTTTTGAAGATATGCCTTTGATTGTTTATGTGAAAGCTGGATTTTTTTCTCTTCGGCTCCTATCCGCGATTGTACTTTAAAGGAAATAAAATATTTAAGCTTCCTATTTAAAGACAGCATCTCTCGGCGGTTTCTTTGATGTTGCTGTCCTTATGAAGGTAGAAAGAGTGTCGTGGGGTTTATAGGATTTCACTGAAATGACAGTCTTTTTAACTAGAGAGAAGATAGAACATAGAGGGTGAAGGAAATCTGGTGTAAAAAAGAATAATGATCGTTGAACGACTTGTCGAAGGAAAATAATATGTTGTAGGTATTTAATAAATTTTAGTGGTGGCATGCATTATTGGTCGAATTAAGTTGAATTTATAGTTGATTATGAACGTATTTGGATCTCTAACTGAAACGTTCAATTAACAGAATATTTTTTTTATATAAATTGCATATTATCAAAATTATTTTTTGTATAAACTTTATCACAGATATTGTATGATGTTTGCAACATTTTCATTGTAATTAGTTTCTACAAAAAATGAATATAAATCTGTGACGAACGACTATAATCATGTTAAACGTAATTATACAATTGGAGTGATTATTTGTGTTTTAAGTTTTAATACGTTTTTTTATGCTTTAATAGCGAAGTACTTTATCAACTTATCGCGTCATTTCATTATGACATTTTATCTCGTGATCAGCAATGAGGAAATTTGTGTGGGTTTCTGCACTTCTAGTCACATTACATCGTATAAAAAGTCTGTCGTACTACTCGAACTAGTTATAAAATAATTTTTATCAAAAACATTCACTTACAAGGCTTAGCCCACTAACGCCCAAACGGACACAATTTTTCGTCCTTTTTGGAGCGTCAATCTCGAAGGGAAATTAATGAATTCACTCAATAAAAACCACTTATCCTAATGTTTTCGGATGTGATCTTTCGATTTTCCTTTCAGAATTGTGATCAAATGCTCTAGAAAAAAATATGGCTGACTTGGAAATATGGAAAAAAGTATTGAAAATTTGGGGGTTTTTTTTACATACTTTTTTTGTCCAAAATGTACTCTAACCTACTCCGGATTGTGGAGGGAAGTGGAGGCAATAGTTGGAGTTGATGACATAATTTTTTTGCCGACCTCAACTGACTCTAATCTTTTCAAAATGGCAGACATTGCATAAAATCTCATGAAATATGAATTTTTCTCTAGTATTAACTAGAAAATAATGTTATTGTGAGTTTTTCTTGATCCACAGTCATTTTCCTCAATCAAAACAATACTACAGAATATATTTGACTAAATTGTCAATTTTCAATGATGGCGGATTCAAAATGGCGGATTTCTCAAGAAATGGCGCGTATTTCATTATAAAAAGTAAATAGGAGTTTGTAATTATACTTTTCCTATGTCATTTCATGTTTTAGTAACATGTTGAGTTATTCCTGGTGAATAAAGTTAGTCCTTTAGGACGTAGGGACGTAGGGTACGTTAGGGACGTAGGCGCATTGAAGAATTTTTTTTTTTTCGGAACTTCGCATATAAATAGAAAATATATATATTTTGAATGCGGGCGCATTGACGAATTTTTTTCCGGAACTTCCTCGCATATTTATTCAAAGAATATTACGTAGAACGTACTTTCTGGTGGGTGTGAGAAAAAATCGTATATGCACCACGAGAAACCAGTGGGCTGTATACTTCCGGCGAGTAGTTTGCGCCCCAGCATCCCTAAGTGCATAATATAGAGCCATCCAAAAAAAACGTCATCAAAGTTGGCCAAGAAAAAAAAGAGGTATGTCTATTCTTAATCGAATTTATAACCCTATTTACTTGTCAAGACTGTCACATCATATGACCATTGTCTATTTTACAAATTGTGACAGTCACTTGTCAAAAGTTTGACATAACCGAAAAGCTTAGACATGACCGCTATTTCCATCTCACTCGTTAATAGCCAGAGTTGATGACGTTTTTTTTGGATGTCTCTATATATAATTCTCATGATTTCATCATGAGAACCTCAACACCGGAAAAAAACCTCGTTTTAAGGTTAGAATGACAAATAATTTTGTATTCAGATAGAACGCATTTTTATGAAAAAGATTGAGAGGACATTTTTCATCAGAATTCTACGTAAAATATGACCGTTGAAATTGAATGAAATTTTTCCGTTTTCAAATTTTGAATTTTCAAGAATGATGTCCGCCATCTTGGATTTCAGACTTTTTTCACCAGCAATAACTCAAAATGTTAGTAAAACATGAAATGACACAGGAAAAGTATCATTACAAACTCCTATTTACTTTTTATAATGAAAAACGCGTCATTTCTTGAGATATCCGGCCGCCATCTTGAATCCGCCATCATTGAAAATTGAAAGTTTAGTCAAATATATTCTGTAGTATTGTTTTGATTGAGAACAATGACTGTGGATCACTAACATTATTTCCTCGTTAATACTAGAGAGACATTCATATTTCACATTTATATTTTATGCAATGTCCGCCATTTTGAAAAGATTAGAGTCAGTTGAAAAAAAAAGTCCTATCATCAACTCCAACTATTGCCTCCACCTCCCTCCATAATCCGGAGTAGGTTAGAGTACTTTTTGGACTAAAACACAAACTTTTTGGACACAAAATCGAATACATTGGTGAGCACTCCGGGGAATTTTTAATAAAAACAAATTAAATAATTAACAGTTACCTACGTAAATTGCTTCACCCTGCTGAAACTAGCTTTGTCACATCTCTTCATCGTTTAATGCGTTTAGAAAAGTTTCTAAAATTCCTTTCGGTTTCGCGTCAAATTGAGAGTTCTTTAAAAAAAAAGATGGGTCAATTAACTCTTTTTTCGATATGGCCATTCATACGGCAGCTTTCTTGAGAATGCAGAGACTTCTCTATAATGAAATGTGGATTTTCAGAACTCATTTTATTGAGAATTAACATAACCAGATAAAGCCATGCCTCGTCATTTAAAAAATGTTTTTTTCAAAAACATTTTCGTTACGGAAATTACTGGTCTGGTAACAATTCTTGGACTGAGCTTAGACGATAAGCGTGCATATGCAGGCCACATTTCAGGATTGTATTGCAAATTCCGTAGAAATCATTTACTTGCTGGCTTAAACGCCGATTAGGTTGTGTATTGTAGTAAGTAAGTAAGTGGGTGTTCATTAACATTTTGCCGCACTTAATTTTAATAATGATAAAAACTTCAGAATCTGACAGTTCTAAAAGAAATAATTCAAGACATCCGGGATTGATTCCACGGCATAGAGGTTCTTTGGGAACATTTTTTATCTTTATTATATTACGAAGATATACTACATATGACGATATTTATTGTTGAACTATTAATTTTTAGACTATTTCAAATGTCATTCATATTAAACCGTTTCTTTGGACCGTACAGCTTTGTTTAGGATTTTACCACAGCATAACTAATGCTGTGATTTCACCCTTGTGCCTTTTGTGCGGTGCCGCTTTTGATGCGACGCTGTTACATATAGAACATACAAATCTTGCATACATAGATACGTTTTATGAGACGAGCTTATGTGTGTATATGGAGAGTTTTATTATACCGGCGATCGTATCGTCGAGAGAGGATATTCACAGTCATATTACGGGTGACCTTTTAAACTGTTCCATCCCACACGTAGATCGTGATGGAGGGTAAGACGCAACACAGCAAACTGCGCAATGTTTTAAGAATTGATATTAATAGTAATATCAATATACATACGAGGTGTGGCTATTAAATAACCGAACTGATGCCGCTACCAGCGCGCCGCGAGCGTGTCGCGACAAGTTTGAACAGAACTGTGTCTGGTGACACTTTCCCCACTCTGAGCTCGCTGGGCAAGTCAGTGGGTCTCTCAGTTTGACTGTAGCAGTCGTTTGAATTAGTCTACGCACCAGTGACGCGTCGAAAAAATGTTAAATGTTAAGATGGAGCAACGGGTTAATCTCAAGTTTCTTGTTAAACTGGGGAAACTTTTATAGAAGCTTATGCAATGTTAAAAGAAGTATACGGGAATGAATGTTTATCCCGCACACAAATTTTTGAACGACCGAAGACGATCCGCGCTCCGGACGGCCTTCAACGTCAAAAACGGACGCAACGTTGAAAAAAATTGATAAACTAATTCGCGAAGATCGTCGTCTAAGCACCTGAAGGCTTGCTGAAACACCAGGAATCGACAAAGTTCGCCAGATTTTGTATGAATCTTTCAACATGCGCAAAGTTTACGCAAAAATGGTGCCAAAACTCCTCACTCCCGAGCAAAAGGAATGGAGAATGAACATTTGCGCTGACATTCTAAACAATGTTGATATTGATCCAGGCTTGTTAGACACTGTGACACTGAATGGGACAAGATTCGAAAGTGTGGAAGCAGTTAAAGCAAAAGCGACGGAGGTTCTGAACCAGTTGACGGAAGCGGACTTCCAGCACTGCTTTCGACAATGGAAAAGTCGTATGGAGCGGTGTAGAGATCGCCAAGGCGAAAAAGTTGCTACTGTAATTGGCAAAGAATAAAAAGTGTTAGGACAGCAGTTCGGTTATTTAATAGTCTCACCTCGTATATGGGACATTCCATGTCAACCGGGACAGTGGTTGCAGGGACAGTTTGCCTAAAAATAAGTGCTGCGGGAAAACGGTTTTAAGGTCTCAAAATGTTCATATGTTCAAAAGGTTTTGAATGAAATTGACGGTTTCGATTTTTTTTTTTTGGCGAACATAAAATGGCGCCAACACTTAGATATTTCAAGAAATAGTCCGGCATGTAGACCTCTGTCTAAGAAGCATTTTACTTGCAAATATTAGCGAGCTTTACGTTTTATGATCCGCTGAATCCAAATTTCGGGGTCTTAAAGTATAAAAGTGGTCGGAAAATGAGTAAGGCCATTTTTGACCATTTTTTTGTAATTAACCTAAAAAGAACTCATAAATCGCTTCTTCTTGTAAAGCTTGTGAACAGGAATAGATGAGTATGTAGGAGCTGTGTAAAATAAGTAATGAGAATGATTTTTTTAAAATATCTTTATTCGAATAGAATTACAATTCAGTATTGTCTCCTTCAAAATAACTTCCTTGGGAAGCCACACAGCGCTGGAGACGATTCTTCCTTTCCTCATAACAGTGCTGGAACTCATATACTGGAATAGCCTTCAGCTGGTCGGTTACAGCCGTTTGAATGTTTTCTATGGTCCCAAAGTGACCTTCCCTTGAGGTGATTTTTCAATCTTGCGAAGAGAAAAAAGTCACAAGGACTCAAGTCAGGCGAATAAGGAGGCTGAGGAGCCACATTAATGTCTTTATTGGCTAAAAACACTACTGAAATGGCTGTGTGACAAGACGCATTGTCGTGAACGTCCAGTTGTTCTTGATGTTTGGTCTCACACGCATGACCCTCGAGGTTTTTCAAGAACCTCTCTGTAAAACTGTTAATTTAATGTTTGGCCTGGAGGCACAAACTCTTTGTGGACAATTCCCTGGCTAACAAAAAAAGCAAAGTATTTTGATTTTCGACTTGCTCATTCTTGCTTTTTTGGATCTTGGAGAGCTTTAAGTGTATCATTCCATGTTTTGGCGCTTGTCTTCCGGATCGTACTCAAACATCCAAGTGTCCACCAGTAATGACACATTCCATAAAATGGGGATCATTTTCAATCGATTCTAAAAAGTCATGACACCTTTCTCTCCTGATGTCCTTTTGTTCCTGCGAAAAGGTTTTTTAGAATCATTTTTGCGCAGATTTTTCTCATTCCTAATTCGTTAGTCAAAATCGGATGAACAGATTCTTTTTCTCTTTTGAACTTTCAGATTCGACCTTGAAACCTTGAAAAATTAATAATTCGCAGTTCCATCATATTTCCCATAAATGCATTTGCAAACCTTATGACTGTTTTACACACACCAATTTTTCTCACAATAAATTGTACAAGTTGACCTTCAATTTATTGGAATACGTGTAAAAGAGAAATTGCGCCCAATTTATTGTCCACAATAAATTGTAGAATTTAGAACTTGCTCTAATTTCTTGGCCAATTTTAGGGATAATTACTAGTAACTTTTTACATTTATTTCATTGTACCAACCTCACAATGAGATAAGCGATTTCTCTTAGGGACAAACATTTGATCACTCTTAGGTTTTAGGTCATTGACAGTTGGCAGTGTTGAAATTGGCCAATAAATTGTTACAAATATTGCAAAGTGTAAACAGTTACTAAAATTGGACAATTTTTTGAAAAATAAATTCTACAATTTATTGTGCAATAAATTGGTATGTGTAAAACAGTCTTTACATTTTTTAACACGAATCGCCACTGATACAGTTGTATTTCATATTGAATGCGTAAAACTGATTTTTTATTTAACGAAGACATGACGGTGTCCATCGATTATTTATTTTAAGACCGGTATCTAGGTTGACCTCATCGGTCGTAGGCAACTTTATTTGACTTTATCGTGACAATAAATACAAGTAGTATCTGAGTTTCGTAGGGGCACCCAACAAGCCAGCAATCAGACATCGTTTAGGTTGCAGAGGTGTTATTGTAAACAACGTGTCTCGGCCATTGATACGACATTGTTACTACATGCGTGGCTCTAGTAAACTAGGATTCGTTAAGGCCGCTCTATTTTTAGCCCCGTTGCGCAGTTTTAAAATTCATTGAGCGCGTGGAAGTCCGGAGACAGGATGGAACGCACATTTTTTATCGCTTAGTGTTTTTCTTGTAACGGGTAAATATATGAAAGGAAAGTGAACCCGCAGGAAATGCGTTTCTTTATTGTGTAAATAAGAGGCGGTTCTGAAATGTCGGTCGTCTGTTGTTTTTGTCGTAAAGATGGTATCGTTCGATATTTTTATACCAGGTGTGGACGAAGTTATTACACAGGCACAAACTAAAAAAAAATTAAGCCCCGGGTCCAAACCACTTATTCTATACGTATTTTGGGTCGCTGAATCCGAACTCGGGGTTAGTTTTGGTGGGTTTACTCGTAATCTCTGTCAAAATGCAAAAAAGCACCAAGATTGCATCATCATGAAGGCAAACAGAATCACCGCGACTCTTAAATATATTCCCAACGATTCACATCACCCTTTTCAATATAAAATGGCAGGTTTTAATTTTCTAATTCACCGTTTATTAAATTTCCCCCTCAGTAAAGAGAGGTTTGAACATGAGAAAAAATTAATTAAGAATGTAGATAAGAATAACGGTTACTCAGTCCATTTAATAGATAAGTTAATAAGGAAGCATACATTTAAGAGAACCCTGTACAATTCCACGACTTTTCGTAGAGATACTGACAATTATAAATTTGTTTCGTTACCATATGAACCTAAATTCACCCGCGGACTAAATAAAATTTTTAAAAATATCAATTTGTTTTATAATTTTAAAAATAAATTACACACGCTTTTGGGTAACCCCAAAGACAAAATCGACAATAACGAAAAGTAATTGTACTAATATACTAAATAAGTTGTAAAGAATGTGATCAAAAGTATATTGGGCAAACAAAAAAGATCTATTTTGACTAGATTTAAAGAACACATGGCTCATTTGAAATATGGCAGAACGGAAAAATCTGGTGTTGCCCAACACGCTTTTGACCAACCATAATAATTTAAAACTAATTAGAAATGTAGACAGTAGACAGTTGGATGCTTTTGAAAGTTTAGAAATCATTAAGTCCGATACTCACCAGTCCACCATTTGCTCTGATAAACAAAGACATATGTTACTGTTCAGTGAACCGTGGCAACAAATTAAGTATAAATAGTGCAAGTGTATAGGTTAGAATTTAGTTTTAATCTCCTACTGAAGACAACTTAGTAGGCGAAACGCGTGTAGAGAAAAGTATAGTAGTTCGGTGTTTCGTGAAAAACGTCCAGTTTTTTGTTTCTACGCCGAAGGCTCCAGTACCCACTCCAGAATTATCGCATCATTCAAAATGCATTTTACATGTCTTTTTGGTCTTCGAATCCGAATTAAGAGTTATTGTAAACCAAGGAAAGCATATTTTTCCATGGAAGTGTGAAAAAAATGCAAAAAAGTGGTGAAACTCACAAAAGTGTCGCTTTTTGTGGGAAAGACGTGGGAATCGGATTTTATTATGTTTTTTTGGGTTGCTAAATTCGAATTTAGCCATGGTACGCACATTTTTCTATATAAATGCAAAAAAAAAATGCAAAAAAAGATGCAAAACTGAAGAGAAAGGCTAAAATATGGCTTTTTTTTAAGAATAGTCTGACAATAAGATTTTTTAACTGAAATAGCTCATTTTATATGCGTTTTGGATTGTTTAGTATAAATATGTTTTTTTTTTGACAATTCTTCAAAACAATATAGTTTTGTAAAAATGCAAAAAAAAAACAAATGCACTGCCTTGGCGGCTATGGTCACTATGTATGACCATGACGACTATGGTACATCATGTACAAAGAATCTTGCAGTCAGAACCAGTTTGTCAGAATTAGTCTCCCACCATTCACATTATTTCCTTTTGCTGTAACGAGTTATTTTCTTTTGGCGTTTTTTTTTTGCATTTAGATAGAGATAACGAGCCAACCCACCAAAACTAACCTCCGATTCGGATTCAGCGACCCAAAATACGTATAGAATAAGTGGTTTGAACCCAGGGTTTGATATTTTTTTTAGTTTGTGTGCCTGTGTTATTAGTTATTAGGGAACTCCCATCAACGAAACCGTAGGACTACAAGGAATTTAACGTCAAATGCCTGAATCTCAGATCAATTTGTAAATAATGAAAAACTCAGTATAGATGCAGTTGTTTATTGGACAGTGCGTTGCCAGTTGGATATTGACGTTTCATTCATTGGGAAGAAAAGGGTTACATATCAAAGCAATAAATTTTTCAGTTTCTTTCATATTACCATTACAAAAAATTAAGCACTAAAAAAATAAGTCATACATAAATCACGTCTTACCCAGTGATATGTACAATATATTCAGAATATTTACTAACAATAAGTATAAACTAAGAATACTGTTACATTGCATTTCGTTCACGAGTTAAGCAGTGAGAGAGAGTGTATGATTAAAAAGTTACATTTCGATTTCGTTAAAGTTAAGGTTCAATATTTCAAATGTTTGTCTTTGTGGTATTTTTACGCCCGATTGTAATAATAAACAATTACAACAATATGTTTAATTTTTTGCTAGGTACCCCAAAGACAAAGTTGGGTATCTATTATGTCCAAAACCTATTATAATTTTATTTTGAAATGGTTACATCTCCTTTTTTTCGTTGCTGTGCAGTTTGTCCCGTTTTGTATACTCTATTTTACTAAAATGCCAAAAATAAATGTCCAGTGAGCCTAAAAAATGTAATCTAGTACGAATTAGAAATAAAAATGCAATAATTACAATTCTCAAACAAGATGTGACGAGGCAATGAATCACCCTACGCCGGCCTCGGTAAACAATAAACACCTGAGAGTGACGCACCCTTGAGGAGACGTTCCGGATGAATGTCGATTGGACTGGAATACACGCGAGGCGTCTACCCGAGTCAAGGTAGTTCAAATTTTGGGTAAACCTAGACAAAAATAATATAAAGCTAATTTTTGGTACAGATCATAATTGAGGTCTAAATAGTAATATACAAAAAAGTCCTGGAGAATCCTCCTTCCGCAACCCCCTTTTTTCGCCCCCCAACCCCCCCCCTTTAATATTTTGGTGATTTTCTCGAAAACTATCCACTTTAAGGAAAAATTTCAAATGAACATTTTTGAAGCTGACAAAATTTCCCTTCCAACGACGTATTGCGAGCCCATATAGTACCACGTGGTGTACACACCAGTGGCGTATCAAAAGAAAGCTGTTCCGAGATTAATTGAAATTTCTTGAAGGACACGTCGAATTTACTGATTTTTACCAAAAACTATAAGCTTGACGAAAAATATCGTTACCAAATTTTTTGTAGGTGATAAAATTGCAAATCCATTGATGTAGAGAACGACCCTAGAACCAAAAATATTGAAACTGCTGTTTAATTTGTTTTTTATTTAGTTTCAAAACAACATTTTAAACATCTTTCTCAAGAGTAGAATCTTCTGTAACAGTTTCCATAATATTATTGCATGTTTCGCCATTGCAAGGGGAACAAAATGTGCTACACTTTTTGGCCTGAGTGTCTACAAGAGCATCTACCAGCACAATTGAGGAGCTTGCTGCAAGAACGATGCAGCTCCATTTTCAACGCGGGACGAGGTTAGCTGCTTATAATTTCGATAAAAATATTAGACGTTATTTAATGCAAATTCGACGCAGCTCAGCATATGTCAGTATGTATTCTCCATGCACTGAGATGTGTGGAATTTGCGTTAAATAACGCCTAATATTTTTATCGAAATTATAAGCAGCTAACCTCGCTACGCGTTGAAAATGGAGCTGCATTGTTCTTGCAGCAGGGTCCTCAATTGGTTTTGCAATGGCAGTAAACCAGAGAGAGAAGTGATTCAGGTGCGGGAGGAAGCGTAGTTTTGACAGGCAACAATTGTCCTTCGACTAACTTCCAGCCCCATTCAGTAGACGGTAGCCGGTTTCCCAGCCACTCTTGTACCTTAAAAAGCAATAGAAATGACACAAATAAATTTTTCTTTATCCGTTGCTCACCTGAAGGTATACTCTCAGCGAATGTTGGGCACATGCTGCTTTTGTGGGCGGCAGACTGGATAGATCTATTGCAGTTTGTACCTCAGTTATGGCATATACTTTTCCAGCCGTTCGGCTCGTGGCTGGATGAAGTACACTTATGCTATTATTTTGTGGTGCTCTACCAATGAGCATTGCAAGAACGTCTGTATCCGTACGTAGTGCTTAACGTCACGCATAGGGGGCGCTACGCGCACCTGTTATTTGGCAAATTATTAATCTTGGGGCAGACTTGGAAATTCTATATTATAGGGGTTATTACCCCGGGGTTGAAGTGACTTAATAGTTAATATTTCGCTGAGCATACATTGTATACGTAGAAAATCAAATATCAGCCCTAAAAAGGTTTTATATTGGTAGTAAAAATGAATTTGCTCCAGATTTACGTAAAACTGAGAAGTCTCGGATAAACTTTTAATTTTTTTTTTGGCTGAAGTAATTGCGATGAACTTCTAAAAGATTCGCAAGTAGACTATCTTTTAATGGCCGTTTTAGAGAAAAATATGTTTCTTCTAAAAAAAATTATACTTAGATAAAAAAAATGAGAATAAATAGCAAAAAGTATGTTTTTTAAAAGTAACCCTTCATTTGATACGCCACTGGTGGATGGCATGTGCTACTGAATATGGATTGCGATACGTCATTGGAAGGGGAATTTCATCAGCTTTAAAAAATGCTCTCTTGACATTTTTCCTTAAAGTTGATAGTTTTCGAGAAAATCACCAAAATATTAAAAGGGGGGGGGGGTTGGGGGGCGAAAAAAGGGGGTTGCGGAAGGAAGATTCTCCAGGACTTTTAGTATGTTACAATTTAGCCCTCAGGCATGATCTCTACAAAAAATCAGCTTTATATTATTTTTGTCTAGGTCAAATGCTATCTTGACTTGGGTAGTCCGGCGGTTGGCAGAGTTTTCCCGATTAATCCAACGGGTACCTATTATAAGACCATGCCGATACGGCCAGGCAGTTAGTCTTCGAAATAAATTGTTTGGTCGCGATCTTTGTAAAACATTCGAATATAAATTGAACATAAATAAATTAATGTTTGTTAATTTAGTGCCTAATCCGTATTTGTATATATTTAAATAAATTGTGTTAGTTGAAAATGCGTGTCTGGTTTTAACAGCTAACCTAACTTTTAGTTCAGAAGAGTTACTTGTATTTTTTTTTAACTTAAAAACCAAAATGCACATATGATCAAGCATGTTTTAGCATCGGTTGAGAGTTGAATTATAACCAAATATTAAGCAATTATTTGCTAAAAAAATGCTTCTCCTGTCGAAAGATTTTTTACAGGAAAAGAAAAGAAAAATTTTTGAGTGTAATTGTTTTCTTCTGAATGAACGACTTATTGACTTAGCCTGATAGTTGTACGTTGTCCTTCTTTAACTTGAGTTGTCTTTACGTACCAAACGAACAAATGTGCAACAAATGTAACCACCATATAAAATTTCATTAAGTCGTTTAACGGTTTTGGGGACATACTGAAAACTATCGTTTTCTTAACGTCATCCCAAAGGGCTTTAGGTCTATTAGGAACAATTTCTTACTTCGGGACACCCTGTACATACAACTGTTCATTTTTCATGTACAGTTGTTTCCGTATCTCGTTGTGTTCAGACAAAGCGCTAGTTTATCCTATTTGCATGCCGTAACAAACGGTTAAAGAACCGAAAAAAAAAAAAATTGGAGACCAAGAGGCTGCAGCCTGAATTACACCGCTCATTGTACTGTCCCGTCGTTATGCCTTAGGTTGCTATATTGTTTTTATTGAGTTTGCGCCGTATAACTCGGTTTTGCCTGAACAGATCTTCAGGCCTCTTTTTGACGCGGGGCTTTGCAATGAGATTTTTTATGTCCACTGTACTGGCTCTTGTCTGTTTACCCGTACATTTACCCGTGTCACTAGATGCAACATTGTTTAATACTGTTCAATGTAAATTTCGAAAACCCCATTAAAAAGTATTTACTTGCCGTTTTAACGAAAATAAATTATTTTTTGGAAGTAAAGTAAACAGCTTTTACCATATCGGATCGCCTTGGCTACGACTGTTACGAGGATGTCTCGATTTGAAGCGACAATTTTTAATTGAATTCGCCATTTTATGAATAAGCCAAGCCTTTAATTATCGTTTGGCCGTGAACTGTGAATATTAAACAATTGTAGATATAAAAATGAGGCATCCGTATATGTATAATTTATTCAGTTAATTTACAGGTGTCGTGACATCTTGATCTTAACCTTACCTTATCGTGCAAATATAGTATTATCGATACGTGTATACGGTGGGATCAGAAAGTAACGTTCAGCTTATAATAAAGTGCGCAGCGCCTTAAGGCCCCCACACACGATCAAATCGACTTGACAAACATGGCTTGTTAAACGTGCTTGTCATGCAAATTTGATCGTGTGGGGGTTCATGTTTGATAGTTTGAGGGTGTTTGAAGGTTTTCAGGCTCTGCTAGAAAATGTGTTTGCCAACTCGAGGTTTGACAAGCAAGTTTGCCTCAATTCATGCCTCAACAATTTCTCATACTCATTGTCAGACGTTGAACGGTCCTTTTCCATACACAAGTTAATATTAAGTGATAACCGTCGCCGTTTCACTCCAGAACACTTAGAAAAGCACATAATAATATGTTTTAACCACCGCCAACGTGCCATGGGAACCTTGTCTCAACACTGACGTTTGTCCGGTAAATGTTGTCATTGTTACGTGTTATCTTAATTTATATAGGTATTTTATCCTTAACTTAACCGTACTATTTGGTAAACATAGTACTATGTTGCTACATAATTTATGTAAACATATTAATATTTTCATTCGTTAACTGACTACGGTCCTGTTACACTCCGCGCTCGCACGAACTCTACCTATTACATATCGGTACATACAGGTATTTTCCGATTTCGTATCATTTACTTTTTATGAAAACATTTTTTTTTTGTTAAAGACGTATACATACAAACATCCTTTAAAGATTATAATCTTTAATTATAATTATCATTAATTTTTTGAAAAAAAAAAATTAAATTAAATTGTCGGTATCTTAACTAACTATGCTAATGCTAGTAACTATCTTTTTAACCGGTATTTATTCTGTTAATGTTTTACGTTTAGGTTATTGTCTTCTACGCAGGTTTTATCGTTCTATGAATGTAACGTACGAAAATATTTTGATTATGGAGTTCGTTAAACTCCATGGATTTGTTAATGCTCAATGTTGGTCATTGTTTCTTTGTTCCCATTAGTAATTGTACTCACGTTTTCGACTTGAGTTAATTACATATGAAGAAAAGTAGGTAATATTCGTTCGTAATAAACGTTACACCTAACGGTAAACAGATTTTTGTTGCAATCACTAACGAAACAGTTTTTAAAAACATTTATCATCTCCTTTTGTGAATATAGATTAGGGAATTTGTAAAGGGATATCGCTTCGTGTTTATTATAAACAATATAAGTATGACTCTGTCTTGGAATAAAAAGTTTGTATTCAAGTGAGTAGATGTACTATATAAAATTTACTCTGATCAAGAAAAAAATGTTGTCTATATTATTTGCAAAAAAAGACTACAATAATTATGTAATGTCAGGTTTTTGACATTAAAATTGGTATCCAAATATGTACGATTTATAAAAATTACTTTAACAGATAAATAATTTTAAAAATGCACTACACGAATGAGGAAGTGATCATACAACCATTGTGGACACCTTTTTGCACTGCAATTATAATTCATAACAAATTTGGATATCACTTACGTGGGACTTGGTAACTTGAATTGGTAAGCTGACACATGACTACTGCAATCAAATTAATCTCGCAACTGACTTCTTCTCCATCACTTCTACGTGATATGCCTATGTGTCGTGTGTATAAATCAATCAAAGACGGAAACCATTTTCAAATAACGCAGAATACAAGATGATTCTAAATGAAGTAGCATGAATGATACGAGTGAATTTGGAGGTCAAAATTAGTCAATTGAATTAAATAGTGAACAGTGAACAGTGGTATTATTTTTGCTACTTCATTCAGAAACACCGTGTATATGGGGTGTTTAATTTTATTTGGACCTTCAGATTGCTTGTTACACATTTATTATTGTAACAAAAATATGTTACGTCATTGGCCTTTTATACGAGCGTCCAATGTTTAATTCATTATGAACCGACAATTACCCATTAGATGTGGGTAATTGAATATAAAAATATTCGTATTATTGGTATTACCACGAGACGGGCAGAAGCACAGAGAATTCCGCAATGCCTTTAAAAACAAAGCAATTACGAAACCCCGCAAATTGCACGCCTCTTACGCCATTTTTGCTTTTTAATAATATATACTTAACAATACAGATTTTCTCTCAACCCGTGAAGTCATAATACACAGAAGACCGACATAGCTGAGGTATTACTAATCGTAACTATCAAATTATTAGTAATGTGGCCGCGTCTGCGGTTGTCGGAAGTTTTTTTTATCTAAAATTTCTACTTTAGGAATAATATTCTTATTAAGAACAAAAGAGTTACCTGACAAGATTTTGATAACTACATGTATTTATCATATTATAATATTTTTATTATATCATCATTTTAATAATAAAAACAGTTTTATTAATATGGACAGTGATTAATCTGATTTAAATATACAGGGTGATTAAGAAATAAACCGGCATAGAGTAGGAGCGTGTAGATCAACTCAAAATATAATTTTTTTAACGCATCTTATCTCTATGCCAAGTTGCACCTCCAAGAACATATATGTACATAAATCTGCGTAGCAACTTGGTCGTTAAAGGAAAAATTACGAGCTGTTTTAATAGTATTAGAAAATTTAAATGAAATTGTCCACTTAATTGTCACATTTTAAAGATTTATAGCCTACTACAGAAATTTTTATAGTACTTGCTAATTAAAACTATTCCTTTGGAAAAAAGTATCATAAGAAGAAATTAAGTGGAGTTGTATCGGGTGAGCGAGCTGGTCACCTGGTGACACCCGTGTTGTTAATCAATTATCCCTAAATTTCTCATTTAAGATTAATTTTATATTATTTGTCTATTGTGTGGTGGTGTACCACGTACCACAATATTGTTGTGCCCTCGCCATCAGGAATGTCCTTTAACAAATCAGGCAGAAATCCTGAGAGAACCTTCATAGAACCTTCACCCGTGAGAGAACCTTCATAGAAGTATGGTTCAGTTACTCTATCATTGAATAATCCGCACCAAACATTGATGCTCCATATCGTGTTTAGAACCCACTTAGAATTATTTGTTGGTCAATAAAAATGCACACAGCACATGACAGTTGATTCATGTATTAAATGGCAGCTACACTCTAAAAATTTGCTGCCAATGCCAATGCCGAATGTAAATATATCTTTGTATTATTCCTTTGCGGTATACTGGTCGATATATCGACCACCTAGTTTAAGTCAGTTTTTTAAGTATCTTGGACTCTAATAGTTCGCTTTCTACGAGGTATTTCGCTTTTTTATGTTTTCATATTATTAAAGAATACGAATGCACAATTGGCCTTATTGCCAATTGCTTTAAAAATTACTTTATGTTTTTAAAGTGTTGTCCTGGAAATAGTTTTTGTCTTTATCTTTATACATTTACTATATATGTATATAGACAGTGCCGCCAATGTTTGTAACGTACCACCTTACATGACAACAATAACAACATTGATTGAGCCCTGATGAAGGAGAAATAAAGCTCCGAAACGTTGGCAAAAATCGAATAGTTTGTTATTTATTCCTTGACCTAATCCGACTACCAAAAAACTAACAGAGAAGAAGGTCGCCAAATTCCCCACAGATAAGTCAAAAAAATGTCGATTTTTTTGAAAAAAAAAAAAAAATGATTATTGCCGTTGCACATCATCAGATTTGTTCAAATTTGATACTCGGGGGTGTTTGGGATCGCTAATCACGAATCTGAAGCCAGAATTTGAAAATTTTCAAATCTGAGATGGCGGAACTAATATGGCTGACCTTTCTAATTTTCATATTTTTGGTCAGCGACCCCAAAAACCACCGAGTAACAAGTTTGATATAAAAATTAATTCAATATATATTAAATAATTTAAAATAATACTATGAAAAAAAATGTGACACTATACAGGCTGTACCATTAAAAAAAATCTCTTAATTGCAGCCAATTTCGACCACCCCCACTGACATAATAACCATTTTGGAGATTACTTCCGACCCTACAACTTCTTTCTTGAACCCGAACTTCCATCCCATCAAACAACTGAGATATTGGCTGTATAATAAAATTTGGGCACCCGGTATGACATACGAGCATGACATTTGATCCAAGCAACAGTAACAAAATTAAACCCCGTTTTCGAAGACGCCCTGTACCGATAGACACGGT
Organism: Aromia moschata; assembly: GCA_029963805.1. NCBI lineage: Eukaryota > Metazoa > Arthropoda > Insecta > Coleoptera > Cerambycidae > Aromia > Aromia moschata. The sequence continues at coordinate 56,129 of JAPWTK010000234.1, forward strand.
ACCAATTTTAGGAATTCCGATTTTCAGATGTAACAGCCGAGGTGTATAATTGAAAGGTAATACCAGTAATTTGGTTGTTGGCCCGCTCGTATTATAATTATGCCACCTTACATAACTCGTTACACATTATGGGAAAACCAAATATATTCTATTTGTTTTGGGATTCTCACACACACGATCATCGACGCTTCTGGATTGTGGATTCTCGAACCGAGGCGTGGTATGCACACGATACGTTGGCCTTTTCGGCTAACAGCCGCGGGCCACACACCGAAAAAATAGATCCTGTATTCGACATAATGCTTGATAAATCGACTTATTTACCAGTTACTGAATGAAGAACTTTTTTTTCCGACAATATAAAAACATTCAGCTTTAATTTACTAAGTGTGCATATCAACTTTGTAGATTTAGACATCGCCAAAGTGAGGATCATTACAGGGTCGCACTAGCCCATATAATTACCTACACTACAAATAAACCGGAATAAATAACATAGGCCTGCAAGGATTTTTTTGGAACTCTAATTGGTGATTCTGAAGGTTTTTGACATGCTGAACATAATACCGTTGTCCGATTTACCCTATCACGTCCCAATTTTCAGAAAACCTAACCTAAAAGTGCAAAAAAAGCTTTTTTGGCCTATATCGAGGCCTTCATAGCTCGGCAACAAAACGAGATTGGGAAAAATGGACACGACTATCGTATTCAGTAAATCAAAACCTACAAAAATCAATAGTAAAAATAATAATAAAAAAAACATTATTATAGATGGCGCAATTATTATTTTATTTAAGTGATTTCACAAACATTTCCAGAATCTATGTTCCGGAAACGTACAAAGAATTCAAAATTAAATAGGCTGTCTTGATTAATAGTCTTGCGGGTCAACATCTGCAAGATCCAAACTTGATACGCGAGATGCTTCTTTTTTGTACTCTTATTAATTTTCGATAAACCTTTAGGTTCTCCAGATAAATGCTAGTCTGAAGATTATAAAAAAACAGACAGGATCGTTAACTTGGTAAAAGAATGTTAGCTTGGTATCTGCATTTCTGAAAACGTGAACTGCAAGTCTCTTTAGAAATATAAATACCCATTGGGTTATAAAAACAGTATTAGAGTTTCAATATCTTTAAGCGTTTGGGAGTTATCGTAAACGTGAAAAAAGTAATATGGTCACACGATCTAGAAAACCGTGTAGGTAGGAGTTTTAAAAAAACGATAAACACGAATTAGTGATTTGATTGTCAGAAAGTGTTATGATGCGGTTTTATTAAACCATTAAGTCCCAAATGTCCTGATTTTTTTCAAGAGTTTTCAACCAGTTTATTTTCAATGTTATCGGTGCTGAAAAAAATTTAGATCAGGTCAATTCCGACGTAAAATTTCTTGCTTTCTCAGAATATGGCCTTCAAAATTTTCAAAAATTGATTTTGAAAAAGTTATAAACAAATCTTTGGACAAAATGACGATTTATTCGATGACAAATTTTTGAGACAGGTAATTTATGAGACAGGTAATCCAAGGGTTCTATACCAGAAAAAAAACGCGTCATCGATACCTAAACAACATAAATGGCTCTATTTTATTTTTATTTTTTTTTTGGTACAACAAAATGGCGGTCGAAACAAAAATATTTTTGTACTCGTAAACGTCATATTTTTTTTTCTCAAAAACTACGAACTTTGGTAAAAATGTTCTAAAAATGAAAGTGTCATTAGAATTAATTTGAAATACTCTCAATTTTTTTCAGGATTTTGAAAGACGATTTTTGATTGTTCCAAAAATCACGAAATCGAAATTTCCAAAAATGTCATAAAAAAATCTGAAAAAAATTGAGTGTTTTTCGATTGATTCTAACTTTTTGTTCTGAGATCATTTTTACCTGTCCGTAGTTTTTGAGAAAAAAATAATGAATTATATATTTATACAAAAATATGTTCGTTTCGGACGCCATTTTGTTTTACCAAAAATTTTTAAAAATAAAATAAACCCATTTATTATAAGTTTAGGTATCGAGAACGCGATTTTTTCTGGTATAGAACCCGAGGATTACCTGTTTCATAAGGAAATTCAGGTCTAAAATTTTTTTGTCGTCGAATAAATCGTAATTTTGTCCAAAAACTTGTTTATAACTTTTTTAAAATCAATTTTTGAAAAATTCGAAGGCTATTTTCTGAAAAAAGCATTAAATTTAGGAATTTAAAGCTGACTGAAAACTAAAAAATCAGGATATTTGGGACTTAGTGGGTTAAACCACATTTGAGGGTGGGGTTCCTCTAAATATTTAAGTAACGACAAAAATGGAATGTGTTTAATCGCTTGCGTTATTTGCACAAACAACGTGACAGTAACTCAATGCGAGTGACCTTGTATTTTTTTCCTCTAAAATTTCGCTGTTCTAGAAATAACGGAATGAGAGTTCTGAACAAAGCCTTTGTTAGGTTCCCGAGTTTCTGTAATTTAACTTTAAATGATTTTTCTCAAGACATCATTACTCTTGAAATACTATATTTAAATCAATCAATAAACGTGGAAACGCTGACCTCTTCTTTTCCCGGAAGTATTTTTTCCAAAACGTTTGAGAAATCTACTGTCTAAACCGGCGATTGCGCCCAATTATATTGCTCGTCTCTCGCCAAAACCCGCTCTCAAAGAAACGAACGCGAAAACAAATAAGAATCGTTTGTTTATACCAGTTTTAAGAATGCACTTCGATTCGACAGGCGAAACGTAATAATAATTTCTATGGCGCCAACCTATAGAAAAACTGACGAGAGTTATTTAAAGATTACCGTTGTGTCTAAATGTGAACGTAGGAATTTTGGGCGACAAGGACAGAGTCGGACTGAGTTGTTAATTGAGTTTTTTTTTCATACAATGTTTTCATTGTTTAATTAAGAGATGCAGATATACGAGGTGTGCAAATAAAGTAATGAGACTGGTTTTTTTTTTAAATTCTTTTCTTCGAATAGAAATACAATTCAGTATTGTCTCCTTCAAAATAACTTCCTTGGGAAGCTACACAGCGCTGGAGACGGTTCTTCCATTCCTCATAGCACTGCTGGAACTCATGTACTGGAATTAACTGGTCGGTTAAAGCCGTTTGAATGTTTTCTATAGTCCCAAAATTACGTCCCTCGAGGTGAGTTTTTAATTTCGGGAAGAAAAAAAGTCACAAGGACTCAAGTCAGGCGAATAAGGAGGCTGAGGAGCAACAGGAATGTTTTTACTGGTTAAAAATTCGTTTACTGAAATGGCTGTGTGACAAGGTGTTGTCGTAATGCAACATCCAGTTGTTCTTGAGGTTTGGTCTTTTTCCTGAAGTTTTTTAAGAACCTCTCAGTAAAAGTGTTGTTTTAGTGTTTGGCCTGGAGGCACAAACTCTTTGTGGACAATTCCTTGGCTATCAAAAAAGCAAATCAGCATGCACTTGATCTTCTACTTGCTCATTCTTGCCTTTTTGGGTCTTAGAGAGCTTGAAGTGTGCCATTCCATGCTTTGGCGCTTGGTTTCCCAATCGTACTCAAACACCCAAGTCTCATCACCAATAATGACATGTGCCTTTTGGGAAAAGGTGTGTTGGAATCATTTTTGCGCAGATTTTTCTTAACAATTATGAGTTTTCAGGTAGATTGCATGATATATGTATAGTTTTCTTGTATAGACTACTTCTAAAGACTTGTACTTTAAGATCCTACACATAGTTTTTTGAGAAAAAAATCGAAAATTTTTTGCACTTTTAGGTTGGAATATCTCAAAAACATGATGTGATAGAGCAATTCTAATTGATGAGCCCGGATTTGTTTTCAGCGGGAAATTACTTCAGAAACAACTATTCATTGTCCGGGGCCAAAATCTTGCAAGGTAGTGGAATTAACGTACATATAAACCGTATTTTTTTAAGCGCCTTGTAAATGATATACGCGTGTATTTCTTGCCCCTGCACACGTATGCCACTGACCGATCCTGCCAAGGCGCCGGGACTCGCGTATGCGCGGTAATACGCAGGTCCCGTGCGCTGAATAGTTAAATGCAGTGTACCATGCATGAAAGCAAACTTTCCGAACCTGAATTATAAAGTTGGCATATGGCAACGTAACACATATCCGACTCGTGTAGCATGTGATTGATTATTAAATCAATTAGATTTGATTGCAGAAGTCCTGTGACAGCTGGAGCTGTTGTACACAACCTCCACTAACGCGGAATACATTGACTAGTGTAATATAATTCATAATAAAATATGATAAACGTACAAAGGGCACTGCTATTTTCGTGTATTATACTTATGATGTGTAGTGTGTACGCCTAACTGAGCCTCGAACAGCTCTTGTTGTTTTCATTTTCGCCGTGAAAAATCACGATTCTAGGACTGATATTTCAGTGTCATAACCGGCAGCCGTGAGGGTTGCTCAACCGCGATCCCTACTTTTATTTAGCGTTTATTTTTACTGGCCCTAATGATGCCGTAAATAGAGGCCTTCCGGTTTCGCGGTCTAGGTCGGCGCGAGGGGGATAGGGGGGAGAACCGGCGCTTCCGGCGCGATCGTCGATTTTTTCTTTCGTCCCACCTTCACTTGGAGCCCCAGTTTAGTCCGCATCGGATTTCTGCGTGTCTCCGGAATCGCAAAACCTACAAGGCCGTTCACAGATTGCATATTAGATGTACAGTGTGTCCGAATTATAATTCTCGCTTAATTACTCAATCGTTTCTTGAGATAACTAGAGTTAGCCGAAATTTGCCGTGAGACATAGGCGTACGCACCATAATATAATACATGTAATGCAAGAAAATAACTAATATTAAATAATTATGGTAACAAAAGCAATAAATTCACACTTTGCAACTGTTTGAGACCGAGAATCTCTAAACAATATTCCCGTCGCGCTTCCTTGATGAAACGGCAACGTCGTTGCCTCTGTGCGTTAGCGACAGGGTCTAAAATCTTGGCAACCCCGCGGGGGCGACAGACTCGAGTTTTCGAAGCGTAAGGGCGCACATGTCACGCTCTCCGTTATTTAGTTTTAAGTCAGTTTTAAGTGTAATTAGAAAAATAGAGTAGTGTACCAATATCACGTGTTTTCATCATCATCAAACAACATACAGTCCACTTAATATCAACGATCCAAACCCGTACAGCAACCCATATAACGCTTGTCCGGAATAATAGTGACACATCTCGAAAATTAGAACTTGTCAAGAAACCCAATTGAAAGTTTTTATAATCTTTCACTGAGCAATAGTTTTTTTTTTTTAATTAAATTGTATTATATTATGTATAATATAATTAAACAAAAAACTTCACTCTATTGCTCAGTGAAAGATTATAATAACTTTAAATTGCCTTTTCTTGATAATTTCTAATTTTCGAGTTATTCTTCCGGACAAGCGAATTATGTATGTAAAACTTATCCTCTTAACCCTTTGCGACATACATTTTTTATATAATCGGTTTCTAATAAAAATTGGTATTCAGGGGTTTTCGGGGTCGCTGATTACGAATCTGACCTTAAAATTTAGAAATGCAAAATGGCGGATCCAATATGGCGAACAAAAATTTCAAATATCACCGGATTTCATAAAAAAAATTATACAATGATTTTTGGGGTCGCTGATTACGAATCTGACTTCAGATTTTGAAAATTCAAAATGGCGGATCCAAGATGGCGGACAAAAATTTCAAATATTACCGGATTTCACTGAAAATTGATACACAGACAATTTAGAGCTCGCTGATTACCAACCTGAACTTAGATTTTAAAAAATTCCGAATGGTGGATCCAATATGATGACTAAATATTTGAAATATTACTGAATTTCACCAAAAATTGCATATAGGAAGTTTTTCAAAAACGGTAGCCTAAAATTGAAATTTACTACTGGATTCATTCCAAAGTTTACATATGGAGCTGTCGGAGTAATCTCGAATAGGTTGTGGTGCCCATTTATATGTAATTACCGATTTTATTCCTACAAAAGGATTGCAGTCAACTTGAGAGTATGAGAAAGATATTTTTGGGTGGCTAATCTAGTTTTCTCGGTTTTGAGTAGCTAATACAGTGTCCACTGACCCTCGATAATTCGTGGTTAAAAAATTCGGTTTTCTAAATTTTTTTCAAAATTTTCAATGAAATTTGATTGTATTTCAAATTTTCGTCCTCCATCTTGGACCCGCCATTGTGAATTTTCAAAATTTGAAGTTAGATTCGTAATCAGCGATCCCGAAAACCGAAAAATGAAAATGAAATAAGAAAATGAATATGAAATTTTTTTAATTGAATATGAAATTTTTAATGAAATCCAGTGATGTTTGAAATTTGTTTCCGCCATCTCGGATACGCCATTATGAATTTCTAAATTCTGACATCAGATTCGTAATCAGCCACTCCAAAAACCATTGCATAATAGTTTTTTATGAAATCCAGTGATATTTGGAATTTTTGTTCGCCATCTTTGATCCGCCATTTTGAATTTTCAAAAACTGAAGTCAGATTCGTAATCAGCGACCCCAAAAACCGTTGAATAATAGTTTTTTATGAAATCCGGTGATATTTGAAATTTTTGTTCGCCATCTTGGATCCGCCATTTTGAATTTCTAAATTCTGACGGCAGATTCGTAATCAGCGACCCCGAAAACCTCTGTATAATTTTTTCCATACGATGATGCTAAAAAATTTCTCCAATAATGAATTTTTGTTAAAAAAAAGGTTTTTTTTTGTGACGGTGATAATATTGTAACGTTTTTTTGTTTACTACGGGTTCGTGAAGTGTGAAAAATTAAAACTCGCACTTTAAACTAACACTATTTATTAAACTAAATACAAATACGGACTAAACACTAATTTATTTTATACAACTTATATCCGATTTTTTATTTACGAATACCGCGGCGTTCAAATATCGACTGGCTCTCCCGCCGCCACTGCGGCTATTTGTCTTGTCGCCGAAAACCCTAGGCATCGAGCACGCTAGGCTCGTCTAGAACGACGTTCGTGATACGTCCCGAAAAGAGTTGAACGCGGTGACGTGTCGGTGAGCTGCATCGCTGCCCGGCTGGTCGGCAATGCATCCTAGTGGCGTTTTATTTAGTATCTTAGTGGCACCACAATATCTTAAATTCCTCTCGATGAACACCACCATTTAACAGCAGCAAACGCGTCAGATCTTGTCACCAATTTTTTCGCTCCCATTGGTCATTTCTTGTCGCAACTTGTATTACATTCGCATCCGCATGAACATCCGCATTGATTATTGCGGATGCGGATGCAGATGTCCAAATCTATGCGGAAGCTCCGCATTTGCGGATGCGGTTGCGAATATTCGCAACATCCCTGCTTCAGACGTCTGTACTGTCATCATTTTGGAAGAAAAAATTGTTTTATGCACCTTTTGATATGTTTAATAAACCGTGAAAGTTCTATTTTGATTGTTCAATTGAATCATTAAAAACAATCCCAAAAAATAGTTTAATTTTAGACAAATCAAATAGGTGTAACCCCTTTTAAGAAAGCCATATTCAAAGCACAACTGGCCACTGTTGAGATTTATGGCGTGATGTAAGATATCAATGGCCTTTGAGACCTGCTGAACGCTCTCAGCGTATAGTAGACTCATTTATTATAGAGTTCTTATGAATTGTTTACGAGCAATTCACTGTTAAAAATAATTTTCTGCTATTATTTTGCACACTAGCAATTGTGCCTATTCTACTTCTACCGACCGTAGTTTCTTAATTCACGATAGTACATAAATTTAAAGTAGGATCTGCAGTATTTACACTACCGTTCAAAAGTTTGGAAGCACATAGAAATTGTTCAATAAAATGACAATAAGTAACGTTTTAAATGTTTTATTGTAATCGCAAATTACTTAACTTGTAACTTAAATTTTAGCCTCATCAAAATTACCACCTTTATTTTTAATAATTCCCGAACACATTGTGGGCATCCTCTTGATTAATTTTTTAAAATATTCTTCATTTAGCGTTTTCCACTCCGCCTGAAGAAGGTAGACTAGAGTAAATGAGTTAATTAATTGTGTGGGAGATAATTAATCCCACACTATTTCAATCGGAGAGATATCTGGCGATTGCGAGGGCCATTGCAAACAAAACCATTGTTGAACACCTACATAATGATGATTTATGCCATTCTGAGAAATGCAAGCAGATAACAAAGTATTTCTTATAGATTGTGTTGACCAGTGGCGGTTGGTGATATTTCAGTTAGCCATATCTTGAAAACGACGCAATGGACCCACTTCACTTTTTTAGGTGATAACTATATACCTCTTACAGAAAGATTTATAGTGAAAAAACCGTCAACAACGTTTGCGAAAAAATTTCAAAAAAACTGGAGCACTCCCTGGCATCTCAGTAACGCTCTGTGGAATATTTGCAGTAAATATTTTTCATAATCTAGAAACAAATATGAGGAGAGGTTTTTCGATTTGTTACAAAATATTTTTTTTTTCAAAAAGTTGTGGTCATTTTAATTTTGGGAAACAAAATGATCCTATAAAATTAAAATTAAAATGGCCATAACATTTTGAAAAAAAATATTTTGTATCAAATCGAAAAACCTCTCCTTATATTTGTTTCTAGATTACGAAAAGAAATTTTTTGCAAATATTCCACAGAGCGTTACTGAGATCCCAGGGAGTGCTCCAGGTTTTTTGAAATTTTTTTCGCAAACTTTGTTGACGGTTTTTTCACTATAAATCCTTTCTGTAATAGGTGTATAGTCATCACCTAAAAAGTGAAGTGGGTCCCATGCGTCGTTTTCAAGATATGGCTAACTGAAATATCACCAACCGCCACTGGTGTTGAGATAGACAACGAATTTTTATTACAGGCGGTATCTTGGACTATACTAAGAATAAATATTTTGTTAAACTCAAACGTGTGTGTGCTTCCAAAATTTTGAACGGTAGTGTAGATATAGTTGTATTGTTTGCAAAGTAACGGGCTCTGTGCTATACATCAGAATAATTTCTTCATTCGTTTTTGCCATAGACATTATGCGTTGCTATTATTTTGCACTGCAATTATATTGCACACAGGTGTACCTCAATGATGAGGGGTACAATCAAGAACGGAGATAATTTCCACGTAAAACTGATGCAAGGGCGTAGCCAGTAGTTATCTTTGGGGGGGGGGGGGGGGGCGCTCAATGCAGATGAAACAAAAAAGCAAAAAAAAAGTTGGTAGAGGCAACGGCAACCAAAAGCCCAAAGCGATCGCTGCAAATAAAACAAAAAAAGACAAAAAAAATGGTTACTACAGCCAAGGGCAACCGCATTCCCCCGAGTATTTCGGTTTTTACTTGACCCTTTGGGGGGGGGGGGGGGGGCGATCGCTGCAGATTAAACATAAAAGCCAAAAAAAAAGGTCACTACAGGCAACGGCAATCGCATTCCCCCGAGTATTTTGGTTTTTACTTGACCCTTTGGGTGGGGGGGGGGGGGGGTGATCGCCCCCCCCATGACTACGCCCTTGAACTGATGTATTCGTATCTTAATTTCCATAAATAGTTCATAATTAAGCGAGGAAAAATTTGAAAATTTGAACTGTCAATTTGTGAGCAAGGCAGAATAGCGCGTTCAAAAATAAAACTTCATTCGCCGACCTAAAAATAGAGCGTTTCTAAGGCCCGCGATAGCTCGTACACAATAAATATTTACGTTTCGGCACCGGATAACGACGCGCTAATAACAGGAAATTTTAATTGGATTCAAATATCGACAGATCCGCGTATAAATAGATCGGATCTAATGGGGATCTTGTTAAGGCATCACCGTCAAGGGATATTAGGTTGGGTGTTTAGAACGGTGTCGTCTTAATATTTAATAGAATCGATCTCGATTTTACGCTGAAGTGCATAATTATTAAATCAATTAGCGCCGAGGTCTCACTATTATTTATAGACGGTATCCGTTTAGGGATTAGGCAGCGGAAAAGTCGGGTCTTGTTGCATTTTTCTGGCGTATCAGATACCTACAGTCTGTTTGATAAGAACCTGTCCAACAGAACTTTTGCGTGAAAATCGACAGAGGCGCAGTTCCAAGTGCAGGTGGTAGGGAAACTCTTTGCATTAGATGCGTTGTATAAAAAAAATACTCAATTGTCGTTCACTTTCAAAATTGAAAATCCTGAACACTGAAATCGACTCTGTATTGGATAGAAACCAATGATGTCTGATGGAATTTGATATTCTCTTATTTCCGTAACGATGGGATCCACGATCATATTTTAAGGGGTGATTGCTACACTTAACTAGAAACTAGAAGGTATTGCCTTCTAGAACCACCACAGCCGATTCTTACTCGTTGGAGAATATGGTTGAAAGCCGCTTTTTATTAATTCAATCCTGCCGAAGCTGCAGCTATTAAGGAGAGCCATACCAAGCGCCGTAAGTGAGTCAGTTAAAAATAAGGTCGAAAGCATATTAAAGAGAGACACCAGTTTTACCAAATTAAAACAAATTTGTGATGGTGCATCTACAAATCCGTTAAGCGAGTGAAAAGAGTATTTTAATTATACCTGTCTTACACCAGTAGATATCGAACGGTCGTTCTCAAAATACACTAGTAACAAAAATTAAAGGATATTAAAAAAAATCCAAATTTTTGGGTGATTTTCAACAAGGGATAACTCGGAGAAAAATGGTCGCACAGAAAAAAAAAAAAAAAGGAAATTGTAGCCTCAAGTGCCTAGTTTTCAGATTTGGACTTAAACATTTTTTTAGCGGGAGCGGTTCTCACGTAATCATCCGAAAACCAACAAAAAAAATTGTTTTCCAAATTTTTGTTCGTCTTTAAAATGGTCTGTGGACTTCAAAAAATTTAATCAGCTTTAATTTGACCTCTTAACGAGCTCCGTACGATGATTTGCCGCGGAGTTATCGTCGATTAAAGCAAAAAAGTCCTTTTCAACTTTGACAATCAATTACTCGGGAACTAATGATCGTACAGAAAATGGAGGTAGGGTTTTGGAAACTGCAAACCATTCTCTATAAGACACAATCGGGGGCGATTGATAAAAAAATTTTTTTTGAAGCAATAATGTTGGCTAAAAAAAAGTTAAAAATCTGCGAATAAGGATATTTGGAAAATTTGGTATAACTGGATAACATATAGTGGATGAACGAAGGATTTTTTTTGCTCAAAAACATTACTCGTCGGAAAAAAATCTAAAAAAAAACAATAAAAAAGGAAAAATCAAAATTAAAAAAAAAAACTGGATATTTTGTTGTTTTTGAGCAAAAAAATATGGATTGTCGCCAAAAAAAATCATTGAAGTTGAAAAATGCATAAAAACCGAAAAATTGCTTGTTACGGTGATTTTTGGTCGAAACGATAAAGGACCCCGCACCAATCATATGGATTTTGGTTCCCTGCCAATTTTTCTGGGGTTGAAATTTGTTGTACTTTGAATCCCCCTGAACAAAAGAGTTCATGGCACCAAGGTCCAAAAATCAACTCCAAGCGAGTTACGACCGTCGAATGTCAGATATCTGACTTTCGATGGCCGTCGAAATCGGAATTTTTTTGGAATCTTTTGAGCTTAACAAAAATTATCTAAGTACAAAAATGTCTTAGAATTAGTCAAAGAATACCCTCAAATTTTTTCAGAATTTTTGAGATGATTTTTTGAAATGACGAAAAATTGCAACATTTCGTCAATCCATATGATTGGTGCGGGGTCTTTTAAACCTTCGGGGCACTAAGAAAAAAAAATCGCAGCGCTTTGCAACTTTGAGGGGACTCTTGGGGGTTGTTTTGGGGACACTTTGAGGTTAAAAAATTACCGACGATATCTTTCGTTCATCCACTATATCCAAAGTTATACCAAATTTTTCAAATATCCTTAAATTCGCAAGTTTTTCAGCCAACATTATCGATTCAAAATTTTTTTTTATCAATCGTCCCCGATTGTGTCTTATAGATAATGGTTTGCAGTTTCCAAAACCCTACCTCCATTTTCTGTACGATCATTAGTTCCCGAGTAATTGATTATCAAAGTTGAAAAGGACTTTTTTGCTTTGATCGACGATCCGCGGCAAATCATCGTACGGAGGTCGTTAAGAGGTCAAATTAAAGCTGATTAAATTGTCTAAAAGAGCTTTATGGTCGCATGATGAAAAACATTTTTTTGAAGTCCACAGACCATTTTAAAGACGAGCAAAAATTTGGAAAACAATTTTTTTTGTTGGTTTTCGGATGATTACGTGAGAACCGCTCCCGCTAAAAAAAAAATAAGTCCAGATCTGAAAACTAGACACTCGAGGCTACAATTTTCTTTTTTTTAGTACAATTTTCTTTGTCTTCGGTCGTTTCACGTCCCTCTTTTAACCGTTTAAACCATTCAAAAACTTGTTTGCAGGATAAACATTCATTCCCGTACACTTCTTTTAACATTGCATAAGCTTCTGTAAAAGTTTTCCCCAGTTTAACAAGAAACTTGAGATTAACCCGTTGCTCCATCTGAACACTTCGACGCGTCACTGGTGCGTAGACTAATTCAAACGACTGCTAGAGTCAAACTGAGCGACCCACTGGCTTGTCCAGCGAGCTCAGGGTGGGGAAAGTATCACTAGACACAGTTCTGTTCAAACTTGTCGCGACATGCTCGCAGCGCGCTGGTAGCAGCATCAGTTCGGTCCTATTTAATAGCCACACATCGTACATTGTGAATTTATTGCTTTTGTTCCTATATTTAATATTAGTTACTTTCTTGTATTGCGTGTGTTATATTATGACGCGTACGCCCGTGTCTCACAACACATTTCGGCTAACTCTACTTATCATAACCGAAATTGTACATCCTGTGTAGAACGCATCCCTTTTAATTACTCCCAGCTTTAACGATTTACTTCCAGGAAAGTTAATAGCACTACATATATATCTATACATCACGCCACTTAAAATAATATGCCATTAGAGCAGCTTTCGCTCTCACTTAATCACGCGATTACGTGTGTAATATGTTCAGATTAATAGTGGTGTTCGAGGAAGTGGCGAAGGCTCCGATTTCCTATACTCGATAAAGTGGCGAAGGCGCCGCCACCATTATAATAAAAATGAGGTCGTTCATACATATATGGTGAATTTATATCCATATCTCAATGACAATGGATATTAAAATTCTAAAAACTTGACTATCCTTAGTCTTTCCAAAAGTCCTGTGTGTCGACATAATTTTTTTCCCTTAATATCGACTTGAAAAAAGTTACTTTTTCCTCGTTTTGGTAAATCGACTGCATCTTAGCAAATATTGATGGGGAGGTTAAGACTTTTAAGGAACTTTTACACCTCAATGTACCCCCAATAGCCCTGTAAATCTGTAGATCGATCCAACGAACGGTTTTTCCGGGCCGATTATTCGTTAATATAAGTTTTGAGAAAAAGAAAAGGAGCAAGATTTTTATTCTTAAACATTGTTTAATCTTCATGAAAATGGAAAAACCATTTTTTTTCCACTTTTTTCTCAATTCTGCATCGGTCACTTGGTATATTTGAAAAAAAATCGAAAACTTAAAAAAAATGTTTTTTGAATTTTTTTTTTGTCATTTTTAGTTGATTAAAAAAAGTACTCATTTTTCAAGCGATATTCCCCTTCCGTACTTCAATTTTCCTTATTTCAACTTAATTGAATTAATTAAAAGTTGATACCCCCAAGATGCATTGAATATTGGTTCTACGAATATTGGAGCAATTAATTTTTGACTTTTTCTGCGAAGCTAACAAGTGTGTAAAAAAACAGTTTTCCTCAAAACTAATCTTTTCTTGGTAAAAAAATCAAACAACAGTTTTTTTTCAAAACTAGCCCGAACTCGCCAAGGCAAAAAAAGCCAGGATGAGTAAGTCCAAATTCAAAGCATTGATGAGCAAATTCGATGATGATCGTCTTTTTTGACATTCGAGTCGGCATTGCTTACGGTCACTGGGTCCCTGAGGGTCAGACGGTCAATCAACATTATTACATCGAGGTTTTGACGGCCCTTCGTGAGCGTGTGAGAAGACAAAGACCCGATTTGTGGAAGACTAAATCAAGGAAGATTCACCAAGACAATGCACCGGCCCATTCTGCTTTGTCTGTTTTTTTTTTGCAAAATACGGCATTACTGTGTTGGAACGTCCAGCATACTCACCTGACCGACAGGGGACAACCCCTGGGACTTTTTATTTCCCAAGGTCAAATCAGCGTTGAAGGGGACAAGATTTGAAAGTGTGGAAGCGGTTAAAGCAAAAGCGACGGAGGTTCTCAACCAGCTGACAGAAGCGGACTTCCAGAACTGCTTTCAACAATGGAAAAGTCATATCGAGCGGTGTAGAGATCGCCAAGGGGAGTACATTGAAGGCGAAATTGTGCTACTGTAATTGGCAACAAATGAAAAGTGTTATGACAGCAGTTCGGTTATTTAACCTTTTCCGTACGGGAAGAAATCAGCACAAATCGACCTTCCAATTAAGGTGAAATATATATATAAAATCAAAGAATTTGATGTTTGGCATCACCAACTTCGGGGGTGGTCAATATATCGACCACTCCCGGACGCAACGGAAAGTACAATGTAAAAAATTAAAAAAAAAAACAGGAAAAATCAAATTTTGTACAAAACCAAGCTATACTGGTGGATTTACCTTTCAAGAAGCCCAAACAATATAATTCGGTGCATAAACAACGAATTATAAACGATAAATTGCATAATAAAGGGTAAAATCGCTGAAAACGCTCAACATTACGACATATATATATGTATATATAATCGCACACAGAGGGCGACAAAAGTCCGAAACTGCAAAAAAAAACACGGGTTTCATGGTTTTGAAAGAACTATCGAATGAAAAAATTTTTCGATATCGAATTTTTGCAGATTCCGATTCTAGGGATAAAAATAAGAACCCCAAAGGGATCATATTTTTGCCATATCCACGTTGTTGATCCTGGGTTCCGCAAAGAGCAAAAACTAGAAAATTGCTTGAATTGTAAGATTTCCAAAATCAATAATTTCTAAAACAATTTCTTTACTATTTTTACTTTGTGTTACACTAATTTCAAGTGTTAATTTATAAAATCGAGAGTGTTACCAGGATTTATTTTATTTTATCTGTTTTCAAAACATCAAAATACACCAATAGATACACCAATTTTACCGTACAACTATTAAACAGCTTATATGACCTTGAAATGTTCATTTTCACGGTCAAAAATGTCACCCAGGTTTTTTTTTCTATTTTTCCTGTATTCAGCTCATAATTTCCCCCTAAAATATAACAAATTTAATTTTTTCTTTGGTGGTCGACATATCGACCACTGCCGTACAGAAAAGGTTAATAGCCACACCTCGTATAAGGGGGAAGAAATTATTTTTTGTTGTTAAATACTGGTTGTTACAATAGGACAGAGTAACAGGAAGAGTTTGAATGTGTTGAGATTTCTATCTCTCATTTTTTTTCACAAGCCTTATATGAATAAGGGCAATACGTGCGTATCGGGATTTTAGGTCAGTATGATACATGATGGCTCGTCGAGGCACAATACATCTAGGTTAATTGCGTATGAATAGTTAATGGCATGCAGTGGTGGGTCCGCATATTAAAAAGCGAATATGGATCATATTTCTCTTTTTATGGCGTAAGCCGACAACAGCTATCTTATGCAGTGGCGGCTCGTAGAATTTGAAATTTTCGAATTTTCATAAAGAAACATGGGATATGTGTTAAAAATGGGTTATACTAATATATTCCTATGCCCCGTTATGAAAATACGATAATTTCAAATTTCACCAGCTGCCACTGACCAAGACAATATACAGGGTGAAATGATAACTGACGTACAAATACGTACACGAATTTAATAGAATTTAACAGATTCTAAAGATAGATATAATAATCGTAAAATAATAGATGATCCTGTAATTGCTCTCTGATAAGAGGTACTTTATTTTTCAGTTTTTGCTGTACTCGTTTTCTTTTAATACTGTGATCTGTAATCTTACACTCGATTTACGCCATATAAACTGTTGTACGAGCAGTTTTATTAATGTACAAATCCTTGCAACAACGCTATTTTCAGAGTATTCTGCATTTTCACTTTTTAAACTTTGTAGACTTAGATTCTAGTTCAACATTGTTTGTCTTAATATCATTAACATCATGAGGTCTCCATAATTTCATCATAGCAACGTAAAATTACCATAATTTGTTATATAACTTACATGGAGTGCTCACAAAAAGCAAAAAAACCACAATGAACCCTAAAAACCAGACAAATGAACTGATTAATTGATAGACGATCTCAATTGTCATTAGAAAGTAAAATACTATTATACACTAGTAACAAAAATTAAAGGATATTAAAAAAACTCCAAATTTTTGGGTGATTTTCAACAAGGGATAACTCGGAGAAAAACGATGGTACAGAAAATAACAACAAAGGAAATTGTAGCCTCAAGTGTCTAGTTTTCAGATCTGGACTTAAATTTTTTTTAGCGGGAGCGGTTCTCAAGTAATCATCCGAAAACCAACAAAAAAAAAAATCCAAATTTTTGCTCGTTTTTAAAATGGTCTGTGGACTTTTGGATGGATCTTTGAAATGACGAAAAATTGCAATTTTTCGCCATTTTCAAAAAACAAAAATCACCTCTTTTTTTCAACCAACATTATCGCTTCAAAAAAAAAAAAATATCAAACGCCCCCGATTGTGTCTTATAGAGAATGTTTTGCAGTTTCCAAAACCCTACCTCCATTTTCTGTACGATCATTAGTTCCCCAGTAATTGATTGTCAAAGTTGAAAAGGACTTTTTTACTTTGATCGACGATAACTCCGCGGCAAATCATCGTACGGAGCTTGTTAAGAGGTCAAATTAAAGCTGATTAAATTGTCTAAAAGAGCTTTATGGTCGCATGATGAAAACAATTTTTTTGAAGTTCACAGACCATTTTAAAAACGAACAAAAATTTGTTTTTTTTTTTGTTGGTTTTCGGATGATTACGTGAGAACCGCTCCCGCTAAAAAAAATTTAAGTCCAGATCTGAAAACTAGACACTTGAGGCTACAATTTCCTTTGTTGTTATTTTCTGTACCACCAGAATTGTATTTTCTCCGAGTTATCCCTTGTTGAAAATCACCCAAAAATTTGGAATTTTTTAAATATCCTTTAATTTTTGTTAACCATATGCCACAAGATACAGAAATCGCATCACAAATCATCAAAACCACCTAATTAGGGAACTATCCAACCAACAACATGTAGAAAGAAGGCTGAAGAAAAACTGGCCAGAGGATCTGAGGAAGGCTGGAGAAAAACTCGTGAGATTATTTTACAGTGAACTGCTTATGAGCAGGATCCCACTCAAGACAAGTTACATTCATTTACTTAATTTCTTAATTATTCTTTATTGATATTGTAGAGTAGGTTATAAGTTTGCAAATAAATTAAAAACAAATAGTTTGTTATAACGTTCTAAATACTAACAATAAATAATTTTTAATCAGAAACAAATTGCTAACTTTACTCTGAAAGATACAATAGTGCCACGACACTGTCTCGAAGTAAGTAAGTAGACAAATATGCAGATGTGAGAGAGAAATAGAGCGACGAGTGAGACCAATGCACGTGATACGTCACCTCCAATGAGTAAAGAGCAATGACCATTTAAACGCGTGAATAACCCGCCCATACTTTACGTGAGATATCTCCGTCAAGTCCACGTGGACTTCGAATCAGTGTGGTCAGTGCAATATATGTAAACAGTACAAGTGCGACTCTGGTTTGCAATAAAAAGTTAGTATTCTACTACGGACGAATTAGTCTCACATCTCAGGATGCCGGAGATTCCAAAAACGTTATTCAAACAATAAAGTTGGCGTGCGTTTTTTACCGTCCGTAAAGAGCCGTAATTTATGGCGGCCATATAATTAATTAATCCCGTGGCGCAGTTTGCTTCGTTGATTGGTCATTATGCGCGGTCGTAAATCAATTTCGCTAGAGATTTCCTCCGCGTCGATTTTCCTCTTTCACAACTGGCCCGTTTTCGTTTCGCAGGTTAGCCTGAACTAGTGGATCGGCAAACACGCGGGTACATATAGTTAAAGGGGAGGCCAAAACGGGGCGAATATCAGGGGATGAAACAGGGTGCAGTAATCGTATTAGGCTAATTCCGTGAAATGGGAAAATTACTCTAATTTAGGTGAGCGTAGGTGAAGCAAAGCAGCCGAAATTAAAATACAAACAGGCGGGTCTGGTCTTGTCAGCGGACGAATGAATTTAATTGGACGGAGGGCGTGTAAGGTTTTTAATAGCGGATGGTCCAAATGTATGCTGTATTTAAAATATTACGTGGTTATTACGTTATTTGTTTATACCGTAAAATATCACTGTGAATTACACAGTGCCACAAAATTAAATCGAGATGTAACTTCTCTCAGCCCAATTGACCTTCATGTTTTGGGGTCCTAGATCACGAAATGAAGGTCAAATTTCGTTATTCAAATTATATATTACTATATAAATTTTGGCTATGAAACGAGATATCGGATTTCGGACCAGTTAACCCTCATGTTTTTGGGGTCGCTGATCACGAATCTGGTGTCCGCATCACCAATATTGGAATAAAAAAATTAAAAAAAACCAGTGTCATTCCTTAATTTACACACCTCGTAGTAAGTTCTTATAAGGATGTGGTCAAAGATGTTTCGTTTCGAATATACGGGGTATTAAAAATTGTATTTTTGTTTTTGATAAATAATCAAAATATTTTTTATTTCAAACTTATATGTCAAACTATTCCCTTAAAATATGACAGGTGAGTAAAATTACTCATATTAACTTCAACTTGTCATTTTCCATAGCCTATACTTCGATGTTAATTAACATCAAATCGGTCTTTTTTTATTCGAATAGAATTATATACAATACTGAATTATAAAATAATATACAATACTGAATTATAAAATAATTCAGTATTGTCTCCTTCAAAATAACTTCCTTGGGAAGCCACACAGCGCAGGAGACGGTTCTTCCATTCTTCGTAGCCGTGCTGGAACTAATATACTGGACTAGTCTTCAGCCGGTCGGTTACAGCCATTTGAATGTTTTCTATGGTCTCAAAATGACGTCCCTTGAGATGATTTTTCAATCTCGGGAAGAGAAAAAAGTCACAAGGACTCAAGTCAGGCGAATAAGGGGGCTGAGGAGCCACAGGAATGTTTTTACTGGATAAAAACTCGTTTACTGAAATGGCTGTGTGACAAGGCGCATTGTCGTGATGCAACATCCAGGTCTTGATGTTTGGTCTCACACGCATGACCCTTTTTCGAAGTTTTTCAAGAACCTCTCTGTAAAAGTGTCGATTTCCGGTTTGACCTGGAGGCACAAACTCTTCGTGGATAATTCCCTGGCTATCAAAAAAGCAAATCAGCACGCATTTGATCTTTGACTTGCTCTTTCTTGATTTTTTGGGTCTTGAAGAGCTTGAAGTGTGCCATTCCATGCTTTGGCGCTTTGTTTCCGGGTCGTACTCAAACACCTGTGTCCAAGTCTGAAGCAAAACCTGATAGCACACCGTTGCTCAAAATTAATGTCACTCATTTTTAAAACGCACTAGAAATAAAAAACGGTTTACGAAAACAGTCACAAATAACAAACAAATGACTCTAACAAGTTCAAACTTGAACTGAAGGTGCATTACATGTTAACCGACCACCCTTCCAAGTCCCGTCTCCACAGTGTTGCTAGATCGGGCGCTACGTTGCAAGTCTCATTACTTAATTTACACACCTCGTATCTTAAAATTACTTGAAAATTCAGCATGTACAATACTGCACGCTTATTAAGAACCGCCTATATATTAACAAAATAAAAAATAAAACCAAACTATAAAAAAAAGTATTGACTTCCATTTATTAAAAGATCATGATAGTAATCGACGTCAACTGACATGTATTTGACTGAGATTTTAACAAAAAAAAAAAACAAAACGTTTTTGACCAAAACGTTTTTGTCAAAATTTCAACCCTACTCATAGCTCTGGAACTGTGGCTACGATTTTCCTAAAATTAATGTGTCATTGTACTATTTGGCATATAAAAAAAATTAATTTCGTAGTTCAAAAAATAGGCAAAAAACCTAGTATTTTTGCCATCCGCTTTGGAATAAAAATGACCTAATATCAAACGCTTTTGACAGTTTGTCTATTGAGGATATACACATACATAGGTATAAATAAAAATTTCACTCTGACCGTGTCCTTTTTTATTTGCAGGCAACGAAGGAGTTCCTAGAGAAGGTGAACGCGAAGTATAGGCGCAAGATCGGGCCGGTGGCGTGGTCGATGGCGGTGCGGTTCTTGTATGCGCGCAAGTTCGACGTCGTCCGCGCCCTCGTTCTCTTCGACCAGCACGAGATGACCAGACAACGAGAGGGCCTGTGCCGATTCGACCCCCTGCAGGAGCCGCTCCAGTCGGAGCTGCTCACCGGAAAATTCACGATCCTGGTGAGTGGCGGCGAGCAGTGGCGGCTCATGGATGTGTTACATGGGCGGGCACAGGGTGCGTCAGTAGGATTACTTATTAGCTGCCAATGGCGCCGCAGGCGAAAATTTTTAAAATTTTCAAGGTCATGCGTTTTACTGACGCTTCAGAATTTCAATGAAAAATTCTTTTATACAAAAATATAAACCTTCACAAGAATAACTTTTGGGATTTGGTAGCTTTTTGAAATACTATTTAATATATTATAAATATATTTAAATAATGGGTGGCAACATGTGAAAAAAATTTGATATAGGTATCTTACCGTTACTTGTAGAGGAAATCAGCTCGCCTGTCCTTATTGTTCACAAAAATGTGAATCGCCTTTTCATTAAAGTCCCGGATGTGTTTCACAAAATTTAATACAATTAATTATTTGGTTTAAAATATATCTGTTTTTATCCACATTTTCATTGTGACGTCTTATATTTTCACGATAAGCACTATCAAGCTGTTGCCTTATGTCTACCTTTCCCAACACACTAAAATCTAAGATGTTATGTAAATGTTGTTCATTGTAGCTAGCATGTTTCTTAGCTCGTTCATTTAAATGTTTTAAATCACTCACCCCTTCTTGAGTCCATGCACTTTGGTTGCCACCCATCACTAAACAAATAATACAAAACATTCTGTTTCTTTTAGGACACTCACATAACCACTTAAATCTGTCGTAGACACTACTATTAAAATTTCGTGAATAATTTCGCGATTTTCCTACGTCTGTTTTGGAAATAATCAAATCGGGTATCGGCCTTCCTAACCGTTTAATTTCCGTTCGGATCTCGTATGTAATATCTTTATTAGTCAATAAAAAGTCCACCGAATTCATTTTGAAACGTTTCACAATCAAAAACAGTAAAAACACACTTCTCAGCGAAGAAAATAAACAAGCTGTCACTCAACAAGTGTGACCCGTTCAGCTGATTTTCGAACGATTTCGACGTCTGTCTGCTGCAATTGTCTGATGGCTCGATGCGAATTCAGACTACGGTGGCTCGGTGCTCGATCGATAGTCTGTCATATATATGTGATAAAAATCATTATTTGTGGTATAAAAGGAAGAATATGAATAGTTTGTCGTATACAATTAATTGATATTATTGTAACAGTAATTTATAGTAAATTAACACAAAATAAATATTTTCTATTGAAATTTGGGCAGGGCACGTGCCCCTGTGCCCTTTATCACCAGCCGCCACTGGCGGCGAGTCTATAGCCACGATCAAACTAACGTTTAAGGGGTTAGACCCCTCTGGAGTGCCAAGGCATTCTTTGGGAATTGTTTTCTGCTCTACTAATAAAGCGATCAAAAGTTCATTTTAGGACTGTATTAAGTACAAAATGAGGTATATACATATATTTTTTTTGTTCAATAAAAAATACAAAATGGCGTCATAAATACACATCGAACACATACGCTTTTATTTTGTTGACCATCTGTGGGCAACTCTGCAATTTTTTAACAGCTACTAGAACAAACAAAACATTTTTTTTCATTATCTACATTTTCGCAAAATGCCAGCAGTTTGAAAAAAGAAAATAAAATTTTACGTAAAAAACGGTATTAATTTGTTTATAAAAACCGTAATTTTTAACCGATCGAAAAAATCGTGTGTACCGCTTTAGATAATTTATCTAAGACTAGCGACCCGCCCCGGCTTCGCACGGGTGCACGCGGACTTTTTTTGTATACCTTTTTAAGGTGTACAATTATTTGATCTATCTCGTAGGGTTTAGCCAGCGTTTGCAATGTAAGCGCCAAAAAATGTGTTTATTTACGACATCACATTAGAAACCTCTAAAATTATCAGTGTTTCTCTACTATATTATACATGTATTATACATATAAACCTTCCTCTTGAATCACTCTATCTATTCAAAAAAAACGCATCAAAATCCGTTGCGTAGTTTTAAAGATCTAAGCATACATAAGGACAGACAGACAGCGGGAAGCGACTTTGTTTTATACTATGTTATGAAGCTACAGTCAAATTTCAGGTCAATCGGATAAAAATTGCGCGAGTTATACTGCCCACCAGTTTGAAAAACATGTTTTCGAAAAAAACGCGTTTAAAGTTTCAAGACGTGTTTACTTCATGAAATTTTCAAAATACAGGCATGTTAATTTTTTTACCTTTAGTCTGCTATACCAGGACCAGATATCATCATTTCCAAATTATCGATTGGGCCGCAGATACTCCAAAATGCTAGGCTAAATATGATACTAAAAATACCGCAGCAGAGCGGTATTTTCGAACATTTCGGAGCGACATAGTTGTTTCACAAATAAGGTTAAAAATAATTGTTAAACATTTTTCCCATCAATAAATCATTTTGGATATCATTCTTGGGATGTTTTTACATTTAAGCAAAAAAAAAAATCGAAAAAAAATTTGTTCCAGAGGGGTCTAACCCCTTAATTGTAATACTAGGTTTGTTTTGGCAGTGATTTTCTGATAGTTTGCAAACTGTACGTAACAGGCATGCGCGATTGGAAACTGTTATCAAAAGGTTTGCAATTTGTGCTGCTAGAACGCGGTCGGATTTAACTAGGAACTTTGCGTTTAAAAGGTTTCCCATATAGTCCAGTAGGCAGGGCAGCAGAGCTAAAATCATCAAAAAGTGTTCTTGAAACATATACATAGAATATACATTGCGTAGAACCCATTGCGAGGGGTCCGTAGAGCTGAAACCGTCCGCTAATTTTTTAAATTAACAATTTGTGAAAAAAAAACGTATTTTTTTCACATTTTCGCTTATATCTCCTCTTGGCATCATAACATAGTATAAAACAAAGTCGCTTCCCGCTGTATGTCTGTCCCTATGTATGCTTAGATCTTTAAAACTACCCTTTAAAGCTACTTGATGCGGTTTTTTTTAATAGATAGAGTGATTCAAGAGGAAGGTTTATATGTAGAGAAACACTGATAATTTTAGAGGTTTCTAATGTGATGTCGTAAATAAACACATTTGTTTGCGCTTACATTGCAAACGCTGGCGGAACCCTACGAGATAGATCAAAATAATGTACTATCTTTCCATTCTAAATTGAAAATAGGTAGAAAAAAAGCAAGGTTGTCAGATTTATTTTCTAAAATTGCTAAGCTCACTATACAAGTATACTTCATACTTCAGTAAACTGTTAGTTCGTGACGTTCTTAGAAAGCTAGTTTGGAAATATTTTTAAAAAAATACATAGATATAAATTTATTAGTTAGCATTAAAATAAAGCTTTAAAAATGCTGGAAGAAATAATTATAAATTAAAACAACTTTATGTAGGTATATTACTATACTCAAGAAAATTTTAAAGAGCCGGCAACGCGCTGGCCGGCCAACCAGCCGGCCGCTGGTGGCGCAACGTAAACCACTGTCGGTAAACCACTTTGCATATAATGCATTGCTAATATTTGTTCGGTCCACTGTGCCATAAAATTTTAACGACGTCGTTAAAATGATTTACGACTTTATGAATTAGGAACTTCAACTACTTGTCTAAGACGCCAGTGACGTGTATTTCAGCTAGGTTTATTAACACAGACAATTTTTTGAGATTGTCTGGCTAAATGAGCATTATTTACAGCAAATTATATTACAAATATTAAGAGTTTTATATGCAGGCTAATTTTAATCTCCTATATTGATTTAATTGAAAAAAAATATTTCACAATTTTCGAATTTATAAAAGATATATGCACGCACATGGAATCATAAAGTTGCACCGCTTTTTTTGTTCCCCAGGCGTATTTATCATTTTCAATTAAAATTAGAGCCACTATACTACAGTATTGTACACCTTAAAAAGGTCTACAAAAAAGTCCGAGTACACCCGTGCGAAGCCGGGGCTGGTCGCTAGTATTTTATATAGCATATGCATTTAAGAAGTTGTAGCCTATTGAATTTCCAAAATTTTAAGCCCAACCCGAAGTCTCCAAGTGTTATTGTTAACTTGCAAATGACTGCTGAAGTTGAAAAAGTACTTTTTTTTCACTATTATTTTAATTCGAAAGTAGGATGACTATGATCATGAAATGTCTTGGAGGGACTGCTATTTGTAGTATGAAGTTATAAAAAAAATGCAGCTCGATCCGTTAATAACTTTTCAAGTAATTAACGATCGAATTTTTTTTGCAAGCCTTAATTAACAATAACGACATTTCTTTGTTTATTGTACGATATTGACCGGGTTGGGCTAGAAAAATCATAAATCTCTTCAAATTACTGCGATAGGTGTGGTAAAATTTGTATTTATCCACAACTCAAAATTCTCTATCCTTATAGAGAATTTTGTTGTTCTCCAGATGTTACAATTGTTACAATTGTGTAGGTACTATTTTTTAATTTAATTTTAACTAGCGACCCGCCCCGGCTTCGCACGGGTGCACGCTGACTTTTTTTGTAGACCTTTTTAAGGTGTACAATTATTTTATCTATCTCGTAGGGTTTAGCCAGCGTTTGCAATGTAAGCGCCAAAAAAATGTGTTTATTTACAACATCACATTAGAAACCTCTAAAATTATCAGCGTTTCTCTACTATATTATGCATGTATATTATACATATAAACCTTCCTCTTGAATCACTCTATCTATTAAAAAAAAAAAACGCATCAAAATCCGTTGCGTAGTTTTAAAGATCTAAGCATACATAGGGACAGACAGACAACGGGAAGCGACTTTGTTTTATACTATGTTATGATAATACAGTTAATCACATGTACAGCAGAATCCAAAAATCGTACAAATACGTCATTGTGTGGAAGTTTTCCCCATTCCCGTCAACCACCGCCACCCCATTTATTTTCACGCTCTGATGGTCCCGAGTAAGTAGGCAGATCGACTACGTCCCAGAATGTTTCGCTTCCGTTTGGGGAGTACAATAATTGGTAGAATGAGGTGCGTTTCGCTGTCTGGTTCGTTAGGGAGTATAATTACGGTTATTAAGCTCTTATTCGGATAGGGGTGTTGAAATTGGGGGTGTCAATGGCGGTTGTGTAGGCCCCGAAAACTCGTGTCGTGGAACATTGTAAAAAGTTTTCCGAGTTTTCAACTAAAAAAAGAACTCACTAATATTTGTCGGAAGTTTCGACTAAATGGAAATCGTCTAATTAAAACTCACATTTTTTGAGGACTCAATTGGTGAGTATCGAAACTATTTTTTTCGTGAAATCTGATAATAAATAAGTTTTATCACAATTCTTTAAACAAATTTTATGTAAAAACTTGTAAAACGTAAAAATAAACTAAAACCACGATTTTCATTTGTCTGTAACTCCCAAAATATTCACTTTAGATGCTAAGTATACTAGCTTAATAAAATCAGCACATCAGTATCAGAAAATATGTGAATATACGAGGTGTGGCTATTAAATAACCGAATTGATGCTGCTACCAGCGCGCTGTGAACGTGTCGAGACGAATTTGAACAGAACTGTGTCTGGTGATACTTTCCCCACCTTGAGCTCGCTGGACAAGCCAGTGGGTCGCTTAGTTGGACTGTAGCAGTCGTTTGAATTAGTCTACGCACCAGTGACGCGTCGAAAAAATGTTAGGTGTTCAGATGGAGCAACGGGTTAATCTCAAGTCTTGTTAAACCGGGGAAAACTTTTACAGAAGCTTATGCAATGTTAAAAGAAGTGTACGGGAATGAATGTTTATCCCGCACACACGTTTTTAAATTGTTTAAACGGTTTAAAGTGGGACGTGAAACGACCGAAGACGATCCGTGCCCCGGACGGCCCACAACATAAAAGATGGACAGAAACATTGAAAAAATTGGTAAATTAGTCCGCGAAGATCGTCGTCGAAAGATGTCGAAATCGACAAATGTGTTCGCCAGATTTTGCATGAATCGTTCAACATGTGCAAAATTTGCGCAAAAATTGTGCCAAAACTAAACAACATTGACACTGATCCAGGCTTGTTAGACACGGTGATTACTTGTGATGAATCGTGGTTTTTTACTTACGACCCCGAAACAAAGATCCTTCTTCTCTTCCTATTTATGCATTGGAAGAGCCCGAACTCTCCAAGGCAAAAAAAAGCCAGGATGAGGAAATCCAAATTCAAAGCGATTATGATCGTCTTTTTTAACATGTACAACGTAACAATGTAAACATCGAGGCATTGTTTACGTTTACTGGGTCAGACGGTCAATCAACATTATTACATCGAGGTTCTGACGGGCCTTCGTGAGCGTATGAGAAGATGAAGACCCGATTTCTGGAAGACTAAATCATGGAAGATTCACCAAGACAATGCACCGGCCCCTTCTGCTTTTTTCTGCGAAGGCTAGTTTTGCAAAATACGGCATTACTGTGTTTCCCAAAGGTCAAATCGGCGGTGAAGGGGATAAGATTCGAAAGTGTGGAAGCGGTTAAAGCAAGAGCGACGAAGGTTCTGAACCTGCTGACAAAAGCCGACTTCCAGCACTGCTTTCAACAATGGAAAAGTCGTATGGAGCGGTGTAGAGATCGCCAAGGGGAGTAGTACATTGTAGGCGAAAAAAGTTGCTACTGTAATTGGTAACGAATAAAGTGTTATGACAGCAGTTCGGTTACTTAATGCGACACCTTGTACATTCGATTAAAAAAAAAACTTTGGTATGTCACCATTTTTTGAACATTCTATATGTATTCATGATGAGTTATGGCTATTAAACTAATTTTTACATTTAAAATTTCGTATCAATACCTCTATTAATTTCTGATATATTTACCTGGTTCCACACTTTTGTCCATCACTCTATTTATTTAAAAACATTATAATACTACCACATTTATTTATTAAGGCATGTAGTGGAAAAACGTTTCTAAATTTATGACATTAAAAAGAGAATGGGAATAGAAAAAGCCGCGCTGGATAATACCATATTTTGCACCTTATCGAGCAAAAAGGTCAAGGCTCCTAAAATGACATCATTACAAAAATAAAACAAAATGCGGTTGTCACTTTAAGTTATCTGCATGGAAATGCTCCAGCATATATTTGAATTATATGCTAAGAATAGCGATATAAAGTTCAACATCCTGATTCCATGCAGTCCATTCCAATCATTTAATTCAATTAAAAATTGCAATTTTAATATGTAAAGAAGTTATAGTTATATCGACTCTTAGCACTACATTTTTAAAACGCCACGCAGTTTCTGTTATGTAGACATAAAGTTAACAACGAAACACAGGATTAAATACTACTTTTATAAAAGGGAATGATTCCTCGTCGAATCTCTGTTGTTCTCTGTTGGAAGTCACATATCCGAATTTTGATATTTTCTAACTAGGAAAAAATAGGGTGCTGTTACCTTGGAGGTATCGCCCTCTAGTATGTTTAAATTGGATTAGACATTATTATGATAGGTCCGACAAAATCTGCAAAGACAGCGGCTTTCGGGTAGTTGTCGACTTTGTCGGACATATCATAACACGTCTAGTCTCTTTTAAACATATTATAGAGCGATATCTTCAAGATAACGCCACCTTACTGAGTTTAGAGTGCTCTGATTTTGGTATAAAGAAACTAGATTTACACGAGTAGTTATCCTAAGGGGACTAGGGAGGGTTGAAAATGCAAAAATTAGCTCGTGTTTAATGGTTTATAACAAGCCCGCGAATAAATATAAAACTTTCTTATTGTTAAGGGTATTAATTATAACATTATAAAATGAGAAAATTCATTGAGCCATTCCCTGAACAATAATATCGGCGTCCCAATGTAATAAGGAAAACTGTCGAATCCACGGTTTTACCACGATTCCAGTCGAACGGATAAAGGTTTTGGCAAATTCAAAAAATATTTCTTCTCCTCAGGCTTCCCTCTATTGATTATACCTAACAAATTAAAAACAAAAATGAAATTAACAAAATGGCGTCCAGAAAACAGAAGATTTGGAATAATTCGAGTTATTTGTTATTATAAAATTGTAGCAATATTTTTTTCCAATCTGATTTTAGGTATAATTCATGCGTCATAGTGTTTTACAACTCCTGTATAAATTTCAAGTTGATATATTTCGCGGTTCTCGAGATATCGTGGTAAAATCATCAAAAAATGTAGTTTCGAGAAAATAGCATTCAAAGTTTAAGTACAATATTTGTGTTAGAACAGTCGTGCGGAAACAGAAACGTTTCGACTTTATTGTTAGGTCGTATTTAGTGTGTCGTTACAAATTAAAACTTAATTCTACTCTCTATATTGCATAGAGAACCCTAGAAATTAGAATAATGATCAGACCGTTCGGTCTGGACCGACCGCGCGAATATCTGCGTTCGGCCGGCCGCGCGCCACACTACGTTTTACGCTCTCTTGACCTCAATTTTGGGAATTTTTCAAAAAAACAAACGGGAAGATATTCCTAAAGGATCACAGTATCGGAATATGCAAAAAAAAACGAAAATCGATTTTTTTCGAAATCCGGGGGGATCCTGCTTTAGGAGGCTCAATAAATCGTTTTTTTTTATTACTTAAATCTATTCCCTAATGTATCTAAGAATATGTATCTAAAGTTATAGAGACTAATTTACAATATTTTTATAGATACAGCACTAAACGCAGTGGTGTGTCGAGCCGGTGTAGGTACGGGCGCTCGGGCAGTTGGAGCTTGGAGCGCGCGCTCCTTCTGGCGGTCGAATAACTCCGAACTATACCGTGTGTGTAAAGCCGACATCGGCCTGTTATGAAAAAGGATAAACAGAACTGAGACGACAGATAAGAAGCAACCGCAGACGCATCGAACATAGTGAGGGAATAAGACCGGTCTTCTCAACGGTAAACTTTAAAGCGCGTTTTCTCGAGTTTTTTTTGTTTTTATGATTTGTCTAAACTGGCGGGCGAGATCGCAAGAAAACTAGACGTTCAATTAGAACAAACCAAGGCTTGTTAGCTTCAGTTTTGCATTCTCTTCTATTTGAACTAAAAAGATTGTACGAAAAAAATTTTAAACAATTTTTTAAGCAAGTTCAAATGATTTTTTTTTAAAGCACTTTTTTTTTCAAACCTGAGAAAAACTTTAAATTTTACAATTGTTTGGGTTTTTCTTAGTTCAAAATTAAGATTCTCATTGTTTTTTTTTTTTGTCAGACGAAAATTACGAGCTCCATCTTTCCCGCCGATTGGAGACTGCAATTACAAGGTGTTGCACAAATGTGCATAAAAATCGGCTGCGTTTGAATATTTTTCTGTCAAAAAAATTTTGTTTAATGTTCAAATATGCAATAAAATAATCTGAAAAGTTCGTTAGCCTTGCTTCTTTTTTTCTGTCCTGAAAATAAAATGCTTTTTTTAGGCCTCCTAAAGCAGGATATTGGCGTTGACTGCGGTACATGCCGCCGGGGATACGTAGTACGGTCCAAGTATTCTCGGCCTATCTGGTATCAACACAAATCCGAAATTTCATTTTTTCTATATAGTCCATTTATTTCAATACATTTCTCACAACGGTGAATTAGGTTAGGCCGAGAATACTTGGACCGTACTACGTATGTGTAAAACTTAATGCTGTAATTAAGTTCAGTAACCATAAGGATCCGAACGTTATTTGTATTATTAAAATAAGTTGAAAAATAACGTTTTCACGGCTAATGCACTTGCATTAAAGTCTTTCATAGCAAAACTCCTACATATCGCCGGGGATATGTAACGCAGTCAACGTGTTGAAGAAATTGCCTTTTAAATATGATTAAAGGACGATAATTTACGTTTGTAAGGAAGTATAGCAGGTGTTCTTATCGTTTTTCTTGTGTCCTCCAGCCAAAAAGGGACTCAACAGACGCCGCCATAGCTGTGTTCACCGCCCACAAGCACATACCGGCGAACAGCACCCATCAGACCACCCTCCAGGGGGTCGTGTACCAACTGGACTGTGCCTTGCAAAACCCCGTCACGCAGAAGGCCGGCATCGTCTTCATATACGACATGTCCAACTCGAAGTATTCCAATTTCGACTACGATCTCTCGCAGAAGATCCTCACCCTGTTAAAGGTGAGTCAACCGCATTTTTATACAATATAAAAAACATATTTCAATCATATCTGACTGTTTAGTCTGAATTTGTACAATGTTGAGGTTTATATATCGGACCTTGAATAAGTTCTCGCTGTTTTTTTGTGAAAATTAATGCTTTATTTAAAGTATGTGGTAAAAAACATGGCACTCAAAGTATTGCCCGTCACTAGCCACTACTTTCTCCCATCTTTCTGGCAGCATATGACTTCCATGTCGAAAAAACGACACGTCTTTTGAGGCTATCCAAGAATCGACCCATTTTTGGATAAAAATGGAAGTGCTGCTCAGCCGGGCCACGTGCCATCAAACGAAATAAGTGATAATCGGAAGGGATAGGGCAGGGCTTTCCATTTAAGTGTTTCCAAGTAGGTTTTTACCGGTTTTGCAACATGTGGCCGAGCATTGTCATGTAACAAAATCACCTTGTCATGTCTCGCTCGTATAGCGGCCGTTTTTCCTTTAGGCCTCGGCTCAAACGCATCAATTGCAGTCGATAGCGATCTCCCGTGATAGTTTTGTTTGGTTTAAGCAGCTCATAATAAATTACACCCTGCCGATTCCACCAAATTCAGAAGAGAATCTTCGCACCATGGATATTTGGCTTTGCGAATGATGTTGACGCATGGCCGGTCTTACCCCACGATCTTAGATTATAGTACCGTATCCACTTTTTTATCGCCAGTTACGATGCAAAAAAATTTTCATTTTCTGCCGGTGAAGCAGCAGTTCACACATGAGAAAACGCCGTTCGACGTCTCTCGGCCTCAACTCATACGGTACGCAATGTCCTTGCTTCTGGATCATTCCTAATGCTTTCAAACGTTTCGAAACTGTTGTGTCATCTACATGTGTCGTAACCAGAGTAAAAATTTGTGAAACGTGTCACGGATTTTCCAACTATTTAGAAATTTGGAATGAGTTGGCGCATTTCAAAGTACCTGATGGTACTAAATTCTGCCTAAAATTTTTTCGAAAAAAAAAAACAATTAATATAAAAGTTATGAACAAAAGAAATTTTATGCAGCGATTAAAAAGAAATTTTTTTATCTCGAAATGGAAGGCTCTAATCGTAAAAATTTTATAGGATAACTTTTTTTCGAAAGCCATTGAACTTTTTTGAAAAAATTGTTAGAAACTTAAAAATGGTTAAACAAAAAAATATTGTAACGTTTTATTTATTTCGGGTTCGTGAGGTGTGAAAAATTAAACTCGCACTTTTAAACTAACATTATTTATTTAAAAAATACAACTACGGACTAAACACTACGTAACTACACTAATTTATTTTTATACAATTTATATTAGAGCGTTGTACGGAGAGCGCGCCGTTTACATGATTCAAATAGACACTATTGTCCCGCGTCGAAATACCCCGTTATATATCCATGCGGATTCTACCAGTAGCTTCCCGGCGCTTCGATTCCCGAACAATCGGGCAAAGCAGCCGTGATCTTTCGACGCGGGCGCTGCCCGCGTGCGTCATCGACGTGCGGTGGGCTGGATTCATCGAAGCAGGCAGGGGCGGACTGGCCCAGCGTTCGTAACAATATATTGTTTATAATAAAAAAAATGCTGAGAATTCAATGTTCTCCATCGCTTATTTAAATTTTCTTTTTTTCTAAATACTCGTTATACATTTCCAGATGTTTAGAAAAAACAAAATTTTTGGGATCGCTGTTTGCAAATACACTGCACGCTGTTTTGTTGGTCGTTACGCACGCGCGCGGTGCCAGTTCTCGCGCCGTATACGCGTCTAAACTTGAAAAAACATGTGGGGTGTCGTTTCTCAACTGTTTTATTGAATGAGTTTTTCTAAGCCTATTGCAACCATGCCTCGAGGTAATCGTTGTTGCAATCCTTTAAATAAATCGAAACATAAATGTGTGTATAAAAATGTGATGCGAGTGACGAATAATTGGAATGCAAAGTTTGCTCATTTGATTGGAAACTATGTGTGTGATTCCTGTAAACGTTCAATTAACAACAATAAACTGGATTCGACTACGTAAGTTTTTTTAAAGTAAGTTTAATCAAATATTAACGATGATTATTATTTAATATTATATAATATTATTTAATGTTATATATTATTTAATGTTAAATAATAATTTAATGTTAAATAATAATAAATAAGATTATTATTTAATGTTAAATAATAATCATCGTTAAAATTTGATTAAACTTACTTTTAAAAAAACTACGTAGTCGAATCCAGTTTATTGTTGTTAATTGAACGTTTACAGGAATCACACACACATAGTTTCCAATCAAATGAGTTTGAAATCAATTTCATTTGTTCATAACTTCCATAATAACAGTTTTTTTTTTCGAAAAAAATTTAGGCAGAGTTTAGTACCATCAGGTACTTTGAAATGCGCCGACTCATTCCAAATTTCTAAATAGTTGGAAAATCCGTGACACGTTTCACAAATTTTTACTCACCAGTCTCTGCATGTCGTTTCCGACATAGCATGCTCACCTATGTCTCAACAAGGATTGATTCTGTGTGCTTCAGCTGTAGATTTCGTTTGAATAAAATAGTGCAATAAAATTCTCCGCAAATACTCTTTACTTGGCACAAAATCGACATTTTTAGAACTAAGAAAAATAATTACATGCAGCGAGAACTTATTCAAGGCCCTGACAAGCTGGGACAGAAACTGGACGCGCCATAGTGGCGTACCCACGTATGCAATACACGAAAGTAACTAAGAGCCTTTTACATATTGTATGCAGCCTTTTGTCATATTTTATTACGAAATTATATCACACTATTCAACGTATTGCATATAGTGGAGGTGATAACTGACACGTGACTACTGCAATCAAATTAAATTGAGGCAACCCCCATCACATGCTACACGAGTTGCCTATGTGTCGCGTCGTCAGCGTCGTAATCCAACTTCATTATACATAATACTTTCCATCAAATATCAGGCGTTCCACAAGGTTCGATAATTGAACCACTCCTGCGATCTCACGTCGTACGATTCACTTTAGTAACTAGTAGTCACTGCGTGCAGTTGGTAGATAGTTATGTAACATTGTACCACCTTGTAACGGCGGGTAACCTCAGGTACCTTGGTACCTTGTAACCTCAGGAACGTATTTGTTCCATAACTCACGAAATTAGTGTTTATCGAGTACACTCAAGGGTACATCACAGGCACTTAGAATTAAAAGTAAGTCGATCATAAACTGAGTTCTCGCGTTTGTCCCTACACAACAGTTTTTCCTTACAGATTCTATACATTACGGTGGCGTCATCGTAAAATAAATCTTCGAAATCACCTATGAATTTATGCATTTTGTCAGCAAATGGTAGTTAGGCGGTTGCCTAAACATTTTATCATTAAGGTCATACTGACGCCGACGACATAAATACCTCGAACGCACTAATAATAATGCTACTAATAAAGCAATAAGATATCAGTATTTCAGAGACGCCGAAGTTGAAACACGACTAACACCTTACCAACTTTAAAATTCTGGAGATGTTTGACCATTTCTCTACTAACAGCACTTCTGGATAATTTGCCAAAGGAATGTTTTGGCTTCCTGTACCAGTCGCCGTTAATTGCATTTCGCATCTTTCGACCGCAATCCTTTTTTGTTTCTTGGCTTCGGAGTAGGTATATGCCCGAAGAAAAAAAAATCGAATCGCTTTGATATGTGGGTTCCCGGTATGCCGGTTATTTCGGGAATTGCGAGAATTTAATTTCACCCAATCTATCCCCTCGCTCGCAGAAGAAACAAGTGAAAATAAACAATTCCCTCAAGGCCTTCTATTAAGATTAGCAAGTGCGGAGTAGAGTAAATTTCCACACACATTGAGTGTGCAAAATTTGTTGACCTCACAGAGATTCTAGGCAAAGTTATTTTTATCTTTCTATGGATTACTGTTGTAGCAAAAACAATGATGAAAAAAAAACGCGATGGACGACGAAGAAACTAAAAATGTACTTATTAAAACCTGCATTTAAATATATGTATTAATGTCGTATAGGCACATAAACATATATTTACTTGTTTGAGGATTTAAAATTTTTTGAGCGATAATTTTAATTATATTTCAATTGATGGCTCATTGTCGTCCACCATTTTTTTATGCACCCAATGTGGACCGCATCTTATTCTATTAAGCGTGTGTTTGGATCGTATAAGTAGCCACTAGTCAGCTTTCGTAGAATCTTTCATTCCGGGAATCAGAAGTGTTAGAGCTTAATGTAATGAATATTAATAATAAATACTATTATTTGTGCTATCAGCTGTTTGGAGAATTCGGCGTATTTTATGGCTTCTCGTCTCGTGCATGCGACAAAATCGCTTGTGTACACAAAAATACGCACACGCAGTAGATCCCCATAAATATCGCCATAAATACGGTTTTATTTCCCATACGGTGGAATTACTGTTTATGTACATGGCGTAAAAAGTAAATACCTAATCTTTATAGGTATGTTTTGTTGACAAAATTTTTATCGTACAGCCCGATGACTCAAATTGGAACGCATTTGTTGTTTTGAGGGACATAATTACTTGTTACATAAAAATATTAATAACTACTTCATTATTTGTAACTACTTCAATTTTGCGAAAAAATGCTACTCTAATTGCGTCAAAACGGATACGCATATGAAATTGAAGATACAAATACATTTTTGATAAGCAATGTTAATCTTTGATAAAAAAATAAGGGCCATTTTACGAACAGTTCAGTTGTGGTGCGTACTGTTGAGCCCTAGTATGAAGTTGTCAACCTTATTTCGACGAGTAACTATGTACATTTGTTTCAGAATCTTATGTTTCAATATACTTCAGTATATTATACTACAATACTTATGTTCAGAACCTTATGTTTCAATATACTTCAGGATATGCGTAGTAAAGTACAATTACATAAAACAAGACCAAGTTTATTATTTGTTTATATTTTACCTATGTATTTACCTACAAAAAAGTGTTTTCTGTGCTCCATTTGGGATAACTGTAAATATTTAAATGACATTTTATTTATTTATGTATTTATTTATTTAAGTATTGTAGTGTATTTCAATAAATGTGCTATTATTTTTAGAGTATTCTTCCAGATTTATCTAAAAGTATGTTTTCTGATTTTGCAAACAACTTTGCTTTTTGTTGAAGTCATTTTTAGTTACTAAGAAACCATAAGAAGGAAACCGAAAAAACAAATATCGATCAAGAACTAGTTTTCTTAAAGTTAGTTTAAAGTATTTGAAGTAAATCGATATACATATGTATGTATACAGTGCGTCCATAAAGTGACGCATAAATTCATTATTAGCTAAATGAACAATATTATTGAAAATTCCCGAGACAGGTCAATTTTTGATTGCGATTTACTATTTTGTCACATACTAATTTAATATACAGGGTGTCCCACCTTCGAGTAATGACGCCACCACCGATTTTTTTAAATGGAACACTACATTTTTTTTTTCAATTTTCGGATGACCCTGGCCGAGCTGAGTCCAAAAAATGTATCACAAGTTGCTTCTATCTATTACAGGGTGGACAACAGTACAAAAATTACAAATTATGTATTGCTGATTAAACGCACTAAAAAAATTAAATTAACGTTATTGTGATACAAAAATACAACTACTTTAATAAACACCAGTTTGGACAAGACGCGCGAATGACGCGAGGCGCGATACGTGGTTCGTTATTTTTTTGTCATTTGTTTTTTGATTGTCATTGTCATTTTTTGCCATATTAAAAACGGCTATTTAGAGTTCACTTTTGTATTGTTAACGCTTCAAAGTAGGTACTTTAAGTGAAACCTAAATCTAATTTATTTAAAACGTTTTGTTGAAAATGCCTTTAAATGAAAGGGATAGGATTGAAATTCTAATGATGATTGGTGTTGGCGACAGAATGCGGACTCAACAAGAGGTGTGTAGATTATTCCATGAAATGCACCCAGATCGTGAACCTGTTTCACAATCTACAGTAAGCAGAATAGAGCGAAAATACAGAGAATTAGGACACGTGAGGGATGCACCAAGGCAAGGTAGACCTAAAATTAATGAAAATGTTCAACAAGACGTAATTTTGTCGGCACTAGAAAATCCACATTGTACAGTACGGCAAGTATCTAGGGATTTGAATATTGGAAAGTCTTCAGTATCGAATATTTTTAAAAAGGTAAAATACCATCCCTATAGAGTACGCCTCATCCATGAATTGGCTGAAGACGACTTTGACCGAAGAACTGAATTCTGCGAGTACATGATGGACCACAATAATCAAAATAACGGTTTCATTGCTAATATTTTATTTTCTGACGAGGCAACGTTTTTTTTTGAACGGGCATGTTAATCGGCAAAACACCCGCTACTGGTCTCAGGAAAATCCACACTGGATGCAAGAATACCATACGCAACATCCACAAAAGGTCAATGTGTGGGCTGGTATTGTGAGAAATAGAATTGTTGGTCCATACTTTTTTTGATGAAAATTTGACAGGAGCATTGTATCTGAATTTTTTTACAATATACATTAATTCCTGACTTGACCCGGCTATTTCCTGATATTGAAATAGCCAATACTTTAGACGGCAGAATTTGGTTTCAACAGGATGGTGCACCACCACATTTTGCTATAGCTGTGCGCGAGTTTTTACACAGAACCTTTCCAGATCGGTGGATAGGAAGAAGAGGATCAGTGGAATGGCCCCCTAGATCACCTGATCTTACTCCACTAGATTTCTTTTTATGGGGTTATTTGAAATCTAAAGTTTATACCAATAGACCCGAGAACATCCGTGAGCTCAAAGATCGAATCAGGCAAGAAACGTTAAACATAACACCTGCTATGTTACAAAATGTCAGAAGCGAATGTATTGCCCGATTCGGTCATTGTTTAGCAGTCAACGGAGAACAATTTGAGCATTTATTGTGACTTTTCTAAAAATACAGAAACGTATAACTTTCTAATGAAATTTTTCATAAACACTTTATGTATTGTTGTCCACCCTGTAATAGATAGAAGCAACTTGTGATACATTTTTGGACTCAGCTCGGCCAGGGTCATCCGAAACTTGAAAAAAAAATGTAGTATTCCATTTAAAAAAATCGGTGGTGGCGTCATTACTCGAAGGTGGGACACCCTGTATATTAAATTATTATGTGACAAAATAGTAAATCGCAATCAAAAATTGACCTGTCTCGGGAATTTTCAATAATATTGTTCATTTAGCTAATAATGAATTTATGCGTCACTTTATGGACGCACTGTATATGTAGCAATCCTCCAAACATTTTTGTCCGATTTTGATCTTTTTTAGAAAATCCAATTCATAGATTTAAGGCAACTTTGCACTTAAAATGTTTTTAAAAATTGTTTGAATAGACGCTAAGCGGCCTTTATAGTTCGCAATGTTTCTTGTGATAATTTTTATTGCACAAGAAATTTCGGTGTTATTTTACAGTGTGCAATTTTTATTGCCAATTTTAGTTGACAGCCACTGTTACCAAAATATACCGATAAACTCACTTGCTACAAGAAGGTTTATCCATTTTAAACAAACAAAATAGACATGATTAAATCAATCTCAGTGAGGGAAAATTCAGAAAACCACAAAATACAGAAATTTTAAATATCACAAAACACAATACAAACGACGCCACCGCACATTCAACGTTGAGGTTATGTCAAACAGTTGGCAACATGTAAAAAAGATCAAATGTCACTTCAAAAAATTAAAAACTGCAGATAGCCGCAATAATTATAGCTCCGGCAATAATTATAGCCACAATAATTATAGCTTGAAATTTCTATCTGCAAAAAATTGGACGTACAAACATAAATACGCATGCGCGCAATAAAATTTGCTGAAATTTTTTGAAAGCGGCCTTTAGACAATTGTTTTCATATTGGTACATTAGTTGCATAATTTATTTATTACGAGTATATGTATGTATGTTGCCCACATTATTTTTTTTTGTTATCACCAAAATTTGTTGTATATCTTGTGTGCAACACAATTTGTGAAACATCTGAACTGGTATTGTGCGGGTAATGTAGATATGTACATACATATGTATGTACATACAGCCAGCATCGCAAATATTCCTACACCCATTTTTGAAATTCTGATAATTTTTACTACAGTATTAATTGTTTTTACCTCTGATAAGACTACAGCTTGTGAAATTCTACGTCTAATAAGCCCAAGATGAAGGTGGTGTATCGATTATGCGTAAAATATCGCTAAAAAAGTAGAATTGTTAAAAAAAATATTAAATCGTTAAATTCATTTCAAAGTTCTTGAACTCATATTAAAAGGAAATCTTCAAAGTATCTATCTGACTACCTAACCCATTTTGGAAAAAAAATTCTAGACATGAAAAAAATCTAAAGTTGAACCAAAAATATCATGAAATTAAAAAAAAACCTATTCTTTTCTGTCTTGGGTTTCTCATATGTTTATCGGCGAAAATATTGATGAATTTCTTTTTAATTGTGACAATTGAGAATATAATACCTGTTAATTTTCTATTTTAACATATATTTGCAAATTATTTTTTTTGCTCCTTGGTATCGATTACCGCGGAATGGCCACACATATCAAAAAAATAACAAATCAATGTCCCGCTGGAACCTTTGAAAAGTGGATGTAAAATGACGTTGCTGACTGTACACTACATACGTACCATACACGGTGGAGACTTTAACTGGAATATATTCGCTAGCGGGGTGGTGAATGATTTTTCAAAAAATTCCCGAGACACGTCAACTTTTAAATGTATTTACCTACATTTTGCAAGTAATGTGAAAAATATAGCCCTTCAGGGGTGGCTGAAACCACCCTCGACATGTTTTTTTTTCAAATGCAACCCTATGGCTTGTGACCCCTCATTGTAAAGCTGGTGGAAAGAGGAATCCAACGCACTGATCAAATTTTAATTTTTAGTATGTTTGTAGGGTTGCATACAATTAAAACGTAATTTTATAGTTTAATTTATTTTTAATGCAACAATTTCGTGCTCAAAATGTATGTTGTTTAGTTTTGGAATGTAAACCTTACTTTTCATATGTCCCCACAAAAAAATTCCAAGCAATTTTTTTGCCACAACTGATATTTGTTATTTTTTGCTAGTGTTTTTACACGACCGCAAAGAGTAATTTAGTTTGTATGCTGTATTCAGAGTTTGAAACGAAGTGTTATTTCAAATTGGTGAAAATGTCTTATTTAACTGAATCACTAAAAATCGAAATTTTGATGATGATTGGATATGGTGATAGGGCGCGAACTCAATGCGAAGTTGTTCGCTTGTTTCGAGAAACGCATCCTGACTTGCCACAACCAAATCAAGGTACCATTAGTAAAATTGAGGCACAATATCGAGAGATGGGTCATGTCAGGAAAGTACCAAGTAAGAGGCAGGCTGTTGTTGATGACGACACGAAGTTGAATTTGTTGCTTGCTCTAAAAGAAAATCCAATCACTCCAGCCTGTCAACTGGTCCGTGATAGTAATCTTAATCACAACACAGTTTTAAAAATACTTAAATATGAGAAAAAACGCCCATATACAATGCAAGCTGTTCAAGAGCTACTTGAAGATGATCCAGATCGACGAGTGGAATTTTGCGATTTATTGATGACTTGTATTGATCAAAACCAGTTATCTTTAGAGTGGATAGTTTTCTCTGACGAGGCTACTTTTACATTAAATGGGCACGTAAATCGCCAAAATTGTCGTTACTGGGCTGAAGAGAACCCCCATTGGATGAGGGAACTTCATACTCAGCGCCCACAGAAAACTAATGTGTGGGCCGGAATAATACAAGATAGAATTGTAGGACCATTTTTCTTTGATGACACTCTTAATGGAGCAAGATACTTGCGTTTACTCCAGCACGAACTAATGCCAGTGCTATGTCATTTATTTCCAAACCCCTTAAACCCTAACTTGACCGACGAGAGGTTATGGTTTCAGCAAGATGGGGCCCCACCACACTATGATGCCATTGTTCGTCAGTATCTGGACAGAATTTTTCCCGGTAGGTGGATTGGGAGGCGAGGTAATATTGAGTGGCCAGCAAGATCTCCAGATCTTACACCACTGGATTTCTTTTGTGGGGACATCATAAAAGTAGGGTTTACATTCAAAAACCCAACAACATAGCAGATCTGCAGGAAAGGATAATAGAGGAAATCAGAAAAATAACACCGCAAACGTTGCATAATGTAAGGGACGAAACCTACCACAGACTGGGATGCTGCCAACAA
Source organism: Aromia moschata (assembly GCA_029963805.1). Taxonomy (NCBI): domain Eukaryota; kingdom Metazoa; phylum Arthropoda; class Insecta; order Coleoptera; family Cerambycidae; genus Aromia; species Aromia moschata. Next base: position 96,931 of record JAPWTK010000234.1, read on the forward strand.
GTGAATGGTGCACATTTTGAACAATTGTTACGTTGAAAATAAATTTAATTTTTAAATTGTTTTAATTGTATGCAACCCTACAAACATACTAAAAATTAAAATTTGATCAGTGCGTTGGATTTTTTGAAAAATCATTCACCACCCCGCTAGCGAATATATTCCAGATAAAGTCTCCACCGTGTATGAATGCTTTAATCTTAGCAAATAGCAAGTGAGTTAGTTATGTATGCGGCAATCTTATTGGACAGCGGCTTCTGTGACGTAATGTCTCGAAACCTGTCATTGGCGATGCATATTACGCCATGTCCACTCAAGGGCGTAGCCAGTATTTTTCTTTTTGGGGGGGGGGGCGGTCCAATGCAAATTAAACAAAAAAGCAAAAAAAAGGTCATTGTAGGCAACGGCAAGCGCAATCCCCCGACTATTTTGGTTTTTACTTGGGGGGGGGGGGCGATCAACCCCATCGCCCCCCCCCCCCCCGGCTACGCCCTTGTGACTACTTCCCATTTGGTTCACCCAGTTTTACATTTGCTAAGATAAAGGAAAACTACGGGTATATACTATGTATGTACATATGTAGGCAGATAAGAAATTGCGTAACACACCCTTGCCTTTGCAATTGCCTAATCGGGATAAACATTGTTTTGATGCCGCCAGCATGGAGTTTCCCAGTAACTGATGTTTGGATTTTAATGATTCAATTAGTAGTATCGCTTTTCTGAGAAAGGAATTATCAAAAATAATCTCTATTTAAATATTGCTTCTAAAATTCACAACTTAATATATAAGTATTTAGGCATTAAGCATGTCTAACTATAACTAAACATATCTGTATATAACGACTTGTTACTTAACAATAAGTGGGTGTTAACCAAACCGTCTCGTAAGATATACTGTAAGTTGAAATGATCTTCACATACACACACATTAGTTTTCATAGTTTGTCTGTTTCAAGTGGTTTCAAGCTGTAATAAGGTAGTGATTATGATTTGTATATTTTTTATTAATCCACTAAAATTTCCAACAATTCTGGCCATCAGTAATTTGAAGTGGTCCAGAGTTCTTCCCTATACACGATATACATACATATTGATGTACGTATATTTACTTGTATCGGTAATCGGTTTCCTTCTTCATATCCAACGCTTTGGAATAACCTCATCTAAATATGGTTGAAAAGGGACTGCATAATGGGGAGGTGCTCCGTCTTGCTGATAGAATATGTTGGTTCTCGGAAGATCTGGTTTTTCCAAATCGTCGGATAGGAAGACGGAGATCAATTGAGTGGCCACTCCGATCGCCACATCTGACACCCCTAGATTTTTTGGGGATACTTAAAAAGTAAAGTGTACGTTGGCCTATGAACTTAAATGGTTTAAAAGTAAGAATTTGTCAAGAAATACGACGCATACTTCCAGCAGTTGTCGATAGTGTTCAACATAACTTGAATTTGAACATCTTGGCGCCGTCAGGCTATCAACGGTGCACAGTTCAAAGATTAAAATGTGTTATTTTTGTTGATTTACTTTCATTTGTAGTAAATTTGGTTATTTAACTTCAAAATCGATTTTCTTAAAAAAACATCCTTATGTCAGCTACATCGGTGTTTCCCGTACTATACCTGATAAAATTGCTTTACACTAAAACTTAAAATGTCATTAAAAAAATATCAGGTTATAGGCATTTGACAAGTGGACGAAAACATTTAAAATATTTTGGACCTCTAGGGTCAAAAGGTGAAGTTTGGTGAAGGTCCAAAGTTTGGTATGTCTCTTGAGAACTTTAACTTTGATAAGTTGTCGACTTTTTGCAAATGTTAGAAAAAAATTGGTTGTATTAGTACTATTGGTTGTATGTCAGATACACGTGCCGAGTAGAATACACCTATAATTTTATCACATTTTTTGGGTTTTTTATACCCATCATTAGTGGCAAATAATTTTAAAATTAAAAAATCGGTCAATACCACACTTTTTTTGTTTTTGTTTTTCTTAAAAAAGTTCATTCATTTTACTACCGATCCCTCCTAGTCCGATAATGGGCCTGAAGTAAGTTCAAGGAGAAACATTTTTTTAATTATGATAATTTAAAAAAACTATTTTTAGACTTAAATTTTTTTAATTCATATTCGATGTAAGATTTGCGTAATTTACAATGATTGATTCGATTTAGTGACGTCAGTTATAGTTTTAAACTTTTTTCATTTAAAAAAATTTAATTACTTTCTTTATAAATTTATGAGTAACAATTGTAAATAATTATTTCTAATATTTTGTTTCTGTAGTATTCAGGTTTTGTAATAAAAAAAAAACGATACGATTATATACGAGCAAAAACGCATTCAGAATCCAAAATATTAATTATTAATATTATTATTAAATTATAAAATTATTAATATTAAAACGATTATAAAATAATTGCATACCTACAATAAAATTTTGATTCTGTTTTATTTTTTTTTTATTACAAAACCTGAATACTACGGAAACAAAATATTATAAATAATTATTTACAATTTTTACTTATAGATTTATGAAGAAAATAATTATTTTTTTTAAATGAAAAAAAGTAAAATTATAACTGACGTCACTAAATCGAATCAATCATTGTAAATTACGCAAATCTTACATCGGATGTGAATTAAAAAATTTTAAAAGCCTTTAACAATTTTACTAAACTATCACAATTAAAAAAAATCTTGAACTTACTTCAGGCCCATTATTGGACTAGGACAAAAACAAAAAAAAGTGTCGTATTGACCGATTTTTTAATTTTAAAATTTGTTGCCCCTAATGATGGGTATAAAAAAAACCAAAAAAAATGTGAAAAAATATAGGTGTATTCTACTCGGCAAGTGTTCACATACAACCAATATTTTTTTTCGAACATTTGCAAAAAAGTAGACAACTTATCAAAGTTAAGGTTCTCAAGAGACCAAGAGTTACCAAACTTTGGACCTTCACCAAACTTCACCTTTTGTCCCTAGGGGTCCAAAATTTTGGGAATCGTATTTTCTTTCGAAAAGCTACCTCTACACAAAATTTTGGGCCAAATCTAAACTGTTGTTCTCCGACGACATGGAATATGTATATATTTTATTTCTGCCACTAATGAAAGTTGTGAATATTGTTTGACGCGTGGCGCATTGCCTACCTAATTTAAGGCCATTATATTCGATTGTGTAAGCGTTATTTAAGTTTTTAAATATATATATTTTTTTAAAGACCGGAACAGAAGTTTTGGGTTGTGTAATACCGTGAAAAGCCATTCATTCTTTCGTGGCTTACGCTTTGTTCGTAATTAATAAGCACCGGCATACTAATTAAGATTTTTATCGGCGACATCCTCGCATCGTGTCCTCTCCTCCTCGATGAGTCACCCTCTTCTAATCGGACGAGCCACCGGGCTCTCTACGAATTGCGTCATTATTGTGGATAGTTGAATGAAATAAAGAAAAAAAATCAAATGATTTTATGTTATTTGGTCAACAGCGCATGCAAATGTAACACCAGCCCATTTACTTGTACCACAATTTAGATAATGTAACTAAATAACGAAATATGTAACTAAAATTCTGAAATTGATTGAATTAATTAATTCAACCGAGTAAAAGATTAACTCAATGAATTAATTAATTTATTATATTATTTTTTTCTGTTCCGCCATATTAAAATGTATATTATATGTATACAGAGAGTGGCAAAAATATTGCTCAAATTCACTAAAACGAAACAAGTTTTCGTTAAAAAAAAATGAAATAGGTCAAATTTTAATTATAAAAATGAACATTTTGACTGTCACATCACCTTTCGATCGTCAACTGTTTTTGAGAGATGACGTTGTCCTCATTTTGTTCAAATGGGAACCCTATTTTGGTATTGGTTTTGAAGAATCTTGATATATAAAACGACTGCATACAAAGGACCCCGCAATAATCTTATGGAAATTGAGTTTCGGTCAAATTGTCTGAATTTTGGATATGTTTAGGTTTCGTCATCCCAAGCAAAAGTCTCAATGGGCACAAAGCTCAAGGGCGTAGCCAGTATTTATCTTTGGGGGGGGGGGGGGCGCCCAATGCAGATTAAACAAAAAAAGCCAAAAAAAAGGTGCGATCGCTCCCCCCCCCCTGCTACGCCCTTTTGTTGAGTTTGAAAGCTCCACCACAGATTTATTTATTCGTGCAGTCTTTATAGATTTTTAAATAACTTATTTTTTCGATTTTAATGTCTAGGTATATGTTTTTGAGGTTGATGAATTCAAATTCGATGTCAAATTGTCCAAACTGACACTTGACAGCTGTCAATTAGCTGTCAAAGTGCAAATCTTTTTTTTTTGTTATGACTATGCTTTTTAGGTAACTCAGTTCATACATGATGTGAATACAATAATTCGACAATTGGCAGCTATCAACAGGCTGTCAAATAGCAGTTATAAAACAAAAATCTTTAGTTTTTGTTATAACTTTATGTTTTTTAGGTTGCTGAATTTAAATATGATGTTAGTTTTACGAAATTGAAAGTTGGCAGCTGTCAACAAACTGTCAAATAACGATCGAAAAATAAAAAAATTAAATTAATGTTATAACTATGGTTTTAGGTCACTGAATTTAAATATGATGTTAGATTAACGAAATAACTTTTTTATGAAGAAAAATACCTGATATATTAATTTGTTTTGGTTTCAGAGTTGAATTTTAATGTAATCTATTTTATTAACTGCTGTAGAATTTTTTGCTACTCAGATAATAGTTATTTGATAAAGTTATAAATTATGTTGATAAAGTAACAAAAAAACAGATTTCGGCTACATTGTTTGATTTGTTATATTGCGTTAGTACCTCGTGTTAAAGCATAAAATAGATCACGAAAAAGACATTGTAAAATATGAAATAGTTATTTAATAATTATCAACTGTCAATTCGGACAATCAGAATTAACTTCAGTGATCTTAAAAACATAAAGTTATAATAAAAACATAAGTTTTTTATTTTATTACCACTAAAACATATCCAAAATTCAGACGATTTGACCGAAACCCAATTTCTATATGATGATTGCGGGGTCCTTTTACCACATTAGAAAGTTTTAAAGAAAATTCGAAAAGAAAATTGTTAGACACAGGACTTAAAAGTGACTGTAACATTAAAAATAAAATGCAAGATCAGGTAACTGCAATGTGATTTATTTTTTCGTCAAAAAAAAAAAATAAGTCGGCCTACTTTGATGACATTTTTTTTTCGATGGCTCGTTATTTTTTAATCACATAAATTAGATTGAGATTATGTTTAATCGTCTTTTGGGTTATGTAATATACATACATAGATATGTATATATGTAAATCCTGTAGTTCTGTAACACTTTGTCAATATGGAATGTCTTCTTAAGCTTACTTTCTTCCATTAACAGTTGTAGTCCGAATACTCAGCATCAGCGGCTGCGAAAACAAACAATAACAAGCATTTTCATTCGCCAGAAATTTCTAAATCCCAAATTTTAATCAGAAACAAAGCGTCTCGAAACGATTTCTCATAATTATGGACGGATGATAATACGAGGCGAACGTTTTTGCTGTCACAGAAGTTACACCACATTATTTAAAGGTTTCATGTAAACGTGTTTTTTATTCAAAACAATGGCGAGATAAACAAACAACAAACGCCCGTCGACACAGTTCTCAGGATTCGGATGAGGTACTGGGAAACGGTGTAAGCCGTTCACAAGGATACCTACATACCAGGCTTCTAACATTTTGTTGTAATACAGGGCCGCACCGCACCTACTACCATAACGTTTAGATAAAAGTTGAGTAAAAACCACGAGGTTTCTGGCCGAAGTGGTGGGGTGTGTTATGGTCTGGTCTGTATCGTGTGCTTTGTATCTGTGTGTTATGTCTGGCCTGTCTCGTTCGCTATATATAAAGCTATATTACAATGAATGTTATTCTAACATACTCTACGGAATATATTCCGAGCGAGTCTTTGACCAATCAGAAACCGTTTACGCACATATTAGCTCATGTATCAAGTACTTTTGTTTAGTTGCTACGGTTACATCTATCAGATGTGACAAATAAAAATGCCAGCTGAGAATTATTTCTGGTTTTGCGTTTGACTTTTATGAGTTCAGAACGGTTTTTTGTATAATTTGTAAAATCTTGTTAGAGAAAGTATAGTCTACAACACATTTGAAATGACATATTCCAGATTCGCGAAACCGTACAAAGATTTCGCCTGTGTGGAATATGGGCCATTTCATAACTTGTTATAGAATGTACTATTTCATTTACTGGACCATTCAACTTATTGGTTTGCCACTGAAGGAACTGAACCTAAGTACGGCCCTGTAATGCAATAAACGGTTAGTACCCTATTGAATACTAGAGAAACAGAATCGTGGCCAAGTATAGGAGTCACTGAATGGCTGTAGAAATCGATTATTGCGCGTTATCTTTGTATCAGATGGTGAATTGGGAATTCCAGTGCAGATATCCACGCGGAGGAATTTTTATATTATTAAAGAAAAACATAACATCGATATACTAAGCGGTTTAGATAAACATTTTGTCTTAAAACAGCAGACGGTTAAACGTGAAGAGTGAATTAATATTATTTTAATTTTCTCCATTTGTTATAATGGCAATCGTTTTGGTAGAACTCCTCAGGGTTGTGGTATAAGCAAAAAGAACGTATTTTTAGTAATTTTACTAGTGTCAATTCGAATCAGTTAAGGCTTTGGTAGTACGAATGTTGTCAGTTTCAGTTTTAAATTTTATTTGAAAGATCAAACTAGACGATACGAATTATTTATTTTGTGAATATAAACCGAAAATATATTAAATATTTTCATAAAGATTATCATTTTAACACAAATTGCAGTGGGAAGTTTCTAATGAGTTCTTGATTTACCTATTCCTTAAGTCATCAGCCAATTATTCCTTCAATCGATCAGATTTGTAGAACCTTATTGGTCTGCATTGTTCATTTAATTGATAGATGGCCAATGGGTTGTACATTCAATAAATATATGTTTTTATGTCTTCAAGTCAACATTGTATTGTACCTAAAGGTATTTCTTTATTTCATAATATTTGGTTAGAATTTCCCTTGTAAAACGTAAGTTCCTTTTTAGTTATCATTGGTATATTATTGCACTAATGCTGGGTACCGAGTAATCCACTTGAATTAAATTCGTAAACTTGTCCTTCTATGTCTTCTATAAAGATATTGATTGTGTGATGACCTTATAGTGCTACCAGTGCTGCCCTTCATCGTTGCATTTAATGCACTTTCTACCGTAAGATTGCATAGAGTTTGTCAAACATGAACATAACAGGAACACACTTCGTATTGGTCTGTAAAAATGTGGTTGCTTCCAAAATTGAATTTGAATTGAAAATCGTTTGGCATGCATAATGAGTCCTAAACATCAATGGAGCAGGGACGCGCTATTTTAGCAGCTAACAACTGGTTTGGATTTTCCGAATTTACTACTACGTATCAATCTGAATTATATACATAAATAAATTAGTGGGACAGAAACGCGAGTTTGCGAATAGTTGTAGTGCTAAACAAGATTGGATGATACAGGTTATTGTTTGTTTATGCGTTTGTGTTTTAGCAATAACGTCGACATCGAGTTACCTATGTACGAATATATTAGCGTAAACAGGAACATTCAGAGCTTTGGAATGAAACAGCAATATTAAATTAATACGAGGATGTTGTAGGCACACAATACACAGAACTGTAAAATTGTAGGTTTAGGCAGTTACAGACACGGCAAATGGACCTTACAGATTTTTTACGCTAAAAGCGAATTTGGCCGTTTATGAATTTTAAAGATAAAGAGGAGCAGTATACGAGATCATTCTCATAAATGTCAGGAAAAAAACGGCGACCATCAAATACATTCAAAATGGGTGAAAATATTATGAAAAATTCTGGCCAAATAACTTCAAATTATGCTAAAATTAGGGAATTTCTGAGACCAAATCATGATTAAAAAAAGTAATGGCTAACAATACTAAGTATTTTAAAATGGCCTTACAAAAAAAGTGGATCCAATGTATTCAGGATATTATGTAAGCTTTTTTAAAAAAAATAGTCTTAAGTCTATCATGGATATGATAGGATGCTGTAAATTTAATTTATTTTATTACATATGTACAGTGAGCAACAAAAATATTCGGACACCATTATTAAATAACAAAACAAAAAATAACAACCAGTATTAAATACTTTATAGTCTTCTAGCTATTTTATATAAAAATGAAGGAGGTTACCTCATCATACTGTTAAGAAAGTCACAAAATTATTAACTAAACCGAAGAGTAACGCAACAAAAATATTCGGACAATCATAACAAAGGAGACGCGAAGCGCTGCGCCGGGACAATACGTATGTGACGCCAACTTAAAATCTATGGTATAATGACTACTTCGGTAGTTCCCACGAAACTGCAGCGAAATAGTGCTACTGTAAAGGTGAATAATTGCGAAAATGGGCCGTAAAAGTAAAAATACAAGCTTCGAGATAAGACAATTAGTAATTTATCATTATGAAAAGGGGAATACGATCCGCAACATTAGTAATGTATTAAATTTGAAGAAAAGTACATTTGGAGATATTATTAAACGTTATAAAGACGAAGACATAATTTTTTCAAAGGTGCAGAGTGGTCGCCCAAGAAAGCTAATCAGAATAGAAGATAGATTTATTGTAAACAAAGTACGTGAAGATCCAAAAATTAGTAGCCCAAAACTGAAGCGGGATCTGTTTGACTTGTATGGAAACAAATATCTTCTTATCAAGGTAACCCCCTTCATTTTTATATAAAATAGCTAGAAGACTACAAACTATTTATTACTGGTTGTTATTTTTTATTGTTAACATTTTCCTTACAAAAAACACATGAAAACGTAATATAATAATGGTGTCCCAATATTGTTGTTGTCCACTGTATACACACATATCTGTATGGGGCCAATAAGGGTTTTAATAAATTCACTCATTGTTAGAATCGATAGTACTGCGAATTGTTTATAATGCATTTAAGGCGGGTATTCTTGGAAACATCGAAAATAGTTAACCATCCAATGAAAACTTCCTAAAACTTGTTTCTTAAACGGAATTTTCCAGCGTTTTAAAATGGAAATTTTAACCATGCAAATACTTTAATTTAGATAAAGGAAATTGCGCGAAAATATTTACGGAATATTTCAAACTTTAATAAGGAAATTTTACTGACGCATTAATTTCTAGTTTAATCACTGACGAAAACATTGAGATGTTTCTTCACAATTATGTTGTATATCCATCATGCCTTAAAACGTCATACTGAAGGGGAATTTGAACCTTTGGCATAGAAACAAACCCAAACTTGTTCTATATTATTCTATATTTTTGAATGTGATTTTTCAGTGGCGTAGAAAAATGTTTCCCTTTTATTTTTTTATGACCGAATACATTTTCGCAGGTAAATGTATCGTCCATAAATAAAGAAAAATAACTTTTTCCAATGCAAAAATTTGGGAAAAGTTTTACAGAAATATCACGTAAACTGTACATTTTTGAGGACAGTGCAGTGCAGTCCCATTGCAACAAAATCTACCTACATGAATAATTTCTTTCTTTTTAAATTCCATTTCTTGAGAGAAGATTCGGTTATAAAAATTAGGAAGTATGAAAAAAAAAATTCTAATATAAAATGATGTAACATAAGAATGAAATTATGTAAGTTTTCCCCCTACAATTTTTTATTGTCTGTTATATTTAAGGGACTTTACTCTTGAGCCGATATCACATTTTTAAGCCTCGTATTCTGTGAATTGATGGCACAGTGATGTTACTTTATTACCATTACAAGACAAACTTTTTCCAGGAATAAAAATTTTCAGAGAAATCACTAAAAAAAAGTTTTGTATACATTGCAGTTTATGGACCACGCAGTATACAGGGTGTTTCAATATTCATTACGTAGATTTTAAGGGCGCATTTTGGAGGCTAAAATAAGACTTTTTTTCCTATACGTCCTAAAATGCACCCCCTCCGAACTATTACAGTCATCGTACCTAATTTGCGCCAAAAATTGCTTATTTTGAACTCTTTAACTGTTTTGGCATTTCGCAAACGGAAGTCTGACAACTATAACACTTCAGTTTTTCAATGCAAGATAAAAGTTTGAAACTCAAAAAAAGACACACAAACCGCTATTAAAGCCAATGTAAGGTTCAGATAATTTCAAACTTATGTCAACAAATGTCAACTAATACAACACAACTTAGGATCTGCTGCCAACTGCGTAACAACTAATATCAAGCGCGAAATTTAAAATTCAGTGAAATATTCCATTATAGTTTTTATCGCAATATAATTGAATAATGGTATCACTGCATAAATACATTTAATGGCGTCATCAGTGACGTGCATCGATTTTTATTTTGTATGAAGAATAAGTTATCGCATCGAGCATACAACAGTTACATCAATATTTTGAACGGATGGAACTGAAAGTCCGAGAATGTATTCTTTTTTATTCTTCCTCTTATCGATCACAAAAACCCCTCACTCCTTCCGGCATGTTACGTCACGCACGTAACATACGTCCTTCCCGCATGTTACGTGTTGAATTATATGAATGAACTGCTAAAATGTCATACCTATCTCCTGTTACGGTATTTCGTATGTCCGATAGTAGTTACGTTATGACTGTTATAGAATTTCCATTCTAAATTGAAAATATGTACTTATACGAGGTAGGATAAGGATATATCAGTTTACTAACACTTTGTATGGAACTAAATACGCGTTTCTGTACTGATCTGTACCCGTATAGACCGTATCCTAGTCCACGTTGATTTGACGAGCGGCTGTCACTTAAGAAGTGGGCGGAATCTACACTTCATTGGTCATTGTCGCTACTCTGGTAGGGGGAAATATGTCACCAGACACCACATCCAATCGACCCAGTTGATTACGTTGGCGGTAAAACACGGGTTATAACCACGCTATCTTTGACCGGCTGTATACAAAAAAAAAAAACGTTTTTGGGAGTGTGTTGATGCTTTATATTCTGTGCGAGTACAATAACGGCGAAGTGGGTTTTTAAAAGGTTTAAATAATATAAACTTTTATTTTATTTGCGTCATAATTCAATCATTAAAAAACCGTTATTTTTAATCAATACATCTTTCATAAACATGGCTTTCTGGAGGCCTTTCGAAACGGATGAAAATAACGTAGCTTCAGATATAACCAGCGAAAATGTCGAAACGGTCGAGTACGATGAATTTAAAAATAAAAACTTACATTGTCAAAGTCAGCGTATTATTTTAAACATATATGAATGCCTAAAAGCGACGTTAATTACTTATTATTACCTATCCCTAAAAGTTATTATTAGAGCACGCCCATGGAATCATAAAGTTGCACCTCTTTTTTTGTTCCCCAGGCGTATTTATCATTTTCAATTCAGAATAGATGGACTATACGTTATGGTAATTTTTTTGTCGATCCATCCTGGCCATCGAGCCACACGTGAAATCTCTTTCAGCGTCGGGCCAGTCGACGCCTACCTTTCGTATTGTTCGCACGGTCGTCCGCGAAAAAAACGTAGAGTGCGTGTGCGTAAGAGGGCCCAGCGATCAGTCGCGAGCCACGCATAGCCGCCTCAGATCAAGTGCGCCTAGCCGGTTCGCGCTACTGTCCAACAAATGACTGTCGGTCGGCCGGAGGCGCGTGACGTTCCTCGATGCGGATTCGCCTCTTAATTGTTGCCGGCTGGTTTCGCGACCTTTCCAGTGCATTCGGGTAGCTGTGTTGTGTTTTCGCCGTCTCTTCTCCATGATAAATCGATAAACGAGGCCCCCTGATTGTTTTCCTTTTCAGTTCGGACGCGTCTTGTGGATACTATTTAATTATAATTATTAGGTAAGATTTTTTTTGTGATACTCGATTAGAAGTTTATTTTGCGCCTCGCGCTGTATATTTTGGATTAACTGGAGCGATCGCTCGTTAGCGATGGAATTAATTGACGATTTCGGGTTATCAGGTGACGTTTTAAATTGGATTCGAAAAGCGTTAGCTTCAATTTCGGTGTAGTGGAAAAGGTCGCCTTTGAAGGTCAAATGCAATTTGTGTATACTAGCGTGCCCACCTACTTTTAACTACCGAAATAGTACATAAAAAGTCTGATAGCGGAAATAAACGCATTTTAAAAGGTCTATTAAGGCTCGTTAAATGTTTAAGTAGGTTTTAGTTAGTTGCTTACTCGTTTTTATTATTATTTTGGCTTCTGTTAAACTTAAAGTTTTATGCAGTTGAAGTTTCTTGCCCTGAAAAGGCTTTTTTTACCTACATATACAGGGTGATACAAGATCACAGTACTATACCCCACGGGTCATATCCTCTATTTTTTTTTTAATATCGAGAAAGTATTTTTACTGAAATAGTACATAAAAAGTCCGATAGTGAAAACAAACGCATTTTAAAAGGTATATTAAGGCTCGTTAAAAAGCGGACCTTTTAAAAAACAAGCAAAAATTTCGCAAAATTTATTTTCCATGGTTTTATTATGATTACTCAAGAACTGCTGATGTTGAAAATTTTAAACTCAAGATCCAAAGACTAGAAACATGGAGCTTCGATTTTCTTTTTTTATTTTCCCTACGACCATTTTTCCCCTAGTAACAGCTCTGAAAATTACCTAAAAATTTGGGATTTTTTTATGTCCCTTAATTTCTGTACCTAGTATAAACATATACATACATACATATATCGTACCGAATATCAAACTATTACGTATTAATCCGAATAGTTGCCAACCGCAATACGGAATCGAAATTATTACGAACACTGTCAAATGCCGGAAGATAGCGTGGATATAGTATCCGACGAAGTCTCGGACGAAGTAAACATAATACGTAATAGTAGGACGATACGAACACGAACGAGGTCCGAGGGAATACGGAATACGGAATTATTACGGATTATGATGCGATGCCGTGCCGTGTGCCGTGACATTGCGTATAGAAGGTCCTATCCGTATTCCGTAAGCCAAGAAAAGCAAAGCACGTATGAAAATTAATACTTACGTATTAATTCATCCGAATATTCACTTATTCAATAGGCATTTTTTTCTTTCTTTCGTCTTATAACCGGGTTGATTTATTTTTTTATTTTTTATAGAACTCACAATTTTATTTTCTTGCAGACCGGTTAGTTAAAGAATACAAATATTTGAAAATAAATGCAATTATGTTCGTACATTTCTTTTAAGTGTATGGGATAATTGTAAAAGTCAGAATTATCTAAGAATTTCGTTTCATTCAGCTAAGTCGATGTACACCTCCATAACTGCGAAAACGTACTGAATCCCACTCAAATTCGGCGATGGGCGTGTAGGCAATAGCCCTTTCCACAACTCTTTCCACTTCCCTCTCTATTAGGTCTCATACGTTTCTAATACGTGCACACGCGTGAAACAATGTGGCATATAACTGTCTTTGTCTGTCCTTACTGCTGTCTTTAACTTATTCTCTTCTACACATGTATCGCCAATATGTAAAGGTGCAATTTCCTAGGGTGCATGTAATACATACATGTTTTTTCAAATAGCACCATAAGCACAAAAACGAATATAAAACTTAAAATTCTTTCTCTTAATAGAGAAAAACAAAAATACCTTGATCCTGTGTCCTGTGTCGCCCGGTATAATGAGGAACAGTTTTATTAAGTTTATAATATTGTAAATTATACCGAGAAAATACAGTTTTTTAAGGATTTTCGCGTTTTTTGTGTGAAATACATTTATGCTAAAATTTCATTAAAACATAAATTAATTGCCATTGTACTCAGGACTCAAGTACTTTATTCTGTACTTAAGCCAATTAATTATACATATGTATTATTATTGTAGAGGCAAGATCTCAGTTTATTTTATTTCTAACACCACCGTAAATATTTTATTCGTATTGGTTGTTTTTAATTTTCTTCCCGTTACGTTACTGTCAGACGTTTATCCATTTGCATGGTTTCAGCTCGAGAATTATAGGTTGCACGAATATACGATAAATATAGTACTTAATAGTTTCTCTTTCAAAGGACAACTTGGAAATACGTACGGCTATTAGACACGAACGGCTTTTAGTTTTCTATAATTCGTAGTTTCGGTTAATCGTTACTAACGATCACATTTACCGGTCGTGCAAAAAATATACCTACCCACTTAGGTAAATTAGAAACATGAATCTGACACGTGCTGAACTTCAGGGATTTAGAAGCACATACCACCTTCACATAGAGTCAGGCATCAAATAAAGGGTTTTCCAATAAGGGCGGGTCGATGTTGAAATAGAATAAAACAAGCTGTGTGTGAGGTATTAGCGAAATTCTTTTTTTATTTGAAACACCCATGTATAGTCCTTCTAATTTTAATTGAAAATGATAATTACGCCTGGGGAACAAAAATAGCTGTGCAACTTTTTGATTCCATGGGCGTGCATATATCTTTTATAAATTCAAAAATTGTGAAATAATTTTTTTTCATTCAAATCAATATATATTAAAATTAGCCTGCATACAAAACTCTTAATGTTTGTAATATAATTTGCTGTAAATAATGCTCATTTAGCCAGACAATTTTTTGAGATTGTCTGTGTTAATAAACCTAGCTGAAATACACGTCACTGGCGCATTAAACACGTGGAATTTCTAGTCGTAAATCATTTTAACGATGTCGTAAAAATTTTATGGCACAGTGGACCGAATGAGTATTTGGATGTATTACATATAAAGCAATCCTATAGTATACTGGTCGGCATTTGCTGGTTGCCGGCATCGGTGTTGCTGGCATCGCGTTGCCGGCTCTTCAAAATTTTCTTAAGTATAGTAACATACATAAAGTTGTTTTAATTTATAATTATTTTTTCCAGCAATTTTAAACGCTTTATTTTAATGCTAACTAATAAATTTATATCATGTATTTTTTTTAAATATTTCCAAACTAGCTTTCTAAGAACGTCACGAACTAACAGTTTACTGAAGTATGAAGTATACTTGTATAGTGAGCTTAGCAATTTTAGAAAATATATCTGACAACCTTGCTTTTTTCTACCTATTTTCAATTTAAAATGGAAATAGAGTACATATCCCACTATGTATGGAATATGACATCGTTCAAATGTCCGCCGCGGCTTCTCGACGGTGGCACGGATGCGACAGGTCCAATTTTCAATGACTTTGCCGCATAGATCCGGCTTAATTTAGGTGTGTGAAGTTAGTACCCCCAAATTGGAATTTTGAGTCCATTTTAGGCTCATTATTTTGACCAAGTTATGACCAGTTTTGACCAGTAAACAGTTTATTTTGACCACCTTTTGTTTAAAAATGCGGAGCGAAATTATGTTTTTTGAGCATTTTTTCAGTCCGCACCCCCAATTGGAATTTTGAGCCGATTGAGCTCGTTGTTTTGACCAGTTTTTATCAGTAAACAGTTTATTTTGACCACCTTTTGTTTAAAAATGCGGAGCGAAATTAAGTTTTTGAGCATTTTTTCAATCCGCACGCCCCAATTGGAATTTTGAGCCGATTTTGGGCTCGTTACTTTGACTAAGTTTTGACCAGTTTTGACCATAGGGCCCGATTTTTTTAAGGGTAAGTTTGTTAAGTCTTAAGCAATGAATAGATTTCAATCCCTAAATGTTACCCGGATTTCAATCGTACATGACGTAAACTATTAGGATAGGACAGCAGATCGCATATCAAGGAGCTTAGAAATAATTAGCAATATCTTACTTTAGACATCTCTAAATACACTTGTTTATGAGATCGCATACAACGTCTGCACTATAACTAATATAATCGTCGCGTTATTTTAGAAACATTAACAATTTGGTTCCATTTTCTAGGAGTTATTTGTTCGTTCGTACCTGGAATGTTCGAATTGGAACGAGGGTTAGAAAAATAAAAAAATATTTTACTGAAAGTTGAACTGCAACTGTGAAACTGAAACTAACTGTTAAACATGGTGGTGATTCGTTGATGACTTGGGCTTGTATGGCAAGGGGTGGTGTCGGAAACCTGTTTTCATTGATGAATTCTTGGACAAGATGGTACATTTAAACATTCTACATAAAATCTTGCACCAAGCGCGGCAAAATTAGAGCTACAAGGAAACTACACTACTCACAAAAATTAAGGGATCAAAAAATCTAATTTTTTCCCGATTTTTGGCGGGTTCTGTAGGCCAAAGCCGCGGTTTTAGCGCAATACGAAGAAATAGCGCGAAAATTTTTTTCCAAATTTTTAGCCTTCTTTTTCTCGCTCCACGGGCTCGGAAAAATGTTTTCGGTTAAACGACCATATGGACCAGATAGCCTGTTTATTTAGCTTCAATTTCCTTTTTTTAATTTTGCTACGTCCATTTGTCGCGGAGATATCCGAAAATGAACGAAAAAGTACCCTTTTGTCTTCAACCATCGATATCTTAGCAACCAATGATCGTACAGGAAATTGAAGGGCAGTTTCGGAAACTGGAATAAACTTTCTATAAAACCCTGTCGACATTTACAAAAAAATGTTTTTTCCACCCTCAATATCAACTTGTAAAAAGTTGAAAAAAGTGAATTTTTCCCTTGTTTTGGTAAATCGACTGCATCTTAGCAAATATTGATGGGAAGGCTAGGACTTTTAGGAATTTTTACACCTCAATAGCCCATCTCAATAGTAAATCTGCAGATCGATCCATCGAGCGATTTTTCCGGGCCGATTATTCAAATATTTGAAAAAAAATTAAAGGAGGAAGATTCTTATTTTCCACTTTTTTCTCAAGTCTGCATCGGTCACTTGGTAAATTAGAAAAAAAAATCGAAAATTAAAAAAAAATCAAAAGAAAATTTTGTTTTTTTGAATTTTTTTTTTATCATTTTTAGCCGGTAAAAAAATAGCAACTCATTTTTCAAGCGATTTACGACTTTACTACAGAAAATTATGCAATTAATTTTTGACTTTTTGTGCGAAGCTAACAAGTGTTTAAAAAATAGTTTTTTACAAAAAGTAATCTTCTTTCTTGGTAAAAAAAACAAACACACGGTATAGTAAAAATATACTACCTGACTGTCATGGTTCTATTTTTTTAAACGTGTACGCATTATTTCTAATGTTACCTCCACCGATTTATTTAGGAAAAGACTTATAAGGGAATACCCTTAAAGATGAAGGAAAGTCCATTTTTTCCTAATCTCTACGTCTTCATATAACTTTTCAGATTATCAAGGTCTTATGTGTCATCCTGTGAAATATTTTTTTGTTTAATTACCTTAAAAAACCGGCTTATTAAAAGTAAGCAAGAGTTACACTACTCACAAAAATTAAGGGATCAAAAAAATCTATTTTTTTTTCACGATTTTTGGCGGGTTGTATCTAAGTGAAAAATGGTCGTATCGCGAATTTAAAAAAGCGTTTTGAAGCTCCAAGACTCTAGTTTTCGGATCTGTAGGCCAAAGCCGCGGTTTTAGCGCAATCCGAGGAAATAGCGCGAAACAAATTTTTCCAAATTTTTAGCTTTCTTTTTCTCGCTCCACGGGCTCGGAAAAATATTTTCGGTTAAACGACCATATGGACCAGATAGCCTGTTTATTTAGCTTCAATTTCCTTTTTTTAATTTTGCTACGTCCATTTGTCGCGGAAATATCCGAAATTGAACGAAAAAGTATCATTTTGTCTTCAACCATCGAAATCTTAGCAACCAATGATCGTACAGGAAATTGAAGGGCAGTTTCGGAAACTGGAATAAATTTTCTATAAAATCCTATCAAGACATTTACAAAAAATGTTTTTTCCACCCTCAATATCAACTTGAAAAAAATGAGTTTTTCCCTTGTTTTGGTAAATCGACTGCATCTTAGCAAATATTGATGGGAAGGCTAGGACTTTTAGGAATTGTTACACCTCAATATACCCTCAATAGCCCTGTAAATCTGTAGATCGATCCATCGAGCGATTTTTCCGGGCCGATAATTCAGATTTGAAAAAAATTAAAGGAGGAAGATTCTTATTCTTAAACATTGTGTAATCTTCATAAAAATGGAAAACCCATTTTTTTCCACTTTTTTCTCAAGTCTGCATCGGTCACTTGGTAAATTAGAAAAAAAATCGAGAATTAAAAAAAATCCGTTGTTTGATTTTTTTTATCATTTTTAGCCGGTTAAAAAATAACAACGAAACGATTTACCCCTTCGGTACTGCAATTTTCTTTATTTTAAATTTATTGAATTAATTAAAAGTTGATAACCCCAAGGTGCATGGAATATTCGTTCTACGAATATTATGCAATTAATTTTTGACTTTTTGTGCGAAGCTAACAAGTGTATAAAGAACAGTTTTTCTCAAAAGTAATCTTTCTTGGTAAAAAAAAAAAACAAACACACTGGGTATAGTTAAAATATACCACCTGGCTGTCATGGTTCAATTTTTTTTAAACGTGTACGCATTATTTCTAATGTTACCTCCACCGATTTCTTTAGGAAAGACTTATAAGCGTAAGACCCTTAAAGATGAAGGAAAGTCCATTTTTTCCTAATATCTACATCTTCATCTAACTTTTCAGATTATCAAGGTCTTATGTGTGAAATATTTTTTGTTTAATTACCTTAAAAACCGGCTTATTAAGAATTCTTTGCAATGCATAAATTGTTGCTAGGTTGAGTAACATCTTCAATATTATACGGTTCAATTAAATGAACGACAGACAAATAACACTTTAGATAAGACACTGATCTTTAGGAATTTAACCAAAAGTCACACATTATTGTGTTATCTGTATTTGGTATATTAGTCACACATTTAGTGTTAATGTCTCACGATGTGTTTTATTACGAATTATCATTAACTTGTTCGTTCTTCGCACGGATTTCTCAGTACCTTAACCGTTCCTTAAAAATTTCGAGGTTACTTGGCCATATACACTAGTAACAAAAATTAAAGGATATAAAAAAAAATCAAAATTTCGGGACACTAAGAAAAAATTCTTTTTATCATCATTATCGTTTCAAATTTTTTTTTTTATCAATCGCCCCCGATTGTGTCTTATAGAGAATGGTTTGCAGTTTCCAAAACCCTACCTCCATTTTCTGTACGATCATTAGTTCCCGAGTAATTGATTGTCAAAGTTGAAAAGGACTTTTTTGCTTTGATCGACGATAACTCCGCGGCAAATCATCGTACGGAGCTCGTTAAGAGGGCAAATTAAATCTGATTGAATTGTCTAAAAGCTTTATGGTCGCATGATGAAAAAAATGTTTTTAAGTCCACAGACCATTTTAAAGACGAGCAAAAATTTTGATTTTTTTTTGTTGGTTTTCGGATGTTTACGTGAGAACCGCTCCCGCTAAAAAAAATGTAAGTCCAGATCTGAAAACTGAAGTTACAATTTCCTTTTTTTCTATTTTCTGTACGACCATTTTTCTCCGAGGTATCCCTTGCTGAAAATCACCCAAAAATTTGGAATTTCTTTGATATCCTTTAATTTTTGTTACTAGTGTAGATTTCTTATAGTGGTAGTCACTTCACTTGTTTGGATTTTCTATCATTCGGTTGATCAGCCAAAGTGATCCTTACAATCATTCAGGTTTCAGTAAATAAAATTGCGTGTTGCTAGACTATGGCCTTTTTCTACATATGAAATGGTACGTATTATATTCTAATTATTCCCCGTATAATAATAATATGATTAGGTACCTATTTATAAAGGGTGTCACACAAAAAAAAAAACATAGGATTATACATGGAATAGCACATCGGGCAAATGACCTCTTTTGGGTTTTGCCGGCACATACTCTTTTGTCGAAATTTTCCATGGTCATTTTGCATAAATGTGGCTGAATTTCGTTGATGCAGCGTTGAATCTCCTCCTTCAATGCACGGGTGGCTGTGGGCTTGTTGACATAGACCTTTGATTTCAAATAACCCCATAGAAAGAAATCCAATGGTGGTTAAATCACATGATCTAGGGGGGCCAATTCTGATCACCGAAACGAGAGAGTACACGACCAGGAAATGTCTCATGCCGTAACTGGATTGTTTCACGGGCTGTATGGCATGTCGTACCGTCTTGTTGAAACCACATGTCGTCCACATCAATATCATCCAATTTAGGCAGAAAGAACTCAAGAAGTAACAGTAACTGCTTGACCAGTATGGTCCAATGACGACTCCAGCCCAAAATCCGCACCAAACAGTGACAAGTTGCGGATCCATTTGTTTATCGACAATCACATGTGGGTTCTCTGAATGCGGCAATTTTGACAATTAACGAAGTCATCAAAGTGAAAATGAGCTTCATCGTGTAGCCTTATTTTACCAGGGACTACCAAGCCTGCGGCAACTCGTAGGGTTGTTGAGAGCAGGGTTCGTGGGTTGAGCAGAGCCAGCAATTTTTTTATATAGGGCGCCACTCGGTTACGAAACTTCTAGGTAGAGGTAGCCGAGAACCTCCTTCGTTGATGGTTACCTAATTACATCGGCTAGCAATGAGCAATAGTGAGGGTGGGTGTAGTATTTCTGGCAAGAAAAAAAACCGACTACCATAAAATAAAATTTACTTATCTGGTACTGTTAAGTGCACAAAATAAAGATTTATAAAAATGTAAATGCCCACTGTGGGGGTTTATATACCTTGTGAAGGTGAAACGATGAAAAATAAAATGGTATAAAATACGCTGTAAGTAAAACGGTGTGAGTCTGTGAGGCAGCGACACCCGGATAAATTAAGTAAGGAAGTTCTAGAAGTTCCCCTTACATTAATTAAAAATGTACCAAAAAAAATGAGTATAAAAAACTAAAGCTTAAGCGCAATATAGCTTATCTGTTAATAACGGGAACGATGCTTCCAGGCTGTGGACAGCGATGAAACTCCAACTAAAAGGTATATTCTGTCCTAGGTACGGACCCTACTTCATACTTCTGAGACACAAGCCAGCACTCTGGTTGAAATGCCTAGGTTGAGACCAAAAGAAAAAAACGAAACTACTCTACTCTATCACTCGGACGGTACCATGTGTAAACCAAAAATTATGCTTTTACAATTAAGCGGAAAACCATCATCACTTGAACGGTACCATTTGTAAACCAAAAATTATGCTTTTGCAATTACGCAGAAAAACCCTAGAAAAAATTCATTTTAAGCTAATTTTAACCCAAAAAAAAAATAACACCTCTAATTAGAGGGTTTTGCTCCTTCTAAAAGAGCCATGAAAAGGAATACTCTATGCCGAAACATGTCACAGACGAGACGGTTAAAGAAGATAAAAAATCACCTCTAGAACGTTGTGCTCTGAGGGAGAAGAGACGAGAGGTCGGTGCTGTTAGAACGCCCAGGGTGTAAGCTCTCTTTCTCCATAATATGATCCCTAACAAGGATTGTAGAGGCTTACAAACTTAATTGCCGGATCGGACCCGCTAAGACGACCTGCCATGCTTTCTCGAAAAAAAGGCAAGGCTGATCGTTGACGTTAGCCGCGGGATCGATATTACCGACTCAGAAATGATTTACATTTAATCATAGGAAACCTAATAGAAAGTAGAAGTATACCGTACGGACTGTTGTAAAGACAAGGAGAAATCTTGATTTTATTTATAAAGTAGAAGATTAATTTTGATGAAAACGAGAGGCGCCATCTATGAATCAGTGGAACGACCTCAGGACCAATGAGCCGTTAACCGTGCAGGCCTGACATCCAGAATAAATGCCACTTGTGTCTCTGTAATATGTAAATGCTACAATCGTTAAGGATGATTTTGCTCGAAAAATCAGCATTCACTTGTGGTTCAATAATCCATTCAACGAACCATCTCTTCGCTGTGCGTGGTCATTAAGCTGCAATTTTTGTGTCAATTGAACTTTGTAAACATAGAGACGCAGATCTTTACTGAATATACGCTGTAGAGAGCTTCTTGCAATTTGCAATTCTTGTCCACGACGGCGAATCGATGTTCCTGGACTTTCACCAACACTCTCATGCACTGCTTCGATTTTATCATTTGACGAAGTTAAATCAATATTCCGACCATATTTTGTGAGAAATTTGCGAACTGTAGCAGCCAAACTTTCATTATTTTTGAAATATTATTCAACAATGAGAATGCGTCGTTCTTTCCTGTACTGCTCCATTTTTACTAACCTTAAACTGTTTGCTTTTTTTGGTTGCCAACACTACCGCACAAATGGCGGCAAATTCAAATATTGCGTGAATTATGGGATACCCTTTATAAGAGTTAAAAAGATATTAAAAAATGTCCAAAAACAGAAACGTTAGATTTGTGACCTAAATTATGTCCATATGTATTAGTTATTGGTTACTTTGGTATAATAAAATTACAAACATGTTTTTTCTTTTTCGGATAAATTCTTGTTCATTGGTTTCTGTCGAAATATCGATCTTTCTTGGAGACGGCACATTGTAACACCTTCTATTTGGAAAATGTGTATGAATTCATGATTTCATTTCTACAGGAAATGTACACGTCAACGTTAGAAGTAAATATGGTACGTGCGAGGATTCTTAAAAGAAATCAGGAAATGTCTGAAATAAATCGTTATTCGGTACTTTGTAATTTCCTGACTAAATTATTTTGTGTTGATTCACAGCGATACAAATAGATTTAAATATTAATGAAACTAAAACATGAATTCTCGCAGCTACAAATTGACTTTGGATGTGTGAAAAAAAAGTTTTTAAATATTTCATATCAGCAAGAAATAAATCTAAGGTTGGTGCAGAAATATTGCATTTTTAAAACGTTAAAATTTGAAATACCTATTTATCAAGTATTTTTATACAATATGTATTTTTTTGGATTAAAATGTTTTGAGCTTGAGGAATAAAATGTTTGAACTACTACAGTTAGTAACCAAAGTATTCATAATTTATACTTGCAACCTTCAAAAGGTGGGTACTTTTTGAAGGTTGCTTAAATTCTTATAATTTTTGTACTACAGTACGGATTTTTTGCTTCTGATTTTTCTAATATTCTGAATTTTCTCAAACATGAAAATTTTCTAAAGTTGGACCAAAAACATAAAAATTCAAAACTACCATCTTTACTACAGTTTTCGGAAAAATCACTGTACATGGAATTTTAATAAAACATTTTTTTGAATTCTTATGTTTGGGCTCAATTTTAGGAATTTTTATTGTCTATGAAATTATTTTCTAAAATGTCTCAGTTAATCAGATATATACTCTGAAGATTTCGCTTTAATATGATATTTAGAAGGACTTTGAAAAGGATTTAATATTTTCGGCATTATTCACATTTTTTAAAACATCGCAGTTTTATTTGTTTAGCGATTTCTTTTCACACAATCGACATAACACCTTAATCGACATAATTTGGGCTTATTAGACGCATACTTTCACATGCTGTAATCCTATCAGAAGCAAAAAAAATCAGTACTGTTAGTAGAAAAATCATTACAATTTAAGCAACTTCAAAACGTGGGTGTATGAATACTTTTGTTGCTGACTGTACTTGTACATATTTCGTTTTCTGCGTGCTATTACTTATTGTTTATTTTTTTATTATTTATTATTTGCATTATGTACATGAAGAAAATCTGAAATATTTTTACGTGGGAATTTGTTATTAAATATACAACAAATAATAATTAAAGTAACGTCAATCGTTTTTTTTTATGGCGAGTAATACATGAAACACGTTACGGTGTATTAAGTGGGTACCCATCCTTCAAAATATTACGACACAGTTTTTATTTGATGCCGCAATTTTGAAGGAGATTCTCTCAACTGCAACGTTTAATTGCTATTTTCGCAATTGTTACCGAATAATCGCAAAATGCAAGATTAAGAAATTTTGCATATGAAATTTTATATATGTATATGCACTTTTCTATATTGTGTACGAGAAGCTTAGTTTAATTCAATTGATTAATATATTCAGGATGATAGATAATAATTTACAGTACCGGAGCCAGTAAACATACTGAACCAAAATTCAGCGTGAATACAATATGTACAGTTAGTAGAAAAAGTATTCATACTCCCACTCTGTAAAAGTTGCAGTAAGGTACTACAGTATTGTTTTTATTTTGCTTCAATAGGATTACAGATTGTAAAATTCTAATACGTCTAATAATCCCAATTTGAAGGTGATATGTCGATTGTAATTCCCTGACTATCAAAAACGCAAATCAGCATGCATTTGGTCTCCGACTTACTCATTCTTGCTTGTTTTCGGTCTTGGAGAGCTTGAAATGTGCCATTCCATGCTTTGGCGCTCATTTTCAATAGATTTCAAAAAGTCGACACCTTTCTCTCCTGGTGTCCTTTTGTTCCTGCGACAGGTTTTTTGGAACCATTTTTGTGCAGATTTTTCTCATCCCCAATTCGTTAGTCAAAATGTGATGAACAGTGGTGTAATTCAAATTTAGCTCTTCCCCGATCATTCTTGTCATCAACCGATGATCTGAACGCACAAGATCCCGTATTCTATCGACATTTTCATCGTTTCTTGAAGATGAAGGCCTTCCACTGCGTGGTTCATCTTCGATCGACTCTCTTCCTTCTGAGAATGCCTTAAGGGGGGAAAGGGTCTGAGATACAAAAAAACGCATATTTTTGTGATTTTTTTTTTCAGAGTACCTTGTTTATTAATGTTTTTAAAATTTTATACATTATTAAGCATTATTCTAATAATCTGCTAAATTTTCATAAAAAAATATTGAAAAATAAGCCAGTGGTAGCGGTGAGAACCGAGTCTCCTCAAAAAAAAGTTTCCATGCTGTAGTCAGGATAATAATGATTGCTGATCATGAGGATTGCTTCATCCGAAATTAAAAAACAAAAAAGATTTATTTAGTACATAAGTTTATCTTGGATTTGAACGAAGGAATTAACAAAACATTCATTTTTGAATTTTTGGTAAAGGTGCAATCAAAAAACTGATTTTTTGTCTAAAATTGCTCTTTTTGTTTAATTAAAAAATAAGTTTTAATTGAAAAAAAAGAAATCCTTCGTTCAGAACCTAGTATTTAGTATGTAAAAGAAATGTGCAAATTTAGCGATACAAAAGTTTCGATTTTGAGAAAAACGCGATTAAAGTTTGATACATGAATAATGATGCAACAATGCCAAACTAACTCGGTTTAGTCTTTCAATTTTTTTTTTTTTTTTGGAATTGTATTTGTCTAAGGAATCACGGGATTTCCGCATGTTTCGTTTGAAGTTTTTTTTTTTATTTAGCCGTCAATTTGGGTCGCGTAATAAACCCGAGATAAATACGAGAATTTCAAATTTCATCTGCCGCCTCTGGTTAGGAGAACAACCCCTATTACTTACACCTTACCTCTAGGGTCTTGACGGTAATGCAATTGAGGGTAGCTGAATATTTTACGTCATAATGGCGCTCGTTTTGGTGGGTTTTCATTGAGCCGAAAGTTCGAGGGCTTTTCTCGCCCCAGCCGTCGTTAGTCGGTTTTTCTGAAATGCATGAAAGTATAAATATCTTGGTAGTCCGACAGCTTACATGCTGATCGTATCTAATAATTAATAATTAAATGTATATGTGACCGTGACGAGACCTTGCCGATAATTGACGAGTTTTCCTGCCGTACTTACGTAAATTTTCACGCGATAATTTTGTTTGTTGCACGAAACAACGACTTTACCCAAGGAATACCAGGAATAACTATTTCACTTCTTTCTTAGTACATTTTATCGCTGTACAATGATTCAGTTTTGCGAAAGTTCCAAACACAAATGTTATATCCTGGAGTGGGTACTCGAACCTTCGGCGTATAAACAAAAAATCTGGACGTTTTCCACAAAACACCGCACTACTACACTTTTCTCGACGCGCGTTTCGCCAACTAAGTGGGCATCTTCAGGAGAAGATTAAAACTGCCACGGTTCACTGAACCGTAACTGTCTTCGTTTATCAGAGCAAACAGTGGACTGGTGGGTATCGGACCATTGTCCTTATTCATACTACTGTTACACTTAATGATTTCTAAACTTTCCAAGCATCCAACTGTTTGTTACATTTCTAATTAATTTTAAATGATTTATGTCAATCCTATGGTTGTTGTCAAAAAAAAGCGTGTTGGGCAACACAAGATTTTTCTGTTCTGCCATATTTCAAATGAGCCATGTGTTCTTTAAATGTAGTCAAAATAGATCTTTTTTGTTTGTCCAATATACTTTTGTTCACAGTCTTTAGAACTTGTTTCGTATATCCCTGACTTTTCGTAATTGTCGATTTTGTCTTTGGAGTTACCCAAAAGCGTCTGTAGTTTATTTTTAGAAGTATAAACCAAATTGATATTAATATTTTTAAAAAATTTATCTAGTCCGCGGGTGAATTTAGGTTCATATGGTAACAAAACAAATTTCGAATTTTTAGTATCTCTGCGAAAAGTCGTGGAATTGTACAGGGTTCTCTTAAATTTATGCTTCCTTGTTAACCTATCTATTAAATGGACTGAGTAACCGTTATTCTTAGCTATATTCTTAATTCATTGTTTCTCATGTTCAAACCTCTCTTTACTGAGGGGGGAAATTTAAGAAACGGTGAATTAGAAAATTAAAACTTGCCATTTTATGTTGAAAAGGGTGGTGTGAATCGTTTGGAATATATCTAAGAGTCGCGGTTTCTTTCCTATATACATCAAACTTTAACCTATTTTCACTATTTTTAATAACTAATACATCTAAAAATGGTAGCTGTTCATTGTGTGCCATTTCATATGTAAATTTTATGGTAGGGAAACGGTTATTTAATTTAGCAACAAAATTATCTATGTTCTTCTCAGGCCTCTTCCTCCACAATCTGCCTTTCGTAGGTCGTTGGTGCCATCCAAATATTGTAGAATATTATCAATACTAGCTATTATGTCGCGTGCTTTGTAGACATTATGAAGCTTAGGTATCCTTGGTCTATTTACTGGTGGTCATAGTAGGTCACAAGCTGTAGAAATCGTTCTCGTCGTTCTTCATTCTGGTTCCTCGACCGGTTCCTCAGTGTGTATCTAGTATAGTCAGCGACGAGGCTGGAGTCGCTTTAACCCTTAAATGACACACGTCAAAATAATACATAAATGCCACAAGGGGTCATATGGACCCCAGCGTGGAAAAATGCTTGTAAGTTTTTTATTTGTAAATATTTTTATTTGCCAATTTGTTTAGGTGTATCTTGAAGTCCCTACTAAAGGATTTTGTGATTTATAACATCCAAAATTATTGTTAACATAGTGAAAAGAATTAAAACCTGTTTAAAAAATTGAAAATTGACCTATTTCACTAAAAAATTCATAACTTTTTGAATTTTTAATAATTATTAACGAAATTTGGTTTGTGAACTTGTGAAATGTGACTTTAAGATAGTATCAATTAAAATTGCCGATTTTTAAAAAAAATATATTTATTTTGAGAAACAAGTCTGCTGGCTATTTGTAGTTATTTTATTATTGAAAAAAAAATAGTAAAAAAATTATGTATAGTAAGAATTTAACCAAAATTAAGTGAAATTATAATCGAATTATAAAATAGGTAAATTTTATACAAAAATTAGCTAATCTGTCCCTGCACAATCAGTACACTTATAAAAACGTTCATCGCACATAGGGCGTAAGCATGAAGGGCACTGCATTTTGGATTCTTAAGGGCTCTTGCATCCAAAAGACGCTGCTCCAAAGAAGCGTTATCGACGTCGGCGCTCAAATCCTCCTCTGCTTCTTCGGAACTCGAGTCGCTCGGTGGCTCAAAATCATCGTCATCCTCTTCAACGGCATCTTCTTCACCTGAAGAATCTGCATCAAGAACTTCCTGGTGCTCATCATTTTCCAGCAGAAGTTCGTTGATAGGCCGTCGGCGTAAACTATAAACCATGCTCTGTTTATTATATGAATTGTGAATAATTGTATCACATATTCACTAATACTTACGTATTATTTCAATATTTAACCACAAAAACTTTTTTTACTCCAATTTGCAAAAAAATATACAAAATGACACACGGGGGTACTATGGACCCCACCTTGATTTTGGCCCGTTCTCTAAAACAGCTAACGCTCGACTAATCTAGAAACTCTACACAAACAGCTTGGGTCAAGCCTTGACTAACGCCTGGTGGCGCCACAAAGCATATTTTAGCGCGCAACTATGAAAATTTTTTGATCAAAAACACTGGGGTATTTTGGACCCCCAGTGCCATTTAAGGGTTAAACTCGCCACGCGTTTTTTCATCGTGCACGTTATCCTCGCACGAAATCGTGGCAATCAAAGGCATCTCCAAAACACGAAATCGCAGTGCGTCGCCTACTGCGCCGACGTCGCTTCCGCGGCGTCGCGGCGCTGTCTTCTGCCGACCATCGATTTCGCGACGCCGCCAGTCGCTTCGCGAACCTGCCGATCTGTTGCTCGGCGATCGCGACGCCGAAACAAACGAATCCGCATTTCACCCACAATTCGAGCCGCCGCGCCGGTGTCCGTGTCGAAAAAACGTATTTTTCCATATTGGAAAGTGTGAAGACCGAATAGTGCTTTGAAACCGAAGGTGAGTCTACGCAGCCGTTTCCGTTACATAACGTTGAAAATAGTCGGCTTTTTTTGGCCGCACTCACCTTTGCTAAGGTGCTATTCCTGTCTGTTCGGGTGACGTTTTATAAATAAGAAAAGGTCGATACGGGTTCATTTTTTGGTTTGTTTTGCGGTAGGGTTCTATGGTGATTTCCCTTCTGTTAACCTAGCAGTTCTGTTACGATTTTTATCTGCTCAGCAGCCTCCTGTTTTGAAAAATGTCCTCCGAATGGCAAATCCTCCGATTGGCAACAATTGTTAACTCGCCTTAATTGTTCTCCTGTAGCAATTGTTAACTCAACCACAGACCCGAATAACC
Source organism: Aromia moschata (assembly GCA_029963805.1). Taxonomy (NCBI): domain Eukaryota; kingdom Metazoa; phylum Arthropoda; class Insecta; order Coleoptera; family Cerambycidae; genus Aromia; species Aromia moschata. The sequence continues at coordinate 125,837 of JAPWTK010000234.1, forward strand.
CCAAAAATATTGCCATATTGTTACATTCCCATTTCCTATATTGTAACAATAAAATACTGATGATGACACAGTTGCCATCGTGCCTCTATAATTTTATAGGTTTATTCCTTCTCTTTGTTTTCTTTATACGCAACATGTTGCCGTCCTTCCGTTGCACCGTTTAAAAACCGACGAGTAATCGAATCGATGCCGCGTCGGTGTGTTTACAGGGTGCCGGTCCGATGACGACCTTACTATCCTAGTTGCTACGGTTATTCGATGCGATGGGGTTGATCGTGTGCCGTGGAATCGATAGGTGACCCAATAACCTTAAGGTTATCACCCTGTAAAAGTGAGCCGTAGTCTGTTTTTAATGCGCCTCGAATGGTGACCGGAAGACCGGAACGGTTTACGTTAAGTACCTGTTACTTGTTCCTTTGTCGTCAGGTATTTTTAGGATAAAATTAGATAAAGGATTCATAAAATCACTGGTTAATGTGATTATAAAACAATCGATAGACAGGGGAAAATATTATATAAAATATTGAAATTTCTTCATATATCCGGATTTTTTTTACCAACTTGGCATTAATAACACAGGCACACAAAAAATCTAGTCTCCAAGGAACGTATTTGGACATGCTGAATCCGAATCCGGTATCAAAATTGCTCTTATCACCCTGAGGTTTAGAAACAACTCTACTTTCTAGTTACGTCTACTTCTCTCATTAGAAACAAAGCTCTACGAGGTATGGCTATTAAATAACCGAAATGCTGTCATAACACCTTTTATTCGTTACCAATTACAGTAGCAACTTTTTCGTAGTAACCTTCAATGTACTTTCTTTGGTGAGCTCTACACCGCTACATACGACTTTTCCATTGTTGAAAGCAGTGCTGGAAGTCCGCTTCTATCAGCTGGTTCAGAACCTCCGTCGCTTTTGGTTTAACCGCTTCCACACTTTCGAACCTTGTCCCCTTCAGTGTCACCGTGTCTAACAAGCCTGGAATAGGGTCAATGTTGTTTAAAATGTAAGCGCAAATGTTCATTCTTGATTCCTTTTGCTCGGGAGGAAGAGTTTTAGCACCATTTTTGCGCAAACTTTGCGCATGTTGAACTATTCATGCAAAATGTGGCGAACACATCTTTGTGGTTTCCTGTTATTTCAGCAAGCCCTCGGATGATTAGACGATGATCTTCGCGGATTAATTTACCAATTTTTTTAATGTTTTCGTCCGTTTTTGACGTTGAGGGCCGTCCAGGGCGAGGATCGTCTTCGGTCGTTTCACGTCCCTTTTTAAACCGTTTAAACCCATTCAGAAACTTGTGTGCGGGATAAACATTCATTCCCGTACACTTCTTTTAACATTGCATAAGCTTCTGTAAAAATTTTCCCCAGTTTAACAAGAAACTTAAGATTAACCTGTTGCTCCATCTGAACACTTATTTTTTCGACGCGTCACTGGTGCGTAGACTAATTCAAACGACTGCTACAGTCAAACTGAGCGACCCACTGGCTTGTCCAGCGAGCTCAGGGTGGGGAAAGTATCACCAGACATAGTTCTGTTTAAACTTGTCGTAACGCGCCGGTAGCAGCGTCAGTTCGGTTATTTAATAGCCACACCTCGTATCACACTCTAGAAACAAGAATCCCCTAGAAAAGCCTCAATATTAGCTGTAACTCTTGAGGCATGGCTAGTATCATGATAAAATTCCTTAAAACGAATTACCTATTAAAAGTGACCGGCTCGTAAGAAATGGGACTAATGTCTTAATAGTCAATTTTTGGGTTTTTTTGCAGTTTCATATTGTCGACTCATTTGAGAAGGAAATGCCGTTTGTCCGAACTCAAAATACACTTTTTTGCTGTTGTACAAGTGATCTAAAAATAATAGAAAAACCATAAGCAAAAACAACATGGCTCGTAAGAAATTAGGTTAATGAGTATCTTCGTGGTTTTCCTTATATTCCTTAGATGGTTTTCCTTATATACATCAAAAGTTGTCAGAGGCTTAATATAAGGGTTTACAACAATTTAGAGTCCGAAAATTGTTGTATAGACCTATTAAGACGAGACATTACGAGTTGCTAGTGACTCTGAAGAAAAGGGATTCAAATGCGTTTGTTTCGAAAACTTGATTTTAGACATTAGTCCCCTTTTTTCCGAGCCGGTCACAAAATATGATTTGAACCTCCTAACACGAGTCCGGTGATACCTGTGATTTGACAACTGATCTTCCTCTAGTGTTGTACAGTACTACAGTTTGGATGAATCTATAAACAGTCTAAACGTACATTATAACCAGAATATCTTTGCCCGCCAATTACGTACAACGAAAGTAGTACGAGCATCCCCCATATGAGAGATACAAGCAAACAGTAACAGACTGTACTTCTCGAAGCGTTCACGGCTACAAAAGAAATAAGCACAATTTCAAGTTTTGTCTACTACTATCACGGGCAAAGTTACTGTTTCTGTATTGCATTTGGTTTCAGTTCATTCATTAGTCATCCAAGAACTAATGGATGAAGAAGACCAAAAAACTAATATTTCACATCTACGTGGGATAACGCATTTTCCCTTGTTTTCCCAGGTTTCCTTCTCACTTATATACAACGGGTTTTCCAAGGGATTTTTGCTACGAAAATGCGAATGCCCAGCGCTGGCAGCTATCAGGTATTCGAACTTTGTGGCTATAACAATAGAACCAAAAGGAGTGACAGACGCTCCATTAGAAACTGTCCTTAAATTTCTTAAGGAAACAGGACTAATGGAATGACTAGACTATGGGGGCACAATAAGCATCGCTTAAGTGCACAGCTTGTTGTTGCTAGAATAGAGTTAGTTGTGATTCAAATGTTACACAGTTAAGATCGACGATTTGTAGAGCATTCACATGTGGTCCGCTGCTCATCACGTGACGTCGGGTACATTACTGTTTACAGCGTCTTCTGGAGGCGGACAAATTTGAGCCCATGATACAGAACGAGTTCGGTCTCCTTAGTTCTAGTCTTCTTAGTTGCATAAAATATTTTTTTCTTACTCACTTAGTAACTACACAAAAATAATTTAATTTCAAGACACAAAAAAGTCTCTCGAAAAACGTGTATGTTAAATAACAGCACTTATTTAATATTTGATATAGCGTTGTTTGCAGTCAACAACTCGTTCTCTACTACTTGTTCCCTAATTTATTTTATGGCGAATTGAAATAAAAATTTTAATGACGTTATCGTACGGCATAGTAACAACGTTCATTAAACATTGCCAACGAGAATGAATGGACAAGGAGTAGGCTGTGACTGGTTGCTAAGGACGTAGGTCGTCGTTGCTAAGGGGTTGGTTATCGGAGGCCAAGAAAAGTTGAAGCGTGTACGTTTGTATGTGTTTTTGAGGAAACTTGTACACAAGTAAAAATGAGTGACAGATTCTGACGAAACTTCTTAAAATGTCGAATATGCTGTTGGTATTAAGGTACCAAGTGCAAAAACTGTGATGGTAATTGCCATTTCTATCCCAAGGTGATATCTATTGCACATATTATTCATAGTTTCATAAATGAAGCCCCATTTTAGATAAGTTTGGTGAGATAAAATTCAACTGTCTTTGACATAATTCCATGGCATACTTGTCTCGTCTAGCAGCTATCAAATTCGATGTTTTGTTCAAATTCGGATCGTATAGAAAGAAATACCTTATGTATTTTTTGTTCAAATTTAGTATACGGGGGGTTTCGAGGAGACCTGTTTAACACTATGGATTCAGATTGTAAATAAAAAATCGCTGAATGATCATATTGAATTTCGGGTGTATACAAAAATCGTAGCAGACCATTGAGCGACGTAAGGTCAGAAGAAGTAGTTTTCGATGCCCTTTATAGCAAAAACAGTGTATTCGATTATCTTGAAAAAATGAGGATTCTATGGATTTGTAAATATGTAAATAGAAGTAGACAGCCTGTATAATAGCCAAACCTTTAATAATGATACAAAATTTAGATTACTATTTTTTTATATCGTGTAATCACATTTCTTCTATTCATTCATTCATTCTAACCCAAAAAGAAACGAATTGATTCAAATGTTATAAAATTGTAACACCTGACAAAAAAAGACGGGTATCTAGATTGTTGCTTTCCGGTGGATAAGCCCCAACCGTAAAAAAATACCTATGTAGTCTCGTATTACCTCCTGACCTTTAAGAAACATCCGCCGCAATTTTTCCCGACCTTTTCTTTTTCAAGTGGATAATTGGATTATACGCGTTCGCGAGCATCGTAAAGAAAGTAAATTTAAAAATAAAAACGACCTTTTCCGACTTCGGATTATACGGGTCGCTGACCGACCCTCTGGCGATCCCTCTACAGGATAGGGATGGTGAAAAACGAGGCGTTTTCATATTTTGTCATATATTTCTGGTTGACCGAAGTCAGTATCAGAAATAAGGGGTCGTGCTCGGTCAGAAAGCTGCACAAATGTTTTTTTTTTTTTACTTCTTACTAGAGTAACTTCATTTTTTAATTATTTTTAATAATCACCATTACTAGATCATACAAGTATATTTAACCCATTAACGCCCAAACGGAACCACAATTTTTCGTCCTTTTTTGGAGCGTCAATCTTGAAGGGAAATTAATGAATTCACTCAATAAAAACCACTTATCCTAATGTTTTCGAATGTGATCTTTCGATTTCCGATTTCAGAATTGTGATTAAATGCTCTAGAAAAAAAAATATGGCTGACTTTATGGATAATACTGAAAATTTGTTTTTTTTTCTATATTTTTTTTAGTCCAAAAAGTACTCTAACCTACTCCGGATTGTGGAGGGAGGTGGAGGCAATAGTTGGAGTTGATGATACGATTTTTTTGCCGACTTCAACTGACTCTAATCTTTTCAAAATGGCGGACATTGCATAAAATCTCATGAAATATGAATTTTTCTCTAGTATTAACGAGAAAATAATGTTATTGTGAGTTTTTCTTGATCTACAGTCATTTTCCTCAATCAAAACAATACTACAGAATATATTTGACTAAATTTTCAATTTTCAATGATGGCGGTTTCAAAATGGCGGCCGGATTTTTCATTATAAAAAAGTAAATAGGAGTTTGTAATTATACTTTTTCCTATGTCATTTCATGTTTTAGTAACATTTTGAGTTATTCTTGGTGAAAAGTCTGAAATTCAAGATGGCGGATTCAATATGGCGGACATCATTCTTGAAAATTCAAAATTTGAAAACGGAAAAATTACAGTCATATTTTACGTAGAATTCTGATGGAAAATGTCCTCTCAATCTTTTTCATAAAAATGCGTTCTATCTGAGTAAAAAAATTATTTGTCATTCTAACCTCAAAACGAGGTTTTTTCCGGTGTTGAGGTTCTCATGATGAAATCATGAGAATTATATATTATGCACTTAGGGATGTAGGTGCATTGAAGAATTTGTTTTTTCGGAACTTCCGCGTATAAATAGAAAATATATATTTTGAATGCGGGCGCATTGACGAATTTTTTCCGGAACTTCCTCGCATATTTATTCAAAGAATAGTACGTAGAACGTACTTTCTGGTGGATGTGAGAAAAAAATCGTATATGCACCACGAGAAACAAGTAGGCTGTGTACTTCCGGCGAGTAGTTTGCACCCGAGCATCCCTAAGTGCATAATATATAATTCTCATGATTTCATCATGAGAACCTCAACACCGGAAAAAAACTCGTTTTGAGGTTAGAATGACAAATAATTTTTTACTCAGATAGAACGCATTTTTATGAAAAAAAATTGAGAGGACATTTTCTATCAGAATTATACGTAAAATATGACTGTAATTTTTCCGTTTTCAAATTTTGAATTTTCAAGAATGATGTCCGCCATCTTGAATTTCAGACTTTTCACCAGGAATAACTCAAAATGTTACTAAAACATGAAATGACATAGGAAAAAATATAATTTCAAATTCCTATTTACTTTTTATAATGAAAAAACGCGCCATTTCTTGAGAAATCCGGCCGCCATTTTGAATCCGCCATCATTGAAAATTGAAAATTTAGTCAAATATATTTTGTAGTATTGTTTTGATTAAGTAAAATTACTGTGGATCAAAAAAACTCACAATAACATTATGTTCTCGTACTAGAGAAAAATTCATATTTCATGAGATTTTATGCAATGTCCGCCATTTTGAAAAGATTAGAATCAGTTGCGGTCGGCAAAAAAATCCTATCATCAACTCCAACTATTGCTTCCACCTCCCTCTACAATCCGGAGTAGGTTAGAGAACTTTTTGGACTAAAAAAAATACAAAAAAAATCCCCAAATTTTCAGTACTTTTTTTACAGTAATTTAATCACAATTCTGAATGAAATATCACATCCGAAAACATTAGGATAAGTGGGTTTTATTGAGTGAATTCATTAATTTCCCTTCGAGATTGACGCTCCAAAAAGGACGAAAAAAATGTGTCCGTTTGGGCGTTAATGGGTTAAGATAGTGTTAGAATTATGAGGAAAAAGTTCCGAAAGTGAAACTCGCATTGAAAAAGAAGTTCTTCCAAGCGTCAGAGCGCGCGCCATGAGGAATCGAACCCTCGTAAAGGATCGCATTACCTATTGTCGATCTAGCGTGCTTAATTAGCATATTTTGGGACTTCTCTGTCGTGTCCGGAGATGTTTTTTCATGATTTTGATTTGGAAACATTGCTCTCAAATTCGCTCCCGGACACGATAACTACATCACTATTAGTAAATCGAAAAATTGAAACGTTTATAATTTTTCAAGAAAACATGATGCAAAGACTTGACGGGTGTTTTGTTGGAAATTGTCACAGCGAAGCAACAGTAAACTTTTAATTTATTCATAAAAATAAATATATTTTTTTAATCTTGTCGCAGGGCAAAAAAATATAACCCATATAATGAATTTCAATTTTATTTATATATCTGGCCAAAACAAAAAAACAAATATGACGCTTTTTTAACGCTCTTCTTTTTAGCTCTCTTCTTTTTTTGCATTCAGTTTAATATAGAACAATGAGTGGGCAAGCAGTTTCTTCTTCTGTTGCGCAACGCATTATAAAATTTCTGTCTATCGAAGGTGTGCGACCTTCTGAAATTTTGACGCGTTTTCAGGCCCAATTCGGGGATGTAACCTTTTCTAAAACGCAATTGTAAGAGTGGCATAAACGTTTTTCATCGGGACGAGAAATGGTGGAAAATGAACCACAGGACCGTCGACCTCGAACCCCCATCACGGAAGAGAACATCTGTGCAGTACGTGAGCTTTTGGAGGGTAGGATCGTCGCCTTCATTCGAGTGTTCATTCAATAATCCACGACAAACTTGATTTAAGGAAGGTCTCAGCTCGATGGCTTCCTCGACTTTTCACCCCAATCAAAAAAGTGTGCATTCTGAGATTTGTCAGAGGCTTTTGGCTCGTTATGAAGATGAAGAAAGGTTACTTAATCGCATAGTCACTTGTGATGACTCATGTGTTCACCACTATACACCGGAATCCAAACAAGCGAGTATGGAGCGGCGGCAAAAAGGAGAAAGAGCACCAGTGAATGCGAAAACAAGGTTGTCTGCAGGAAAGTGCTTTCGGCTGTTTTTTAGGATAGGAAAGGTATTCTTTTCGTTGACTTTCTCCATGAACGCCGAACAATCAATGCAGAATATTATTGTCAACTTTTGGATAGGGCAAAAGCTGTCTATCGCACCAACAGGCGTCGTTCTCGCATCAGGAACGTCGTTCTTCTCCATGACAACGCCAGGCCACACACTGCAGCCATAACTCAAGTCAAGCTGGAGGAAATGCACTGGGAGCAGCTAAACATCCTCCTTACAGTCCAGACTTATCGCTGTGCGACTGCCATTTGTTTGGACCGCTAAAAAAAAGCTCTGGGAGGCGAGAGATTTGAGAACGATGAAGAAGTTGAACAGTTCGTACACAACTGGCTGCTGGCACAACCTGTCAATTTTTTTGACCAGGGAATCAAAAAGTTGTCGGTTCGGTGGCAAAAATGTGTTTCGGTTGAAGGAAACTATATATGGAAAAATAAAATGTTATCTCTTAATAAATAAAATATTTTGGAAAATTTCGATTAATATTTGACTTGCCCTCGTACATATAATCTTAACGTATTACCTTTACTTTACTAATTTTTAACCTTGGAACGATTAGTTTTTCGTAATAGGTTGTTTTGGGATAAAATGGCGAAAACACTTTCGGTTAAAACTTTGTTGAGGTTTTTCATGAACGAAACACAGTGGTTCTCATGTTAAAAAATGCTTCTTTTTGATGAATTTCTAAGAAATTTTTTGAGAATATTTCTCAGATGTAAGAATTTAAACCACAAAATCTATTTTTCAAGGATTTTGACTAAGCAAAATCTCTTAATTAAATTTTCTATTAATCTGTATGTTTCTCATAATTTCCTTAACCTTCCCTCCCACCACCTATTTTTTCAATCGAATTCCCTACACCGGGTCAAATTGACCCGACCACATTTTTGATCGGGCATCATTTCAAAACGGCTTAACCAATCCATTTGAAAAAAAATCACAGATATACTAGAACTATTGCAGAATTTGGTGGTATAAATAAAAAATAAAATCATTAAAATAGAAAAATAGATCAAAAAAATAAATCATTGATGGATCTTCCAAAAAAGGTATTTATTTGGCAAAGTGAAGGAGGTCATTTTCGGACAATCAAAACAGTGTATTTCAGGATGAAACTGCAAAAAAAGCTTTATTATTGACAACAAAAAAACTTTATTATTCATTTTCAGACATATTCTAAATGTTTTGTAAAAAAAATACTTCATAATTAATATTGTCTTCCATAATTTTATACATTTTGCAACAATAAAATATTCTAATCGCAGTCACCGCACGTGTTGCATAGGTAGATGCGATGGTCATCGCACATTGGGAGCTTGCATGATGGGCATTGCATTTGTGTTTTCTTATCCTTCGAGGATGGGCTGCTGGCACAGCGAGCTCTCTTGAGTAATTTTGGTCTCTCTTCTTCGGGCATATCATCTGGTGAGATTCCAAGAATCGTCCCAATGCCCCTACGTAAATCGATGCGCAGCGTGTTGTTTTGCAATCTTTGCCGCATATACGGAGTTATAAGATGAAATACAAGAGACTTTATAGTGGCTTGAGGAGATTTGTTTACTATTGCATCTGCTCGAGAATTTTTTGCAAGCTTCTAAAATCCTAGCATTCACGAAAGCTTGATCAAGCATAGCAAAGAAAAACCTCATCGGCCAACGATTTGTTGCACACACACACATTTGTTGTTAACACACACACACGAAATATAATACACGTATTTGAATGTCTTAAAGTATATTGGAAGTATTCACATAAATTTACGCTAACGCCCAAAAAGTACTCAAGTCGACGCGCACCACACACCTGTGACAATCTGACCCGAGCGATGTTTCGAATGACGCTGAGAATACGACTGCGAGATGCGCCGTGGCGGGAATGCCTCCAACGTACAGTCAGAACATCAAACTATAGTTTCAAAATGTCGGGCGCGCCAATTTATGAATTCCCTTGAAGGTATACGCAACCAAACTCGAAGTACGGGTCAATTTGACCCAGAAGTGGGAGCGAAGGTTAGTGAGGTTAATATTCGCATTTTTTGGCAAGAATATCGTTTTAATTTGGCAAGATCGTTTTTTTTCTTGTTCTCTTCCCCTTGTTTGCTCTAAGTAGTCAGCGTCAATTTTTGTACCGATTTTTTTTAGATTTCGAGGTCATAATAAGATTGGTGACAAATGGCTCGTGCGGAAATAACTTTCAAAATACCTTAGGAATCTGAAATGATATTAGTTCCAAGAAGAGGCGAACAAACACTAAATGCCAAAAGGTACGCGGATACGTGGACTCGGACCCGTAAGATAGCGGTTGCAGCATATGTTCGAAAAAAAATGATACAATATATCTGTATAACTATCGATGCTAATTTTTAAGGCATGTGTTTTTGCATCTGCCTCTCAGCGCCAGCTGCTTTTGCTGCTTCCATTCTATTGGAACCTTCGGCGTTGAAAAAAAGTTGTATAAAAATATCTTGGTAGTAAAAAACGTGTATTGCTTTTATTTGTTTGAAGAAATTACAGCTTGTACTCGTATATGCATCTATGTAGGTATGTATGTACTTAATTATGTATTTACTATTGAACATTGATTGATCGATCGTTAGCATTTGACGGTTTTAAAATAGACAAAATCACTTTGGGTAGTAACGTACTTGATTTTTGCAAAATTATTATTTTGCGTAAAGATACATACAATTATTGTAAAATCTCAAGGACGAAATGTTAGGATGAAATAAATATTCAAATTAGGTACTTTTACAGACCTCAAAATGTCAATAAAACCACAAATATAAAAAAACTGTATTTACTCGGTGATTATGAAAAAAAAATTTCGCAAATATTTTGCAAGCCGTTTCCAAGATCTACCCGGAGGCAGCCATTTTTTGAAAAAAAAATCGCAAGTTTTCCTTGAAGATTTTTTGCCATTATAGTCTTATACTTAGGTCTCTAGTCACCACCCCCTAAATTATGGCGTGGGTCCCATGCCTCCTTACGAAATTACGAGCATGTCAAAAAATCCACCGGCCGCCACTGCTTAGATCCATGTAACACAAGTAAAGTGGGTACACGAAGAACGAAGAACACGAGTAAAGGGGGTACATATATTTCTTCCACGACAAACATATTGAAGAAATTTTTTACGAAATTACAACCTCCAAGGGATGAAAGGGAGTAAAATGTGTTCAAGGATTCTTCACTATCTTGTTAGCAATAAGACTTAGTTGTTACTCTACAGAATTATGCATAAAAATAATTAACAACAGTTATATTTTTGTCCTAATCAATCCGAAGACGGAGCAAACTGAAGTACATAAATTGTTTTTTTTCCGAATAGACCATGAAAAATTCTAGCCAAAGCTAAACTCTGCTATTACGTGAGAGAACCATGGACCACTTAAGCATCATAATATATCGTCTACTTACACAGTATACATGTATGGAAAAAGTTCCCTTTGAATTAGTAGGTTAATAGCTGAACGATTCGGTGTGGATGGGAGTCCACGCCTTCAGTTGCACAGTTTGAAGTGACGAATGACACAACTCGAACAACTAAACAAAAGCATTTAGGCATAAGCTTGTATGTAACATATTGAAGCCAATATGTTTTTGTAAGCTTGTAAACAATATAAGAAACTCTTTCTTACTTGGAAACCATATCTCGGTCTTTTAGGCGGAGGTATACTCTATCCTGCAATGTGCAAGCATAAACAATCAAAGAATCAGAATATACATAATAGCCAGGTATATCTAGACTGGTATTGGAATGTCAGGAAGTACTCACTGAATTGGCAGGCCGCAGTGCATTAAGATTAATGTGGGTCCCAGGTCACAGTGGATCTCAGAAAACTAAGATGCTGACAAACTTGCAAGGAAAGGTTCAGCAACTCCATATGTTGACCCGAAACCAGCTCTCGGAATAATAAAAACCATGGTTTGAAGACTAATTGTAAAATAAAAAAATGGGTACAAATCCTACATAAGAAACATTGGAGTATTACTCCAAAACTAGGACAAAGCAAGGCCCTCATAAAGGAAATATGTGCTAAAAGATCTGGAAGCCTCCTAAAACGTAGTCGGAACCAGTTAAAAAGAGTTACAGGCTACTTAACGGGCCATGTCCCCAGTTAAAGGTCACTTAAACAAAATGGGGATATACAATGGAGATCTCAGCTGCACATTTTATAGTGATGTGATCGAGACCGTTCTCCACATTCTATCAGACCGTGAGGCACTAGGCCCGAGACAAGATATCTTTGGGGATACAAAAGTACCCCTGGAGTACAGGAGTGGGTGGAGTAATATAGGAGTTGGGTACAATAAGCCAATAAGGTATAGTAGTCCAGCCGATCTATGTTTCGGACTGACAAAATAGTCCATAAAAGAAGTCTCATCGGTTTCATATAGAGGAAGACGTCCTGATTAAAGATCCAAGAAGGCGGAATCACGCAAGTGGCCGCATCATGTTTTAAATAAACAAATTATTTCTGAAACATCATTTTTTTCGCTTCAAGTCGAATTATCTCGAAAAGTATGCGTCTTACGAAAAATTATCAAGAGACAAAAGTTGTTTATTATTAAATTTCCCATCGAAATATATTCGATTATTGCAAAACTATTTTTTAACGAGAAATCGAGCAAAATTTGCGAAAAAACCATTTTTAAACAAATTTAGTTATCTCGGTTAATAATAATCTTATCGTCATGAAACTTTCCAAAAAGTTGCCTTTTTTTATTGTTAATAAGCTCCCGCAATCGGCATTCTGTGTGATAAATAGTTCCCGAGTTATAATCAATTGAATGCGGATAATCGCTAATTGTTAACAATTTATTATAACAAAATACGGGCTTTTCGCAAGTGCCAAAATTTTTTTACACATACAGTTGGATGTCCTTTATCATATGCCGTATGCGGAATATCGATAAATTAATTATAACATTGTTTATAACAAATTTTCTGGAGGTATAGTTTTTTACGCGACGTATAAAACCTCTTACATACCTCGGTCTTTTAGGCGGAGGTATACTATATAATAATTTGTTTATTTAAAACATGATGCGGCCACTTGCGTGATTCCGCCTTCTCGGATCTTTAATCAGGACGGTTTCCTCTATATGAAACCGATGAGACTTATTTTATGGACTATTTTGTCGTTTCTTGATACTTTTTGACATAGGTCGCTTGGTCTATAGTGACCCTGGCATTGTTCAAATTGGACTTGGACCACATATGTACATGATTTAATAAGTTATTTTATTAACAATAAACTGCGAGTTTTTTTTACTCGTTTACCCATTATTGTCTGGCTATGATAAATCGTAATAGTTTCTATAGTTTCTTGGCGTTATTGGAGACTTATTTGACGACCGCACGCTATCCTTATCGCTATGTACATATGTATATTCGTTGTGTATATGTCGCCGTCGCTCGAGCAAACAAATTGCAGGGCGAGGTCCCACCCACGTACCCAGTGTTTACTAACGCGTTATCTACGATCCGATATCTGGCTACCGTGAGTCTGTCGAAATTCGAGATAAGATCTACGTGATTAATATTGTCGCTGTCGCGCCATCTAAAAATATTCGACAGTCGAATAGTACAATACCTAACGGTGTCGCGTCACGAAATGTCGTGATTAATTAATATGAGGGGACAGACCCTCACACGCCAACATTTTCTTGTGATCAATGATCACTAAGGTCCGGGAAAGGTTGCTGTCACGCAGAGCCTGCACTATACAACTCTATGATAATTAAAGTATAAACCGTATTTTTTAAGGGCATATTTATTTCCCCTGTATACCCACGCCACTGTCCGTGCGTAAAATGTTATTCCGAACGAAGTATTCGCGGGAACCAGGGACACCGTAATACCCTTTCTCCGTAAGACGGCGAGCTATAACGAGTCTTCTACCTGCTGGCGGTATAAACAGGTCGACAGCCGCATTGAAAACAATTTTTTGTCGCGAGTTAGTCACTCGTGAATTCGTGTACTGTATTTACATATTACCTGATTTTGTGTGGATATCTGCAATAATGGCACAGTGGTTACCATTTGTGAATAGATTTAAAATTATAATTAAAATTTACAAGGATTTTACAATAGACGGATCACATATACATATTATGTATTCCTTGCAATCGTTATACATAAATTTTGTGATCACCGAGAGCGTAAAAGACATTTAGATTCGAATATCCATAGAAAAATATACCTGGTACGGTTAGAAAAGAGGAATTTCGGTTTAATTTGTGCATAATGTTTTGCGCATGGAACGTAAATGTAAAAAATAATAATGTACTGATGTTAGTGGCAACAAAAAGCTGTTAGTAGTACAAACAACTGTGCGAAATTCGTGAAAATAATGTGCGTGTGATGTCGTCCTCTGTCATATTTTAAGCGAGTTCCATGTGTTTTAAAACTAATTAAAATTGATCTTTTTTGTTTGCCCAATATATAGTTTTCACAACATTTTCAATTTTGTTCATTAATATTCGAGTGCTTATTGCTAGATAATCTTTTAGTTTGCCTAAAAGTTATTTTTTGTTTTTAAGTGGACGTATACCAAAGTCATTTTGATGTTTTTAAATATTATATATGTATGTATGTTGTACGTATAATCCGCAAGTGAATTTGGTTGATAATGTAAATTATGTACAATTAATATAAAACCAGGACTGACAAGAATTTATTTATGTTTAATATAATCTGATTCAACACATTCACTTTTTACATAAAAGTCATAACAAACACCAAGAAAACTTTTCTTTGAAGTATGTATATATTGAAGTATGTATATATTGAAGTATGTATATATTATGTGAAAATTTTTGATGAGTCGCTTAGCTAATACACAGTTTTTTTTTCAAATGAGTATATTATCCTCGATTATACATTTGTGAAAAAGATCAAATGCTACACTTCTCGTTCTAACAACAAGCACAGGAAGTGAGAGGTCCGGTCTTATTCCCTCACTACCTTCGAGTTTACGGTTGCTTCTTATCTGTCGTCTCACTTATGTTTGTCCTTTTTCATAACTGGCAGATGTCGGCTTTACACACGGTATATGTATAGCAACCATCAGGGACTTCTCGATCGACCAGCGGCAAATATAAAACCATGTCGAGGCCGCGGAGGAGTCAGTCTTTTGAAATGAATACATCTGTGTCCGGGTTTTCTAAAACGTACGCTAATATAAATAATTGTTGTACCTATATAAATTAGTATTGGTGTTGGTTATTAATTTATTTCGTTTGTGTTTCGTTTAATAAATCGTGTTTTTTCTAATTTTTCGCAGTAAAACGAACCTGAGTTGGACAAAAGCGTTATAACGAAATATCGACCAGATATCGACCGTTTATCGCACCATCTCCACAGTTTCGTTTTGCAATCGCGTCTCGCGCCATCTGCACGGCCGCTTCCCACGCGTTGGCCTCACAAAAGGCGTAATTGTTTTTGCGAACAGGCCGCTCGTTATTCGCACATCTGGCGGCCTTGGGAAGAGTTGCGCTTCCTCCTGCTGACCGACGCGAACGCACGCACGCCAAGCAGGCAGGCGAGCAGAATTCGACTTTCCCGAAACGGGAGCACGTCGCTGACTCAGCCGGACAATGCAATTTATTATTATCGCATCGCTGTACTCACTCTAATTTTGCATCCGCATATTTCGTCCACGAACGGGACGTGGACGGGACGTCGTCGCCGTAGGCTATTTTAGGAAGAAAAATCGGACCCGAAGCGGTGCGCGAATTATAGTCGAGGGAATATTAACGAGGGAAAGCCCCCATGTTAATTGGTCACTAATTGTTATCAGCAAACAAAAAATATGGTCGTATAGAGAATAGAAATTCTAAGAAAGGTAGCGTTTTTTTTCTACTCGAGTTTTGTTGGCGAACATTACCAAAAAAATTCGCAAAAGTCAAAAAAACGGTTTTTTTGCAAATAAAAAAAAGCTTCGTCCTACACAAGAAAGTTAAATTAGAAAGTTGTAGGTCTTAAAAATGCGCGTCGAACGAGATTTGAACGAAAAAAAATCGGTTCATAAACATTTGAGAAAAATTAAAAAAAAACGTCAAATATCGCGTTTTCGTATTTTTGCTGTATAAATTCCAATTTGTTTGAACAGACTTCTTGTTAACTACAAGTATAGCCCAAGACAATCGGAAAATGATCCTTTTTTCAAAAATTTAAAAAAAGTTTTATTTTTTCGAGTTATAACGATTTCAAAAATCAGCTTTTAGAGAGGCAAAAATAATCGCACAGAAACGATCATGGGCTCATTTTATTCACATTTTTGGCCGTTGCATATTTGAAAACTGGCATTCAAAACACGCATTTAAAAAAAAAATTAAGATCCTACAACCTCTGGGAGCCGAGATAATTTTTTTTTAATTCCTGACAGCGCTGTATACGTCCGATTGACTTCGTTTTTACACGAAATAGAACTCAAAGACTTTTACTTTCTTTAAAAAATATTTCAAATCATTTCGCATAAATTAAGTCGACATAATTGTTTGCGAAAGTACAGCGTTGAGTGCGGCACGCGCCAGCTAGCGCACGGCGACAGAGTGGACGGACACTCCGCTTGGGCGCATCGAAAACTAAACACGATTTCAAATCGATCGCGCTTGTAAAATTATCTTTTCCTCCGCTTAAAAAAATTATCTCGGCTCCCTGAGGTCGTAGGACCTTCATTGTTTTAAATGCGTGTTTTGAATGCCAGTTTTCAAATATGCAACGGCCAAAAATGTAAAACCAAAATTTAAAAAGTTATTCGAAAAAAACCGGTTCGAAAAAATGATTTTACAACGCATTTTTTATGCAAAAATTAAATAAAAGCGATTTGGTAGCAGATCCGAGGTTGCCGTGTTGTAGTGTTTGACATTTTTTGACAGTCCAACGTATTGTTTTACCGTGTTGCAGCAGCACTAAACTTGAATGTTTCTATGCTTAATTCTGTTTCACAAAAAGCAAAAAACAATGAACTTTTAAAGTCACCTAGAAAGAGTAATCCTACCAAGAGGGTTACAAATACTGGAGCATTGAATACAAGTGCTCTTCGTGACATTTATAATAATTGATATTTACGTACAAAAAAACTACACTGCACTGTCTGTAACCGAATGGCGTTTGTTAGAAAAACTTTTTAATGTTGAAAAAAATAAGTTGTTTTACAATAAACGAAGAATCCATCTACATGATACTCAAAATTATTTCTAGATACTCAATCATTTTATTAAATCTGGCATCAGTGTGCTCTAAAACTTAAACACGTGTTTGATGACGTGCTTCGGTTTTTATTTTGTATGAAGTATAGGTCTGTCGATTGCTAAGTACTAAGTACTATTAAGTAAGGTTTCTTAATACTTGCATTATCTCACCGGTGACAACACATTAATATAGTGACTTGATACTTGTTTAATAGGATTGTCCTTTGCCTTTACATGTTTTTGATATTTGATCGGTATTTGCAAAGATTAAAAGCTCCGTTATGTATCGTTATTTCTGACTCAGTCTGCAAACACTGTAATCATTTCGCTAACTCGCGCAGATTATCGCATTGTTTTAAAAACGCCTAGCAACAAATAAAATTGAAAAAATACAAATTCGCTAGTCGATAATTCGCGATTCGTTAAAATTGCAAGAAAACGATACGACGAATATCAGACTCAATTTTTTATTTACATTTTCAAGGCTCAACCGTCCTTTGGAGTTATGTTTCATACTGTCGAGTTAGGTGTATTTAAAATAAATCAGTTAGGCAACAAAAAAAATTAAACTTCACAAATAGGGTCAGTTGGGTAAACGATTTAAACAGTTTTAGGTTTTAAATGAAAAAAAAATAATTTCAAGTTTTTTTATACATGTGTACAATTCATTCAGAGAAGCATTAGAATATTTTTAAAGATATACACGTATTTAACACAGAAGAAACTTATTTTCTTTCATAAAAAAAATAAGTTTACAGTTACCCCATTAAGTTTACAATTACCCCCTTTATTCAGGGGCAAACGTAAACATATTCGTTAAAAGATACTGAAGGTATGTATACAGGGTTTGTCCGGACAGTAATGACAGTGAATTTTTTTCCCGAGACTGTACGCGCCAGCCCGCGCTTTACGTGCTGGGATTGTGGTGGGGGGATCTGGCAACAAGACCCAACAAGCGTCAGTTGGCTACCGGTCGTTGTAGCGGTCGCATCACTCGTTCTTTGAGAGTCGTTACAGTGACCCGGTGCAAGAAAAAATGCAACGATCGGATGGCGATCAAGTTTTGTGTGAAACTGGAGAAGAGTGCTGCGGAAACCATTCCAATGTTGAAGAAGGCTTTCGGCGTCGATTGTCTTTCAGACAGGCAAATTTTACGGTGGCACAAGGCCTTCGCAGAAGGTCGGGAAGATGTCAACGACGAGAACCGCGCTGGACGGCATCAACCTCCAGTTCCGACGACAATGTGAAACGTGTGCGTGACTTGTTGAACACTGACCGTCGTCTAAGTGTCCGTTTAATTTCCGAAACATTAGCCATTACGAAAATCATTGTTCACGAAATTGTGTCGGAGTCTTTAGGAATGAGGAAGGTGTGCGCGAAGCTCGTGCCAAAAGTGCTAACGGATGATCAAAAAGCGAGGCGCGTCGAAACCTGCCAAGAACTTTTGGACACCTGCGAAGACAACCCCGCTTTCCTTGATGACGTCATTACCGGGGACGAAAGTTGGGTCTTTGAATACGATCCGAAGACGAAGAGGCAAAGTGCGGAATGGCACACGTCGAACTTCTCTCGCCCCAAGAAGGCCAGGATGTCCAGGTCAAAGATCAAGACAATGCTGATTGTCTTTTTTGATTGCCGGGGATTGGTCCATCATGAGTTCGTTCTGCAGGGGACAACCGTAACCGGAAAGTTTTACGTCGAGGTGCTGAAACGGCTGAAACGCAGGGTGAATCGCATCCGCCCAGACATCTCAAAATCCTGGAAGCTTCACCACGACAATGCGCCGTGGCCGATTACCTCGATTACCTCGTCAAGGCAGGCATTACCGTTGTTCCCCAGCCTCCCCCCCCTCCCCCTCCCTCCCCCTCCCCCACCAGACTTTTTTTCTGTTTCCGCGCCTCAAAACCCCAATGAAAGGACAGCATTTTTGGTCGGTGAAAAACATTCAGAAGGCTTGCACCGACGCTTTAAAGGCGATTCCGGAAAACGACTACCGTGCGGCTTTTGATGCGTGGAAGACCCGCTGGAACCGATGTGTGGACGCAGGAGGAATGTATTTTGAATGTTTCTAAAGATTTGTGCACATAGAACCAATAAAAACCATTTTTCAACGCTCACTGACATTACTTTCCGGACAAACCCTGTATATCTTAGAGAAAAATATAAACAAGTACCTGTATCCTTCTTAAAATTATAATTGAATAGAATTGTCCAACAATTTTAATTTTTTTTTACTTTTATTTTTCTTTTCTTCAGTTTATTTTAGTCTTTTCAGTACCTGAGGTGTGTAAGTTCTTGACATTATGTGATATATATATGTAATGAAAAATATGCTTGTAACAGTGTTTTAAGTAATTTACACTTACTTACAATTATCCTAGACACATTGTTTACATTTGCCCCATTTAACAAAATCTCTGGGGCAAATGTAAACAGTATCATGAAGTTATTCATGTATTACTAAGTGATTTCATATTAGACAAAATTAATTATTTAGACAACAAAGTAAACCTGTATGATGATAACATGGTCTAACACCTCCTCTATTTTGACAATACGTGACAATTTGGATAGTCTTA
This sequence comes from Aromia moschata, assembly GCA_029963805.1. Taxonomy (NCBI): domain Eukaryota; kingdom Metazoa; phylum Arthropoda; class Insecta; order Coleoptera; family Cerambycidae; genus Aromia; species Aromia moschata. The sequence continues at coordinate 145,220 of JAPWTK010000234.1, forward strand.
CAACTTTGAAATTTAGTTTTTTCACTTGACACAAATCTAAACATCCGTAACTTCTACAAACTCTAATTGAAATTGAAAAATCCTTTAGCGGGAAAATCAGTCAGCCTGAAGGTATACACATAGCTTTATCTATTACATGGTAGAAGCATTTATAACAGTAAACTAATGTGTGTTTACAATAATTACCCCTTGTTTACATTTACTCCAACTGACCCTACCTTCTACAAATCCGATTTTTGTTGAATTCTTTTTTACACTTCGTAGAACGAAAGATCTTTCCACCTGAAAAGAACTTGGAACAATTCCAAATAAACACTATCATATTATTGTCAGAGTATCTCACAAACAGTGCAGCTAAATTGACAAACCCTTGAAAATATCTACAAACATTTTTACTCTTATAATGTGACAGTTCTTTTGTGTTCATTCTTGACATCAATTAGCTTATCCTTATCACTGATTTTGTAACTACTTGTTTAAACTTCCAATATTATTGCCAACTAAATTTTGGCAAAAATATAAGCCACATTTATAAAGCATGCTTAAGGCCTGGGTCAACCACCGTTGTAGTTTCATTACCCATGAGGCCTCTGTGGCAGCCAAGACTTTCGCCAGAATTGGGGAATAATTGGTGCTGCCTTCTCGCCGGGTGCTCAATTCATTGTGTACCTGGACTTTAAATCACGGTCTAACGTCAACGTCAAATTCGTCAAAAACAAGACTTTAAACCTTTTTACGAACCTCAGACCGCGATCGGAGCTTCTGTTAAGTTACTAAACGGCTTTTGGGTAACCCTACTTTCACACTACAGCCTAGTAAGTTGAGAAACGAGTCACGCTACTGGCAAACGGGCATACAGTAGAGAGCTGGTAATTTTGGGAGGTATTTAGGCAATGTGAAGAGTTGCTCAAAACCTTATGTCCTAAATACAAAATACAGACCTGGCTATGGGTTAGGGGCTTAAGCGCATTGAGATTTTAACATTTTAAAATTTAATATTTAAAGAGTTGAAAAATCAAAAACCAATATTAACCGGGTCAAAATACTTGAGGCCTTGAACTTGTAGGGTATTATTCGTGACTAAAAATATTATTTACAAAAAAGAAGGTCGTTTCGGTGGGACATTTTACCGCAGAGTGGGAGTGAAAGTCGGTCCAAGTTGAAATGGTTAAAAGTCCTCTGTCGATATTATTTGCAATGGATAGTATTTTGTAAAAAATTTTTTATTGCACAAGGCCTAAAAATATTCTTTCTGAGAAGACTTAAAAAGTAAAAGTTTGTTAAAAAAAAATGGGTTAAAATTTAAAACCTTATTTTAAAACAATTCCTAAAAACGGTTTTCCTTTTACAAAAATTTCCTAGCTTTAATCAAAAATTTTCTTCTCTAAATTCTGATGTGCCTCTTCTCACAAGGTATTTTTGTTTTGTTTGTTTTTTTTTTATTTAATTACCCATAAAATAATGTTAGTTATTCGATCTAAAGTTTTAAAATAACAAAATTACACTAAGAACTTTTAAATACTCAAAATTTTTAAAAGACGACGTGCTCTTAATCAGTGTTTTGCGGGAGCCATATACTCTTTGTCTCTTGAGACAGCTGCCGATTACGCGTTCTCTCCCATTTCAACTTCGCACCGCACTACTCGCTCCCACTCACGTTGAACATTCTCACTCACCGGGCGGGTAAAATTCCCACCGAAACGACCTGTCTTTTGTAAATAACTATTTTTAGTCACGAATAATACCCTACAAAAATTTCAAAGTGCCTCAATTTTTTTATTTTTTTGAAAAATAATTAATTTTGCAAACGTCTGGTAAACTTTTTGACCCGGTTAAATGATCTGGCTTTTGGATTTTTCGACTCTTTAAATATTAAATTTTAAAATGTTAAAATCTCAATGTGCCTCAAGAACATTTTTTTCAAAAATTATTTCGCTTCTTGAAATATTTAATAGTCGCTTAAGCCCCCTAACCCATCAGCCAGGTCTGCATTTTTGTATTTAGGTATCACTAAAGGAAATTTTGAGCAACTTTTCACATTGCCTCAAATACCTTCCCAAAAATGTCTACCAGCTCTTGAACTAACAAAGGTAATAATAGCCTTTCACAGTTTTGTCATATTTTAATCTTAAATTATATCACACTATTCAACTTATTGCATACAGCGCAGCTAATACAACAGCACCAGCTGACACAGGATTACTGCATTCGAATTAAATTGAGGTAACCCCCATCACATACTACACGAGTTGCCTAAACCATCAAGAGATATCAACGAATTATTTTGAAAATTATAAGATAATTTTTACTACATGGTTTAAAAAAGTTTCAGAGGCCTATAGAATTGTAGTTCGTTAACAGAAGTGACAGGTGAGTCTATAGGTAAGCTTTTTGAAACAAATTTGATCTTAAAAACCGTCTAGCATGTCTAGGTTGTAGGTTTTTTTTTTTCCAAAAAATGGCTATTTTGACCAATTTAGTGCATTTATTTTAAGGGGCTACATCCACCTAGACACTGAAAAAAATCGATTTTTTTTCTTATCTTCTCTATTTTCTTATTGTATATAGTCTTAAGAATGACCCCTACAAATTTTAAGCCGATATCACAAAAATTCTCGGACATACAAAGCTTTGAATAACACGCGGTGGAACGTCTAATGCTCCTATCTGCGCGCAACAATTATTGCCGCCTCTCGTCACGCTAGGACGAATAAACCGAAGAAGTTCAAAATCAGTCTCAAATGATGCCCAAATTGCAGAGGAAGGTGTTTTGTATGGACCCGGAATCGCTGATTAGAGGTAAAGTGCGTATATAATACGTAATGCCTATAAAAAAACTTTGCGTTTTTCTCAAAACTGTATTTTTCAACGCGGTGTCCCTTATATCTCGAGAACCGATCGATAGATTTTTATGAAATTTGGTACAGTGGCGTAAAAAACCTTTATCTCTTGACTGACGATCTCACTTTTTTTAAAAAATAAAAATTGTTTAAACAAATTACGATCAAAGGTGATAAATTTAGGTACATACGTTTCGCGTCTTGCCAATCGATCTTTTAGAGCAGAATTCTCATAATTTGCGATCGTCAATCAATAGTATATGTTAGTAACTTAAAAAAAAAAATGCATGTCCACTGATTTCAGACGACTGGTTTTGACAGGAGAAGGGACACCGCTAAGCCTTTACCAAAAAACCTGCTTCGGTTTAGACGGATGTAGCTCCATCTATATTTATCGGTTTTTCAATTACTTGGGTGTAAAAGGAAGGCAATAAAATTACCTTTATTTGAAAAAAAAAACGAGTTTTATTATCTGTTACCGTTCCCGAGAAAATGCGTTCCAAAGTTCGACCTTATTTTGGAGCTTCTAGGTGGATGTAGCCCCTTAAGAATAAGGTATGTTCTTACACTCTTGACAATAGCATTATACAGTTAAATCTGTTATAATGAACGTTTAAATCTTTCAACTTTAAAAAAAAATATGAAATTACATTACCAGTTCCTGCAACAAATTACATTATTAAAATTTAAAAATCCTTACTCAAATTATATGGTTACTTACATAACAATTCAGACGAAATAAATGTATAGAATTTGTCCAGATTTATTAATTCTAGAATATAGAAGAAATCAGTATTATGAACAAGTGAAATATTCTTAAAATTCTTACAGTAAGTCGAACCATTTCCATCGCGAATATAACGTATTTCATCACTCTTAACTGGAGGGCTTCTGACCGTTTACATCGAAACTCCATTAGGTCCTTCGGGATATAAAAAAGCGTAAAAGCGTGATGTTCCTATAAAAATACCATTGCGTTTTTTTTTTACTCAGAATGCTGTAAAACCGTCGGGCTGTGGGAACTCGTCCTGAGTCACTTTTTGGTGTTATAAATTGAATAAAACGATATACATATAGGATCTTATTTTCGCTTCTTCCAATTGTATTCTGCACGTTTTCTCAGTGAAGTTTTCCTTATGTGAAAATTGAAACCTTAACAGAAATATACCCACTGCATTTTGAGGCATCCAAAATATTTTCGGTTAAAGAGGCATGCCATGACAAAACATATTCAATGTAAAAGATCTTATGACCATTAAATCAATAGACCGATAATGTACAGGGTTTTTCATTATATTGTTACGAATTTCTCTCTAAATAACTCGCTTCTTCAATTCAAAACACGTTTATTATCACTTTACAATTCGTCGATCTTAACTGTATAACATCCAAAACATAACTAACTCTATCCTAGCAACACCAGTATTTATACATTTTACATGTTCTAAAAAATTCATTACTAACAGCTAGTGTATAATCTAAATAAACTAAGTATGTAAACTATAAAACTTAATAAATGTCAGCTGTCACAAATGTCACTTTTACAAATGTCACAATATGTTGACTGGGACATTCATTTCTTACAGTTTGTATATAATATTATTTGTTTTATGAAACACCTTGTATACAAATATATGACCAATATGTATATTTAATGTATATATTATAAAATATGTTGAATATTTCGTGACATTCTTAACCATACATATCGAATAAGTCTCAGGAGTAGGCTATGCTAAACTAAATAAATACGTTGTTTTTTTACTTAAGGACTTAAGTAACGAAGCTTTTGTTGTTATTGTTTTCACATGTTCCGTATTTAAAGAAATAGCTGTAAGATAATAAATCAAGTATCTTGTGTATAACCACATGAAATCTTGTGTCGCTTATTTCTTACATAATGAAATATTTATGTTTACATCTAAAATATTTATGTGCTTACGCGCCAATGTCACCATGTCGCTAGAGTAACGCTCCTCCCATATCATATTTACTCGTGCTCGAACAGCGAGGTGTGCCAGAAAACTGCGCACCATGTTACATCTAGAAATGAAACAACTCATACATACACCGTGTCCCATTTTAATCTTTCCAGCTTAATATTTCGTCGGGGAAGCCCCAAATCGAAAAATTACCGTTACAAAAGGGTTTGAAGGGGGTCATCGTTTGGTGACCTCAAATTTGACCTTGACGATGTCCTTCAAGGTTATTTGAAGGTCAAATCGATTTTTTAAATCCGGAACCCCTATTTTTGACAAGGGATTCAGAAAGAACACAAAATTTTACGTAGGAAAATGCTCTTGCGGTATTTTTTATGACCTTTAGAGGTCATTTAAAAGTCAACATCTAAATAACCCGAAATTTAAAGGTAAAAACTCATAGAAATCGTTGGTTTCATCAGAAAACATTAAATGATGACTTTTAGTTTGACGTTGACTTTGACCTTGAAAGTCAATGTCAAACCAAATTGAAAACAGGCAGGCTGAAGGTCTGTATTTCCAACTCTCATCTCCAAAACTGCACTTTTAAATAAAAAAGAAAAAGAGAAAGACCGACTGCCGCGTTTCTCTCCTTTTTTAGTTTTATTAGTTATTATAAAAAAGAGAGACAGACTGACTGCTGTTTACAGACATCAATAGCAACGGTAAGTCAAAATTGTTGTGTTTCTTTGACCGAACGATGTTTTGCATGTATGTACTTGGAGATCGAGCTGGTTCATGGAATCTCTTTGCAACTATTGTAAACAAAGTATGCGCAAACAAACGTAAGAGCATATTCCTTCGTAAAATGTTGTGCTCTTTCTGAATCCGTTGTCAAAAATAGGGGTTCCCATTTAAAAAATCGATTTGACCTTCAAATAACCTTGAAGGACGTCGTCAATGTCAAATTTGAGGCCACCAAACGATGGCCCCCTACAACTCTCAAACCCTACAACTTTTGTAAAGGCCATTTTTCGATTTGGGGCTTCCCCGACGAAATATTGAGCTGGAAAGATTAAAATGGGACACGGTGTATATCCAATTATTAATTTGATGAACATTTAATTAAAAAAGTCCCATGGTTTTTCGAGACAACCTGTATAAGTAATTCCGTCTACGAAAACGAGACCGGCTCGCAATTGTCTTCTGCCATTCCGAACATTCTTTTCCGGAAGTGATTTGCAATTCTAATTTCGCAGCGAATGTTTACTGGGAACCGAATTTATTTGTGATAATTTTCAGTTTTCGTGACGAACGCTCGCTTCGGCGAAAATCTATTTTCGCGTGGTGCTCGGAAACGATTAGAATGAAAGATCGATTCGATACGATCTCACTTTCAAAGAGATTCCCGGGAGTTGAGAAAACCGCTAATATGTGTATGAAAACAATAATAATTACACTATTGTGCATGAAAATCCTCGATAATTTTTGACCTATATAACCCTTATCAGTAGGGTTACATAGGTAGAAATTATCGAAATAACACATTAGTTTGGTGGGGAGGATTTTCATGCAGAACAGTGTAATTATTATAATTATTATTGTTCATATTTATATTAGCAGTTATACAGGTCAGTACCTGTAAATTGTCGTATCACGTAGCAAAATCTAGAGAACATCAACAACATGTTTTGGCCTTTCTTACTTACCGAGTGGCGACTGTTTATTGACTCTTCGAAGACAAGTCTGAAGGCAGTTGTATTGTTTAATGGAAACGAACAACCATCCGTTCCCGTTGGTTATGCTGTAAATATGAAAGAAACGTACTTAAATCATAAACTACGAAGATCATAAATGAAATATCCTTGCCGATCTAAAAGTTGTTGCACTACTTACAGGACTGCAGAGTGGCTACACCAAATATTGTTTTTTATGCGAATGGTATAGCAGAGCCAGAAACCAACATTATGTCATTAAAAAATGGCCGTTACATGATAACATTGTGCCCGGTCCGAAAAACGTCCTTAATGGAACCCTTAGTAGAGCAGCAGAAAATTTATTTACACTGCCTTTGGTATTCTTCCCTGACAATTTAGGTGCAGTTTCGGGCGAACACGGTGAAAGATTTCACCAGCAAATTGCTCAAATGGAGAAGATGTATAATGGAAAATGCAAACATGGTAGCAGACTACTGTTGGGTAGGGATGTGCAATACTCCAAAAAATATCGATACTAAGTATCGATACGGATCGCATAGAAAAGTATCGATACGGCGAAATATCGTGTCAAAAATATCGATACTCAATATATCGATACTTTTTCGATATGGGGCATACAGGGTATTTCCAGCCAAAGGAGAGAATTAGGAATTTGTCGAGATGAATTTGAATGCGTACTCTCCGGATAAAAGTCGCAAGTGTACATGTTATTGTTTGAAAACAATTTCAACTGCTATTTTATTTTCACTGAGTTTTTCAAATATAGGTTGCTAAGAACAGAATCTACGAGTAAATCTCGGCGAAACAAAAGTACCTACCCATCGTGCCTTGATATATCTTTATTAGGGAAGGGAAGGGCTATGAATAATTCTACTCAGTAAAATTAGAAAAAAAATGTTTCATAAAAATAAATAAAACACTTTTATCCTCACAACAATCACACTATACAAAAACAAATAAACACACTTGGTAATCTATGAATTAAGTTAGACATATTAAAAACACAAGCTCTGACAATCTCTCTTCACCAAGTCTACTGCGATTAGGAGTAATGATATTACTAGCTTTAAAAAAAGCCTCTCTGCGGGAACTGAGGTCCCAACAACAGATAAATATTTTTGTGCTAGTTTTTTTTAATAGAGGTAAAGAATTAGCCGTGTTCCAATATGTAAAAGGATCAGTGTATTGACAAGATTGGACCATTTAAATACATTTTAAAATCATTGTCGCCATCCCCTCTGGAAACATATTGTTTTTCATCAATGTATTTGGCAGCCAATTCTTCATAATACGCCCCGTGGTGAGAACGGGAAACAAATGGGAAACATAAGGTGTACAAAATTACAGAACACAAGGGTCATTCTTTAATCATTTTTACCTTAATTACAACATTACTTAAGTATCGTATAAAAAATATCGATACAAAATATCGGGTATCTCAGATAAAAGTATCGATACTCTAAAATATCGTATCGCACATTCCTACTGTTGGGCCCTCAAAAGTGAAACCGATCCAGGCGAATACAAGCGAAAAAAGGCAACAAAATAATGTATTGATTGTATTATACTTTTTTCTACATAAAATGAAGTATATTTTGTAAAAAAACAGTGATTTTGTTTTTTTTTAACTTCGAAAGTTCTCTTTTTTATTTTCTTCTTCCCTTCTCTAAAAATTTATAGGTGATAGGTAAAAACCGAGCTCATTACAATAGCAGCACATTACAATAGACACGAAAAATCCAAAAAATAGAGTACAACAAAAAAGCAGAACAGGGTTATTTATTAATGCGTTGTTCAAAAATTTTCTGTATAAGAAGGATGTTTTTCTAACAGCAAGTTGATCTCAAGGGGTGGACGAGATAGTTACCCTATCTATCTCACTTAAAATTGAAGGGTAGTTAACTTGAAACTTGATTCGTTTTTGGGCCATAATTCTTAGACCAGACAAAATATTTTAAATCTGGTTACACACTTCAGTTCTCGGCGAGGTTGATGTCGCAACCCGAGCAGGGTTGCCACTTCGTTCATGTCATGTTCAGTTAGTACCTAGTGAATATTATGTACGAAGTTCTAACTTTGTAAAAACACCTTAGCAGGATTGAAAATAAACAAATTGAAAGTGACGTTTCTTTACTATCTATCCAGATATTTTGCCGCAAAAATTAATGACTGACTCACTAGTAATAATATGAATGTTTTATTGTTTTTTTATGTATGTATGTACATATTTTACGAGTTTTAACAGTTAAATGTCGATATCTTTACCACCTGTGCCGTCATACTCGATAAGTACACGTCAGCTTATTCTGAATGGACATAATTTAAAAATCCTCTTGATTATTTTCAGGCAGATATACAGTGAGGTCCATAAGTAACGGATAAATTCATTATCTACGTAATTTACAATTTATGAGTAAAATCCTGAAGCACGTCAATTTTTAATTCTAGAATGGCATTTTCTGAGCATAATTTTATACCTCCCCCCTCCAACCCCCATGAAGTGACAGCTACCCCTTTAAAATTTTTAAATGGAACGAGGGTGCATGTGATAGCTCATTTGAAAGGGTTTTTAATTTTCCATCCAGCAACAGGATTTTTTTAATTACTATAATTTTTTTATTGAAAAATATTACATTTTCAATGTTACTAAGTAAAGAAAAGAACATGAAACAGAACAGAAGAACAGTTTAAATCAAATGTTCAAACTGTGCGCCCGTTGTTTCTTGACAATAATGGAGGCGTTGCTGAAATTCTTCTAAAACATTTTGTATTGTTTCCGGGGTGATTTAATTAATTTTTTGCCTTATTCTGTCTTTTAAATCTTCTACGTTATTTTTGGCATGTTGAAGTAGACTTTCGATTTTAAGTAACCCCATAAAATATAGTCAAGGGGGGTCAAATCGGGAGAACGAGCAGGCCACTCAATTTCACCGCGTCTACCGATCCATCTATTGGGAAAAACTTGATTCAGATAGGCTCTTACTTCCAATGAAAAATGTGGTGTAGCTTCGTCCTGCTGAAACCAAATTTTTCTATCCATTTCATTGGGGTTGTCATCATCTGGGAAAAGCATTATTAACTCTGGAACTAAGAAATTCTGCAAGAAATCCAAGTAACGCGCGCCAGTTAATGTGCCATCAAAGAAATATGGTCCGATAATTTGAGAATTTATAATTCCAGCCCAAACGTTCACCTCAGGATTTTGAGTATTGGCCTCCGTCATCCAATGTGAATTTTCTGTTCTCCAGTATCTACAGTTATGTTTGTTGACTGTTCCATTTAAGACGAATGTTGCTTCATCAGAAAAAATAATGTTTTTTTTATAAATAAAGGATTATCTTGGCATCTATTTGCCATGATTTCTCAAAATTCCAATCGGCGATCAGGGTCATCGTCATTAAGTTCTTGAACCAAATGAATTTTATATGGGCGGTATTTTTCGTTTTTTTTTTAAGACGCAATATGGACGTTTTACTAACATCATTATCGGCGGCAACTTGTCTTGTAGGTTTATGTGGATTATCTTGAATATCTAACAATATATCCGATTTCTGTTCATCGTCTAAAATGCGTTTCCTACCAGATTTAGAAATATCTGTGACATTTCCAAATTCATGAAATTTGTTTTCTATTCTACTAACCGTAGATTGGGAAATGCGGCGGTCAGGGATACTTAGTATTGAATATTGTATACATACATATATTGTTGACTGTATACATTTCATAATAATAATAATTTTGAAATTATCAAATTTAATTTTATTGATGAAAAATATACAAAATTCAAAAAACCTTATATTGCTGAATAGTTCCGTTTAAAAAATTTAAAGGGGTAGCTGTCACTCCAAGGGGGTTGGAGGGGAGGTATAAAATTATGCTCAAAAAATGTCATTCTAGAATTAAAAATTGACGTGTTTCAGGATTTTACTCATAAGTTGTAAATTACGTAGATAATGAATTTATCCGTTACTTATGGACCTCACTGTATATATTTCCCATAAATGACCCACCTAAAACGTTCTCATCCGAAATAATGAATATGTATAGGCCTTCTTCAGACGGCGGGGCATGTCGTGTCATTATAGATAGTAGTCATAAAATTTGGCAAAATCGCCAGGCTGAGTAAGCTAAACATATTTTAAATAACTGACCTATTAATAAACTGAGGCAATAAAAATTTCAAACGCTTGACAGCTTACGATGTGATAACACTATTTTTTTGTTTCAGGTAAGAATTAACGAGGAATATTTACGACTTTCAAGCGGTAGGTAAGAAAATTAATAATACTTTTGGCAGATACAAAAAACGTGTGCAAAATGTGTGTGCGACGCCTGTTGTAAACAATCAAACATGTTTTTGTATTATCGAATAGTTCAACAAATCGTTTTGGGAAACAAGTTTGAAAACTTAAAACGAGCGTTTTTTCGTTTTTTACATAATATTAATTATTCATTGAACAATTATTAATTGTTTGTCCGGCTAGTTTTTCGAAATATTGATTTTGGAGCAAATAGTGGATACTCCAAGACAAAGATTTAAATTCTGATGAAGAAATCAGTGCACTTTTTTCGAAATATTTATTAGGAATTTTGAAGATAGGATAATACAATATATGCATATTACATGTGTTTCATAAATGATATTTATTATGAAACATACCAAATATACATAAAAAATTTCATTAAAATCGGTCGAGCCGTTTCAGAGGAGTGCGACCACAAACACCGTGACACGAGATTTTTATACATAAGAAAGAAGATTATCCATCCACGAGAATAGCAATAATAATAATAATAACTGCATAGAATACACAGCATCACATTTTGAAATCATTTGACACAATTTTCATAAGGTATGAGCCAACTTCTTTCTGCTTGCGTTCTGTTGGAGACTCCAAAATAGGTATTTTGTAATATTACAATATTGTTTTGTGTTGAGAAATCGTACGCTTTAAGCGATAATTTGTGGATGTGTTTAAACCACCTACACCCACTTAACACCTTTAAACAACTACACACTTGAAATGTCTGAGTGGAGCGTAAACTTTGAAGGTTTGTAATTCCAGATTTTAATTGGATTAAATGGAAACTTTCGAGCAATAATCTGATGTTATGCTAGGCATATTATATTCCTAAAATGGAATTCGTCAAGGTATTTGAGTAAGAATGGTGCCTTATAAATTTTATTTGCCGTTCGTATTAATAGTTTTAAATATAATCGATTAATTCGGAATAGTAACCATAGATCTGGGAACAACTTAATAAACAACTGGAAACTTCTTGAATAACTTGTTATAACTTTATGTATGTATATTTGTTCTTATTTCTCATATTTCTGTATAATGTTATAAGTATAAGATACTCCTATATGTCAAAAAAAGGATAAGCATTAATTGAAGGATAATGAATTTATTTTTTGAATTATGATTTATTTCATAAATAGATTTTTTACTGTACTAGTTTAAATTTCATTTTCATATACTACCATTTTTCGCAAATATTCTTATCTTTGTATCGTCGGGATTCCATTATAGCCATCCGTTTATTTATTTTTTTAATACTGAAAACCACACCCTATTAAAATATTTCGTGAAACGCGTGAAGATTATGGGCTTGCCCATACTTTACGTGGCATCTCCGTCAAGTCCACGTGGACCTCGTAGCAGTAGGGTTAGAATACCACAAATTTTTATGTGTACATTTGAATAGGTGACGCTAGAATATTGGGAACTCCTTGTAGAAGCTCTGTTTCTCTAGCTGTTCCAATAGTAGTGGATCACATTTCCCAATTGCCATATTTCCCAAAGATTTTATTTCCCAGTAATTCTTTTTCCTAAATGCTCTATTTCCCAATGACGCCTTTTCCAAATTGCTTTATTTTCCGATTATTTTTTCCTCCAATTATTCAATTTTCCTTTTAATCAAAGAATTATATTTTTTGTTTCAATAAACATTCTACTTCTACTGTCAAATGTTTTTGAAATCTGTCATATTAGTCCTCCGTAATCCGTTTCTATTGCCGTCGTTATGGTTCTCCAGCGTTTTTCCCGGACCAACAATCTGTCCGAAGGTTGGCACAATGGCTTCCATGTTGTTGTGGGCCGAAGTCATCCCAGCATGTATTCCTTCTTGTTTGAGCTACAAAAGGAGCAAACCGACACAGAAAGCATATTGCGAGAGCTAGAGTTGGGCGAAACTAGGAGACCTCAATCGGCCAACAGACAACGGATTAACGAGAAGATTTTTATTATAGTGGCAAAATATGATGACTACAAGAAGGGAGACAAAATATTGGACTACCTCAAGGCCATCGAATCGAATATACATATCTAACTCGAGAAATTTTCTAGAAGCACTGTGTAGAAAATTGTAAAAAATAAAAATTTTCTAGAAAATTAGTAATAATTGGGAAAAACTGTCTTTGGCAGTGGCGGTGCGTGATATTTCAGTTAGCCATATCTTGAAAACGACGCATGAGACCCACTTCACTTTTTAGGTGATGACTATACACCTCTTACAGAAAGGATTTATAGTGAAAAAATCGTCAGCAAAGTTTGCGAAAAAATTTTCCAAAACCCTGGAGCACTCCCTGGGTTCTCAGTAACGCGCTGGGAAATGTGTACCCCATTCGTTCCAATTTACTCTGGATACACTATACACAACATTTTCCGACTTCAACAATGCTGATGGAGACAATACATTTTAAGACGGTATTAAAAAAAGTACTTATTAATTTTAACACTTTGAGTCCATAGGGACTTTTGTTCGGTTGGGGTAAAATATCAAAAATTTAGCCAATTTTACCGATTTTTTTCCAATGGGTCACTTTTCCCATACGAATTATGCGGGATCCTTTATTTGGACAGCACACATACACACAATTCAACATACTTTTGAATTATTTAGAGGTTTTTTTTCACCGATCTATACTTCCACTCCATTACAGGATATGGGAGTAATATTCATTAAGGCGCGTTGAGGCGTGCGAGATTTTTTAATTACTCCACCTCAAAAACCTGTAAAACCATGTGAATAGCTTCCATAATTATACGACCTGATGATCCTGCCTGTTCGTGCACCTCAAATGAGTAAAGAGCAACGACAAATTAAACGCGTAAAAATTATGGGCCCTACTATACTCTTCGCGACACCTCAGCCAAGTCCACTTGGACTTTGTATCAGTAGGATCAGATAGCCCACATTTTTATGCATACATTTAAATGGATAACGCTAGAATATTGAGGACTCCTTGGAGAAGCTCTCTTTCACTAGCTGTTCCAATTTATTGTGGATTTTTATTATTAATATTACCAATGGGGTAGATACAAGCCCTGTGCACTTAAACCGCATGCTTATTGTGCCGTCACAGGCTACTCACTCCATTAGTCCTGTTTTCTTAAGACATTTAAGGTCGTCATTAGCTCCAGGTAACATGAAACAAAATTTTTCTGGAAGAGGAAATCGGTGTACACTGTAGCAGTCTTGGTACACCACTTAGAAACAAAAAAATCTTTATCTACATTAGTTTATCTTTGGAAGTACCCAAGAGTTTAATTTTTTTCTTGAAAATTCACAAATTGACCACTTCTTTTTTATTTGTTGTCTTAAAAAATCAACCTTAAATTGTTTATTGCAAATCTAATTATTTATCAATCGTAAAAATCGTGTGTACTGCGATATAAGAAGCTACAATTAAAATTTCAAGTCTATCGGATAAAAACTGTACACGAATTTGAAAAACACAGTTTCGAGAAAAACGCATTTAAAAGAAAACGTATTTAATAATATAAATAATACGGCTATTGTAGCGCGTCCTATTAGCTTCCCTAACAATATGATTGAATAACGCCATATATATATACAGGGTTTGTCCGAAAAGTAATGAGCCTGCTTTTTTTAGAAAGTTTATTGATCCGACAATTACAACAGCTTAATATTCTTCGAAGTAGGACCCCTCCGCATCAATACATTTTTGCCAGCGTGATTTCCATGCTGCATAAGCTCCCTGGAACTCCTCGGCCGGAATGCTGTTTAGTAGGGTCGTCGTAGTAGCTTGGACGTTCTGCAGGGTGCCCAGATGATGTCCTTTAAGCTCTTTTTTGAGGCGAGGAAACAAAAAGAAGGCCCGCCGGGGCTAGGTCGGGGCTGTAGAGTGGCTGGGGTATTGCTTCAACACCGATCCGGATCAGGTAGGAGGTGACAACAAAGGCGTTATGAGTTTCCATGACATTCGGATCTCTTTTGGGACGCGGGCAAAGGTGCACAATCCCTTTAGCATCGAAGAAAACAATGCTGCTTTGACTCGGGATCGTACTCAAAGACCCATGACTCATCTCCAGTGATAACCTTGTCCAGAAAACTGGGATCGTCCGCACACAGTTCTTTCAGCTCTTTGCACACTTGCATGCGATGCTCTTTTTTGAGCGTCGGTCAAAACTTTGGGCGCAAGTTTTGCACAAATCTTCCACATGGCCAACTCTTCCGATATAATCTCATGTATAATGGTTTTCGGCAAGTTCAACTGTTCAGATATCATACGAACACTCATTCGTCGGTCTGTGTACAGGAATTCGCCCACTTGGGTGCCGTGTTCGTCCGTTCGCGATGTTGATGGGGGTCCAGAACGGGCTTCCTCGTTGACATCTTCTCGACCTTTCCTCAACGACTTGTGCCACTTCATTGTCTGCGAATACGACATGCAAACATATCGGGAGGCTTCTTTAAGCATGTCATAAGTATCCTTGGGCGTCTTGTTGAGCTTAACGCAAAACTTCATCGCATAACGTTCTTCCAAAGTTTTTTCCATTGTAACTTCGACGAGGTCACTGCACAGAGGTTCACAAGATATCACGTCCTAACCCTCCAAGATCTTGGAGGCAATTAACCCAGGTATCGCTGGAAAGCTAAAGGTACCCCCCACCCTTCCCAGCCGATTGCCCCGCTTCGGGTGGTATACTCGTAGTCGCGTCCCAAAAAAATGAGGCTCATTACTTTCCGGACAAACCCTGTATATTTCGAGAAAGCATAACTCATTTGTACCGACGAAAACTACCAACAGAACAGTAATAATACAGCAGAGCGGCTTTTTCGAACGTTCTGGACCGCCAAGACGTGTTTTTTTAATAACATTCTTAAATAGTTTATACATCAGAAAAAAATGGGAAAAAATACCTGGGTAGTGTAACCTCTTAGGACCGTAACGAAAAACTACCGTTCATTTTAACACTTTGAGTCCATAGGGACTTGAACAGTTGGTAAAAAAGTTGGAGTAAAACATCAAAATCAGTCAATTTTACCGACAGGCACTTCCCACGAGAATTGTACGGGATCATTTGTTTTAGGATTATTTAGAAGTTTTTTTTTCCACCGATCTATACTTCCACTCCATTACAGGATGTGGGAGTAAAATTAATTAGGGCGCGTTGAAACGTGCGTGATTTTAAATTACTCCACCTCAAAAACCTGCAAAACCGTATGAAGAGCTTCATAATTACATGACCCGATGATCCTGCCCGTTCGATTCAGCAGACGCGTGTGTGCGTGTGGGTGCGTGGGCGACACCTCGCGACAGCTCGCCTCGAATCCCAAATTATTCGCGAACTGCGCCGAAGATTGACCTTTCGCGACCTTGGCGGAGAGCACCAGCACACGCCCACCGCCGTAATTAAATCATCCTTTTCATTCATGCGGCCGAGTGGACGGCGAAGTGTACGTCGTGGCCGGATTATCTAATCCGACCGGCCCGCCCAGCGGCGTAGCGTCGGGGCAGCCACAGCCGACTTTAAAAACAAGCCATGAAGTAAATGTGGCAACGCCGCGCCACAGCTACCTTGGATTTCAGCGCGCCCTTTTTTTTAGTTTTTTTTCGATTTATGTCAAAAGTTCTGATTATTTTTTGCATGAAATTTTTACTGCAAATAGGCACGACTGGAAGCTACAATTTAAGCTAAAGCAGAAGTTTCTGCGACCATTAGAACCCTTGTAATTCGATTTCAAAAAAATGGGCATTTTTCATCGGTTTTTATTTTTTTTGTGCAAAAACTTCTGAACTGATTTTGATGAGCGCTACAACATGCTATTTTTTGTTTTACGAAAAAAATAATTTTTCGTGCCTTAATCCGCAAAAACCCGGTTTTCGGCACTTTTATCGATTTTTTTTACTAAGGTTCTCCTACATACCGATTTTATCCAAATTTCTTTTCATTTCTCCTATCCGAGTACTTGTATTATTGACAGCATCCCACCAATTTTTAATAATCTCGTAAAAAAAATAGCAGTATCATCATTATAACTAAAATCTTTTATGATTGCTATTGTTGAATGATGAAAAACGTTAATTATTACGAGATTATTAAAAATTTGTGGGATGCTGTCAATAATACAAGTACTCGGATAGGAAAAATGAAAAGAAATTTGGATAAAATCGGTATGTAGGAACCTTGGTAAAAAAATAAAATCGATAAAAGTGCCGAAAACCGTTTTTTTTGCGGATTAAGGGACGAAATATAATTTTTTTCGTAATACAAAAAATAGCATGTTGTAGCGCTTGAAAAAAACGAAAAAAAATTAGTTTTTGGTAATCAAAATCGGTTCAGAAGTTTTTGCACAAAAAAATAACAACCGATGAAAAATGCCCATTTTTTGAAATCGAATTACAAGGGTTCTAATGGTCGCAGAAACTCCTGCTTTAGCTTAAATTGTAGCTTCTGGTCGTGCCTATCTGCAGTAAAAATTTCATGCAAAAAATAATCCGAACTTTTGACATAAATCGAAAAAAACTAAAAAAAAAGACGCGCTGAAATCGTCGCTGCCGGACTCCAAGGTAGCTGTGGCGCGGCGTTGCCACATTTACTTCATGGCTTGTTTAAAGTCGGCTGTGGGGCAGCGCACAGTGGGGCCGATTCCCGAAAAACTGGTCAAAAGTCGAAAAATGAAGGTTTAATTTATGGGATTTGAAGTACATAGATGTATAGAGTAATGTTCAAAGAATATGTAACGGCCCTTTATAAGAGCTAATTAAGTATACATGGCAGGTATAAGCCAGTACAAAAAGGACCTTCGCACGAGTAACAGCTCGAGCGTCCGAGCTCATGTTCACGCGTCATATTCAAAAATTCGTAGAAAATTGATCTTTTTTAATGCTACAAAATGGATATTTTAAATGGAAAGATGTAGTTTATTATCGCATTTGTCAAAAATTATACCAAATAAATATAAATTAACAGTAACGCAATGTTTGAAGTGTAAAATAATGAAAAAAGTGTGCAATCGTTTCAGAAAAATAGAGAAAAGCCACGGATTTCCGCAGTGAAACAAATTTTAAATTAAAGTTTATATTATTATGTAACAAAAATTAGCTGCACACCGCTACTAAACACAAATTTATTTTTTACATTCGGCTTTGTATTGTACTTCTTAATTTATTTGTCACAAGTTTTTTCGTAAAATAAATAAAAATTATGGATTTTAGAATTTTGTATTCGTCATTTTACATCTGCCATTCATTTTGTTTCCAGATTCGTTATTTGCGACCCCGAAAACCTGTAAATTCCACGTTTCACATAAATTAAATAAATATAACGGTTTACTGATATGCTTTTTAGTATTTCGTAGCCGCCATTTTTTTTTTTTTTTTGACCAGATTACTAAACAGCAACTTTGAAAACGTATGTGTACAAAATTAACATTAAAATCAATAAAAACTATATTTGTAGATGTGCTTTTTAGTATTTTGACTTGAAATTCGTTATCAACGACCCCAAAAACCCCTATATACCAAGTTTCAAGTAAATATCTTGACTTTTCGACTTTTGGCCAGCTTTTGGGGAATCGGCCCCACTGTGCAGCGGGGGCTATCGGGCGCGGAAGGGAGATGTTACATTAAGGGGGACGCCTACATTACAGTGGTGGTCAAAAATAAAACGTGGTAGGGTATGGAAAAAGAAGCTTTGATTATCGAACAAAGCAAATTAACAGAAGACGTACGAGGTATGTAAATTAAGTATTGAGACTGATTTTTTAAATTTTTTTAATTCGAATAGAGTTACAATTCAGTATTGTCTCCTTCAAAATAACTTCCTTGGGAAGCCACACAGCGCTGGAGACGGTTCTTCCATTCCTCATAGCAGTGCTGGAGCTCATATACTGGAATATCCCTTCAGCTGGTCGGTTACAGCTGTTTGAATGTTTTCTATGGTCCCAAAATGACGTCCCTTGATGTGATTTTTTAATCTCGGGAAGAAAAAAGAGTCACAAGGGCTCAAGTCAGGCGAATGTTTTTACTGGCTATATATTCGTTTACTGAAATGGCTGTGTGACAAGGCGCATTGTCGTGATGCAACATCCAGTTGTTTTTGATGTTTGGTCTCAGACGCATGACCCTTTTTCGAAGTTTTTCAAGAACCTCTCCGTAAAAGTGTTGATTTACTTGCGATAAGCAAATCAGCATGCATTTGATCTTCGACTTGCTCATTCTTGCTTTTTTTGGGTCTTGGAGAGCTTGAAGTGTGCCATTCCATGCTTTGGCGCTTGGTTTCCGGGTCGTACTCAAACACCCAAATCTCGTCACCAGTAACGACACGTTCCATAAAATGGGGATCATTTTCAATCGATTCCAAAAGGTCGAGACACCTTTCTCTCCTGATGTACTTTGGTTCCTGCTGAAGGTTTTTTTTTGGAACCAATTTGCGCAGATTTTTCTCATCCCCAATTCGTTAGTCAAAATCTGATGATTTAACAGTGGTGTGATTCAAATTTAACTTCGTTTTTATTCATCCTTCCGTTCATTCTTGTCGTCAACTCTCAATGCACAAGATCCTGTTTTCTATCGACATTTTCATCGGTTCTTGAAGATGAAGGCCTTCCACTGCGTGCTACATCTTCAATCGACTCTCTTCCTTCTGAGAATGCTTTAAACCACCAAAAAACCTGGGCTCTTGAAAAACCACTGTCTTCGTAGGCGTGTTGAAGTTTTGTATAAGTATCCGTTGCTCTGTGTCCGAGTCTGAAGCAAAACCTGATAGCATACCGCTGCTCAAAGTGAATGTCACTCATTTTTAAAACGCACATAAAACACGGTTTACGAAAACAGTCACAAATAACAAACAAATGACACAAGTTCAAACTTGTAGTGAAGGTGCATTACATGTTAACCTACCGCCCTTCCAAGTCCCGTCTCCGCAGTGTTACTAGATTGGGCGCTACGTTGCCAGTCTTATTACTTAATTTGCACACCTCGTATAACTCAAAAGCTAAAAAAAAATTACCAAGATTTTTTGCCATAGATCATATTTACTCGTCATCCTTAGACTGCAGATAAACGTTGTCAGTGTAATTTGGGGACAGGTTGAATCGATTATTTTCCTGCTATTCTGTCCCGTCGTATTCAGATCATCAACGTGGCAAGACTGATCCGGAATTGGTCTTCAATTTTTCGAGAGGCCAGCGCCCCTCTGTTCCGCCACTGCTAAATATTTATGTGCTCTGCGTATTAGTCATATTGTGTTTACACGCGCGATTCTGACGATTTTTCTCAAACGCGTGTATGTTCTGTTTATTTGTTTTCCAAGCAGATCGGTCGTGACATTTCACCGGTCGTCATCGTCGCTTGATTAAGTGTATCGTTCTAATTCCTGTTGCTGATATTAATTTTAACGTGAAGTGTCTGGGGCCATCGAAAAGTCGATCATCTGGAAAGGCTGATTTATTTCAGGTTGGTGAATAGCTCGTTTAATAATTTAGGTCACTTAAATAGGTCACTCAGATATTTTCGATTATCAGCGCGGTCAACTGATTGCTATAAAATTCAGTATGATAGATTTTAAAGACTCTCAATGTAAAGTAAAATCAGTGTTAACTCGCTGTAAAGTAATTAAGAAAATATACTAAAAAAAAGCTAAATGACATTGAGGTTACAGAAAATAATATGACTTCGTACTTTGAAAGTAAAATTTTATGCAAAATATTAACCTTTATCATTTCTTGAACCTCACTGTCGCCCCGAGAAGTTTCACTTTAAGGCATTCCAAATGGAATGGGGTACATAGAGTAAAACAGGTTACAAATTGTTTAAAGTGTTGATTATAATATACTATACTTGAAAAGGTTTTTAAAATTCAAAAAATGCACCATAAGGAATGTTTCTTCTACTGTACTAAGTGAGAATTTTTCCCAGTACTGCTCTTTAATCTTTAAATACACTACTCAAAAAAATAAGGGAAGAAAAAAATTCCTAAATTTTTTGATGATTTTTGAAAGGCCGTATCTCAGCGAAAAATGGTCGTATCTAGATTAAAAAAAAAAAACTATGTTGGAGCTTTTCTAGTTTTGAGATCTTTTGGCAAAACATTTTGTAAACTACGGTTATCACGCCATCATAAGAAATAGCGCAAGAATAATTCTTTTTGTAAAACTTTGATCAATCAGTCCGAGAAAACGGTTCGATGGATCGATTTAAAAATGTACAGGGCTTTTTGGGGTACATTAAGCTGTAAAAAAAAACCTGGAAAAATTAGTGTTCCCATCAGTATTTGTTTATACGCGGCCGATTTACTAAAACAACGAAAAGTGTTACTTTTGTTTCTGTTCTATCAATGTTGAGGATGAAAAAAAAATGTTTTTCAAAAAATCGTAAAAGGATCTTGTCAGGGTTTAATTCCAGTTTTTGAAAATCCCTTACATTCTCTGTGCAGTCGTTGATAGCTGAGATATCGATGATCAAAGACAAAAGGATCCTTTTTCATTAAATGTCAGATATGGATATCAGCGACAAATTGACGCAAAGAGAATATAAAAAAAGCAAATTGAAGCTGAGTAAGTCTGTGGACCACAAAAAATGTTAAAATATTACAAAAAAATTACAAAAAATTTCTTAGGATTGCCTGATAACCGTAGCCCACAATTTTTTTTGCTAAAAGACCTCGAAACTAGAAACTTGAGGCTTCAAAATGTTTTTTTTTTTTAATCTAGATACGACCATTTTTCACTGAGATACAGCCTTTCCAAAATCACCAAAAAATTTAGGAATTTTTGTTGTTCGCTTAATTTGTTGGAGTAGTATAGATAAATTGGCATCTTGCTTTCAGTTTTTTTTGGCATGAGAAATGTGAGTGTTTATTGACAGCTTTTTTCTTGTCGATATTCAATTCCAATTCGAACAACTCTTTGAAACCCTGAAAGTGTAGTTTTCTTCAGTTTGATTTGTTTCACATTTTCAATTTTGGGAGTAAAAATAATAGTCCTTCATAAAGTATGTTATATGAGAAAGAATGTATTTAACTTGTTTTGGCTCTTATTATGGGGTTAATATGTGTTTTAAAACTGATGAAAAATGACCTATTCGAACGGGGTCACGTGGCTGTTGTACCTGTCAAATTTGACATCTGAAATGGGCCTATTTCTTGCATTTTGAAAAAGTTTTTTTTTCCCAAATATAAATAGGACCATTTTGAGTGATTTTTTTTTTAAATGTCACATTTAGCAGGAAAGTCACGTGGCCCCGTTCGAGGGGGTCGTTTTTCAAAATTTTTAAAGCGCAAGTTAGCCTCAGTTAGATTTCAAAAAAAAGTCGTTCATATTTTTTCCCATATGATGCGCACTTTACACTGAAGGACACCGTATGTATTTTTCATCATACAAAAGAACTGACATGAAGTGAATATGTAAGCAGATATTCCTTTGTAATATCAGACACATCAGCAAAATCTTGCCAAACGATGCGTGATAAATACCTCTAGAAACAAACGTATTGTTTTGTACTTAAACCGCCCCACCCCGCACCCATTTTATAGCTCTTCGCAAATCCCACTTCTGGCAAACTTTCAGAACACGTCCACACCCCACAAATCGGATCTCCAACGTATTGTTGAATTGAAAGCGTGAAAGAAAGAAAATGTGAAACTTTTTTGCGTATTTTCCACGTCTGTGGTTTTTGCGTGGGCCCTGTCAATTGCAGGGTTGTGAACTTTTATTTGCTCTACGTTGGAGGGGATGTTGGAGAGGGTGGATGTTGCCCATTTTTAGAACGTCGGAATATACAGGGTCGGTTTTAAATATAGCTTGTAAATTTTGTGACAAATACTTCTTAAAGCGCCCTCCCTCCATTTTCTAACCCTTCGCAAACCCCACTTCTGATAAACTTTCGGAACACGTGTGGTGGGTGGCATATGTTGCGTTTGATATAGTGGTGTCAAATGCAACAGTAATCATAACTTAATGGTCACAATTCCTCCATATACTGAACAAGAACTGTTTTGTCGAACCTCCGAAATACATACATATGTCTGGTCCCATTAAAATGCACTAGAAGGTGATGCCGTGAAGGTAACGCCACAGTGTGCTTTCCTGGTCAGATGCAACTGACACGCTCATTCCTCGTCATTCACCTTCGCACTGTTGAGGTCTAATAAGATCGAAGTCTGAGACTGTGCTTTTGAGAGCGAATGGCGGGGAACGAGGATTGTTTTTCGCTTTGCATGTTGGATATTAATATGCTTGCTAATTACCTTTTCCAAAATTGTTATCGGTTAAAACGTTCTGTAAAAAAATAGGTATAATATTTCGTGTAATCAGCTGTCTAGCGCATGTTCGCTGCCGACCATAATGCGAATTAACTCCAATTTATTTGATATTTTAACTTGTCAGGGGGTAATAATTTAGTCGAATTTAACTCGATAATATATTGACGAATTAAGCGACGTTTATTTATTACTTATTTTAACGACCAATAAACGTAATTTCTAACCTCAATTTGGCCGTCTGTCTACCTCTCGGTTAATTTATTGGAATAGTTTTCTAATCATCTGATTATCTGGACTTGTATTTCGATTAAGTAGGTCTATAAATAAGTAAGACAGATCCATAAATATATCCTTCATAATTAACTTGGAATTAACAATCGACATATGAATTGCTCCTTCATTGTTGCCGTAAGGGATGATTATTAAAAACATTTAAATTTTTTGGACACAATAGAGAAGCTACTGGTTAGTGTTTTAATAATACCTAATGAATACAATACAATAAGTGGCGTTTTTTAATTTTTAGTTACTAACCACTACATTCCGTGTTTAAATTATATCAGTTCAATGAATCGTAACTTTTATCCTTGGTTATTAACCAGAACAGTAGACTGTTAGGTGCCAAACCATTATTTTTATTTGTTACTATTACACTTGGTTTCTAAACTTTCAGATACATAGAAATGTGTTGTTTGAATGAGAAAATTCCCGTCATCACAGATCCGGATTTCACCGTTATTAGGTGCCATTAGTGAGGTATATCTGACGACGAATAACAACGAATGAGTCTCAGCCTATTACCTTTTCACGAGAATATAGCGATGACATAGAAGACCGCCCTCTAGTGCGCTTAAATGGGGCTTGACGTGTTCCGGTGGGTCTGACAAGGTCAGCAACTACTAGATGCCATTCTTGCATACAAGTTGTTTGAATCTAATTAAAACTGATCTTTTTTGTTTGCCCAATAGCCTTTTGTTCACTATCTGTACAACTTACTTAACAAATTCTCTTTTTTTATTTTTTGCATTGCTGACTATTATTTGTATACTTACCTAAAATCCAAAAATTGTGTGCATACGACTTCTAAATCATAAAAAAAAACATGGAAAAGCGTTATTGCCATATCAAATTTTTAAATCTGTACCTTTTAGAATAAAATTATTCTTTCATACTTAAATTAATGAAATATCTTATTTATAGTTCTAATTAAAAAAGGAAATTTTAAAACTGATTAATCGTTACAAATATTGCAAAGTGTAAAACTGAAACTGAACTAGCTAAAACTGAACAATTTATTGAAACATAATTTCTACAATTTATTGTGCAATAAATTCTCATGTGTCATAAACTCTTAACTCTGAACAAATAATTTGCTACCTGCCACTTTCAGTGCGGTGCGACGGTTTGGGATTTGGTGCGCGTTTCTTTATTGTCAATACTATCCTATTGTTATATTAATGTTAATATTATAATTATATGAAATACTTGTGTTTTTCTTGTGATTCTGATCTATAGTAAGTGCCGTAGGAGAAGAATTGGTGCTTTAGTAGATTATTAAAGTACTCGTCATATCAACGTGTAACTGTATTATTCTTGACCCTGTCAAAAAAGAAAAATATGCATGCTTCTGTTGAAGACCAATATCGTTACACGTGTCGGTCATTGATCTCCTCACACACAATGGTTAGACTGTAAATCAAACTCTTGGAAAAATACTCTTTTTCTTTGGTTTCCGATTGAAATTTTGCCACAAACAGATTAGTAACGAATAGTGACAAGGATTTTCTCATTGCTTTCCCTTCATGCAATTGAAATATTGCTCTTTAATTAAAGTAAAGCTATAAATAAAAAATTCAAATCTGCCAGTGTAAGTTTACGTAATTTTCCCTTCCGACAAAAAAATATCTAGGCGAGACTATTTCAAGTTAATTATCAAACGCGACTCCCGTTCCTCAAATTTCAATTTGCGTTAATGGACGTCCGCCCCTGGTGAACGAAGGGAGGTCATCGCGCGATCGACTTTTTTTCCACGAACTGAGGGAATCGCCCCAGCTGCAGCGTGGGGTTCGAGATGCGTCGTTATGCAATACCTACCCGCCTAAACGTCTACAAAAGGCCCCTAAAGCGGGACCTCTCCGCATTCGAATAGGTTTACGCGGCGCGTGAGTCATGCTCGTGGTGTTCCCCTCCGGATTCTATCCGGACGCGGACGAACTGCACGCGACGTCTGATTTATAATCCTCCTGGAAGCGTCTGATTTGTACAAAGGATATTACGATCAATTGTCACTCCGATTTACACGAATTCGGGGTTCCCTCCATTCTGGAAAACCTGAAGAAGTCAGGGAATTTCAATGTTTTGAAAAAAGTCCCGAAGTTCGTTAGAAAATTACTTAAAGTCGTGGATTATATTTTTTTGCAAATGGATTTGTTTACCTTTTGAAATTCTTTCGAAAAATAGCTTTTGAGATATAAATGGTTGTTTATAAAAAATAAACAATCTGAAAACAATGTTAAGTTAAAACGGCTGAAACTAGGATATTTTATTTTGGTATGTTTTAATATTTTTTTTTGCATATTTTGTATATTCTACATGAATTGATACACATTGCCTCACCTGTTTTTATACATGGTCGACATCTTGTTTTTTTTTTATTATTAAGGCATTAATATAGAGACATCCAAAAAAAACGTCATCAAAGTTGGCCGAGAAAAAAAATACGTATTTCTATTCTTAATCGAATTTATAACCTTATTTACTTGTCAAGACTGTCACATCATATGACAGCCATTGTTTATTTTACAAATTGTGACAGTCACTTGTCAAAAGTTTGACATAACCGAAAAGCTTAGACATGACCGCTATTTCCATCTCTCTCGTTCATAGCCAGAGTTGATGACGTTTTTTTTTTGGATGTCTCCATATTATCAAATCTGGCATTAAACAAGAGAGATGGAAATAGCGGTAATATCCAAGCTCGAAGAGAAACTTTGTTATTGTCAATCTTTTGACAAGTGGCTGTCACAATTGGAAAATAAATAATGGCTGTCATATAATGTGACATAACGTGAAATTACGTAAAATTCAATGTTTCCGGTAAATTACCTTTCAAAATTATCGAACTTTTCGGAAATTTTGAAAATAAAAATTGAAAGATGGCTGAACAATCATCGTGTTGATGTAAACAAGGAAATTTTAACTGAGTTCAGTTTCGTCTTGAGCAGTTTCGTGGTTCAATAGTTACATTAACTGTGTCGAGAGCTTTCCAAAAATACTTAATACATGTAGGTATTACGTATTATTTACTTTTGATAACAGTTTTTTAATTGCTTTTTATTTTTAGTTTTAATTATTTTAATAAGGATAGTTCACGTAAGAAGAATTTTAGGTTATTTACAGGATTGAATTTGATCCTGGAAAATGAAAACCTTTTTTAAAATAAAACAAAGAAATGATAAAACATATTTGTACAAAACTATTTTGATAAAACAAAATTTATACAGGTACATAAGAAACTTTGTACATTAATTTAAGCAAATCTACCTCTCTTTAAAAAAATCTGCTTGTTAGAAAAGATTTTCTACGGCGAATTTCTACAAAATTACCACAAAAAAGGAAAAATTCCTTTTTTGGTATTTATTACTTTCTGAAATTTACCTTTTTAAGTAAATTACCTAATAGGAATCTAGTTATAAACTTAAGATAAGAATAGAAATACGTCTTTTTTTACTCGGCCAACTTTGATGACTTTATTTCTGGATGGCTCATTAGTATGTCTTGTTATATCAATAGTTAACCGTTGATGAAGGACGTTTGATTTATCAGTCTACAGCTAATATTTATTTAGTACGGAACACGCACAAAAAGTATAAGAACAAAAATTTCGTAACTTGTTCATCACTACAAATCGCTATTTTCAGAAAAACAATCGAAAGTTGAAGTATATTTGGAAAATCTTGGATTAACATTCTCAGGAAAGGTAAGCTTTAGCAAGCTTATAAAGATATTTCTGGAGAATCGCAGGTTTCTTTGATATTTTAAGCCACAAGTACGGATATCATGTAAGGAAACTTTCATTTGTATGTTTTTGTTCTTATGCACCGTATTTAATGAAATATCAGCTGTAGAATGATAAACCAAACGGAAAAAATTGAATGATCTATAATAATAGATACCAATGCCTGCATGTATATTTTGATTTCAAGCAATGGCATCAGTGCAATTCTGACGCTCCCTCTACCTTCATCAAAGTTAGAAACCCTTACTTTACCTCAATCGAGTATTCTGCGCCATTTTGCCGCCTTGTTCTATTGTTTTTCTCTTGAGGGTATTCACTGTGATCCCGGATGAAAGGGGACGAGCGGTAAGGGAACAGAAATTATAGAATATCATCGAGACATTAAAAATGCGTGTCGCCGGTTGTGAAGCCAAGGTTCTCGCAAAATGATCTATGATCGAGTTGTGCAAAAGTGGGAATTACACTGTAAATATGAATAAATATATATAGTCCATTTATCCTTTATTGACTGTCAAAAAAAATATTAGCTCAATCTCGGCAATGTCATTCGGAGCACAATCATTGGCTGCATAATCATTGAGGTCGTTACTGCTCCCAAATTGTTTAATTATTATGTGTATTCTATTTCCATTCTAAATTGAAAATAGGTAGAAAAAAGCAAGGTTGTCAGATATATTTTCTAAAATTGCTAAGCTCACTATACAAGTATACTTCATACTTCAGTAAACTGTTAGTTCGTGACGTTCTTAGAAAGCTAGTTTGGAAATTAAAAAAAAAATACATAGATATAAATTTATTAGTTAGCATTAAAATAAAGCGTTTAAAATTGCTGGAAAAAATAATTATAAATTCAAACAACTTTATGTATATTACTATACTTAAGAAAATTTTGAAGAGCCGGCAACGGCGGCTGGCGACACAGAGTAAACCACTGGCGGTAATACCGGTCAACGAGACTATTAGACTACTTTACATTTAATATATTGCTAATACTTCTTCGGTCCACTGTGTCATAAAATTTTTACGACGTCGTTAAAATGATTTACGCCATTTGGAATTCTGACTTGTTTAAGACGCCAGTGACGTGTATTTAAGCTAGGTTTATTAAAACAGACAATTTCTTGAGATTGTCTGACTAAATGAGCATTATTTACAGCAAATTATATTACAAAATATTAAGAGTTTTGTATGCAGGCTAATTTTAATCTCCTATATTGATTTGAAGGAAAAAAATTATTTCACAATTTTCGAATTTATAAAAGATATATGCACGCCCATGGAATCATAGAGTTGCACCGCTTTTTTTTGTTCCCCATGCGTATTTATAATTTTCAATTAAAAATAGAAGGACTATAAATGTTCCATGTTGTATAACGTTGAAGTACTGTCCCAATCACTTATCGCATATAAAAAGATGTGGGCCTGGCATTTCTGATATGAAACTAAAACTTTTTGACTAATACATTTGAGATTTGCCAATATTTTTAACCTTTAGAGTACCGGGATTTGGGGTTCGTGACTCCCCTCAGAAAACGGATACAAATGATATCGTATATATCATGGACTGACATGGGCAGAGTGTGTCGATCTTAGATTGAGAGAGTATACTGGCTTTCCGGCCTGGAACTGTAAAGCAGTATATTTTCAAATATGGCGAGTTAATTTAATTCACTTCCAATTGTCATAAGAGGCTGAAATTTTGCACAGAGCCTTATGACTGGTGACAATACAATAATCTATTGTTAATTTTAGACCTGGATGTACAGGTCGCCGATGACGGGTATACTCCGGGGTCATCTCCGAGGAATTTGATCGGATTTCTTAGAGATGATTTTAGCATTTGATTTTGCGAATCAGAATGATGGTCAGGACCTGGACATCCAGCTCGCCGATACTGGGTAACCCTGAGATCATCTCCCAGAAGCTAGATAACCCGGGATCACTCCGAGAAATCGAGCCGAATTCCTCGGACATGGTTTTATCTTTTTTGGTAAAGGAGATAATATACAGTGTGTAACAGGGCTACATCATTGCTTTATATGTAGTTCAAAAGGCTGCTAATTATACATTTCTAGTTGATTAGCTCATTAATAATAAATAGATTTCTGAGAAACTCGGCCCATTTTTCAGAAATGATCCTCAAGTATTCTAATCATTGATGAGCTGGTTGTCCAGGTCAGCAGTAGTGTCCCAGACGTTAAAACCGTCATCTGCGACATGGTTGTTCAGGCGAATGTTATCTAGTCTGTACTGTATATGATTTCCACTATTCTACAATTTATTTTCACGGTGACTATCCTTTTACCACTATTTTGTAAGAAATTGCAGAATTTTGCACATTTAAATTTAATGTTTGTTATATTTTTTAATTGATTAACTAATAAAACAACTTTAGAAAATAGTTCTAGCGCAAAACAATTCATTTCACATTCAAATTCCTCATCAAAAAACTTTTTAAAAATTGATATAAAAAATTTGGTGTCCGATAACACACAAGAATCCAGATTTCAGTCATCATTGAGCCGGCGATCTAAAATCACAGTGTATTGTGTCGGAGGTTGCAGTTTACCAATTTCACATCACCCCTCAGCGACCGTTGCTCTTTCCCCACCCTTTACGCCCTTGCTTGTTTATCTTTATCAGCCCCCCCGACTTGTTCCCTGCCCTCGTACAGTATAGTAATCGGATTTATCGTACACCTGGTATTAACTGTTATCGTTTTCACGGAAGTAACAGCGTAATATACGACGGGATAGCGCATTCCTCGAGCAAATCCGCGGTAGTAAAGGGAGCAAAGGACGCTCGACGAGAGGGCAGCAAAAGGGGCGGTTTAATTGACGGCTGAGGTCGATCCAGTCTAGTTCGACAGCGGTGGTTAGTTTTTTTTTCTGGTTTCTTACTGGAGAAGTTTGAGGAATCAGTTTTATGTGGGTGAATGTGACATTTTTGGTCCTTTGTGAAGTGGGTTGAAAATTATTGGATGTATAGGACTTAAACATATTTTCAGAACTTATTATCAGGTATTGTTTTTGTTGTTTTCCTAAATGGTAATCTTTGCCTTCCCAAAAAAAAAAATTTCCTTGTCTTTTAAAAGGTCCACGGACTTCAATATTTTTTTCGGTAATTTCGTCATAAAGGCCTTTTAGATAATTTAATTCTCTTTAATTTGACCTGTTTTTGAGCCTTGTACGATGATTTTTTCGCTGAGTTATCGCCGTTACCAGTAAAAAATTAATTTTTGACTGGTAATCAATTACTCGGGACATAATGAACGTACATAAAATTAAAGTAGGGTTTTTTAATCTGCAACGTATCCTTTACAAGCTAGTGATTTGTTTTTGCTAAAAAAAAAACGAAGCGAAATTGTTGATTGAAAAAGAGGTAAAAAATTGCATAATTAGTGATATTTGCATAACTGCAAATAATGGATAGACATAGACTATGGATATTGACTGCAACGTTTCAACCCTAAAGTACCCCAAAGAAACCCTGATAGTTTCAAAGCGCTGCAATTTTTTTTCATAGTGCTCAGAATGGTTGAAATTGTCATTTGTGCTGAAATCTCTTTATTCTCTATTTAACGTTGTTTTTTTTTTAACTGATAGCCTAGGAAAGATAGCCAAAATAGGTCGAATTTTTCAAAAAAATTCTTCAAGCTTTAAAATAAGGTAATTAGGTAAAAAAATAGTGCAATCTGAGTGCACTAGTTTTGGATCAAATCGGTTTGTAGGAACATAACCAAAAAAAATTCATAAACATGTGAAAAAACCGTTTTTTTTCACTTTTTAAGTACCAAAAAAATTATTTCAGAAAAACAAAAAATAGCACGGTATAGCGCTTAAAAAAAGACGAAGAAAATCGGTTTTTAAAAACTAAAATCGGTTCACAACTTTTTGCAAAAAAAAATAAAAACCTTCGAAAATTGACCTTTTTTACTATCTAATTACTCGGCCTACGAAAGTGGTAGAGACTTCCGTGATCAAATTGTAGCTCTTTTCGGCGGCTACTTACAGTCAAAATTTTATCAAAAAATATTCATAACTTT
This sequence comes from Aromia moschata, assembly GCA_029963805.1. Taxonomy (NCBI): domain Eukaryota; kingdom Metazoa; phylum Arthropoda; class Insecta; order Coleoptera; family Cerambycidae; genus Aromia; species Aromia moschata. The sequence goes on from JAPWTK010000234.1 coordinate 176,277, forward strand.
TTGGCGCAATTCGGAAAAATTTAAAAAAAGGTGTTTTCAAAAAATGACTGGGCAATTGTCAATAACAGTCCTACGGTAATTTTTCAAAGTGCGTTTGGTTCGTGAAGAGGTGCTCTACAATCATACATTGGACCAAGTTTGTCAAATTTGAGGAAGTATCTCAAAAATGACATTGAAAACCGGGCTATTTTGCGTTTCGGGCGCTCGAGCGGAGGGGAAAGGCCGCATATGGTGGGAGAACTCTCTCAATTCGAGCGCACGAAAGCAGTCGCGCCAACCAGTGGAGAGTTCCACCTCTTCACCAACCAAACGCACTTTGAAAAATTACCGTAGGACTGTTATTGACAATTGCCGGGTCATTTTTTGAAAACACCTTTTTTACATTTCATCGAATTGCGCCAAGTTATGAACATTTTTTGACAACATTTTTACTGTAAGTAGCCGCCGAAAAGAGCTACAATTTGGTCACGAAAGTGGAACGGAAGTCTCTACGACTTTCGTAGGCCGAGTAATTAGATAGTAAAAAAAAGGCAATTTTCGAGGGTTTTTATTTTTTTTGCACAAGTTGTGAACCGATTTTAATTTTTAAAAACTGATTTTCTTCGTCTTTTTAAGCGCTATAACGTGCTACTTTTTGTTTTTTTGAAATAATTTTTTTCGGTACTTAAAAAGTGAAAAAAACCGGTTTTTCACACGTTTATGAATTTTTTTGGTTATGTTCCTACAAACCGACTTGATGCAAAACTAGTGCACTCAAATTGCACTATTTTTTACCTAATTACCAAACTTTTTTAACGCTTGAGGAATGTTTTGAAAACATTTTCTATCTTTCCTAGGCTATGAAAATTGAAGAGCTTGCTGCAAGAACGATGCAGCTCCATTTTCAACGCGTGACGAGGTTAGCTGCTTATAATTTCGATAAAAATATTAGACGTTATTTAACGCAAATTCGACGCAGCTCAGCATATGTCAGTATGTATACTCCATGCACTGAGATGTGTGGAATTTGCGTTAAATAACGCCTAATATTTTTATCGAAATTATAAACAGCTAACCTCGTCACGCGTTGAAAATGGAGCTGCATTGTTCCTGCAGCAGGGTCCTCAATTGGTAATTGGAAAATTATGCAGATCATTTTTATTCGTGGCTAATACTCCCACAACTAATTGACATCGCTCTGTTGCGCTCCAATTTCTATTAGTATAAGAGATGGTTTGTATCAATCATTTTGGGACACCCTGTATAGATATTTTGAAGGGAGCAGTGCAGTCGATGCGTAATCCCGTTACACATCAACTTTATGTGCTGTTTATATCACCGCAAGAATAAGGTTTGTGACGCATGTCGCACATCTGTCACCGGGCCAAGTGTTTTTCCGGCCATCCATTATTATAATTCCGCGACGAATAACCACCGTTCGTGAGGCCTGTTTAAATATTTCGCGTGCCGTCATCATCAATCGCAATTTAGAGCGCGGGAAATGCGGACGAATTATTTCCCCTCCGGAAAATTGCCAACCTTCCCTATCGATTCAGTTTTCCATTTCCGCCTCGACCCGACCCGACCCGTTCTCTTTTGCTGAACAACCCGCCCGCATCGAAGCTGCGGCGTGTTGCATCCCCATCGCCACGGGCGGCGCCGAGGGGATAACGGGGTTAACTAATGGAGGGGGGAAGGGAGGTTAATTACAACTCTCCCCAAGGTTGGAATTCCGCAAGGGGGCGACAGTGGAAGGGTAAAAAATTAAAACGTGTGTATGAGGAAACTTACGTGGTTACCCCATTCTGTATGAAAGATTAAATATGGAGGAAACAGTGTCAAAATGGCTGGAAAATACCTGAAACCTGTGTAAAGGAGTGCCAACCCGCTATGGGTTAGCATGTTACGTGTTTATTAACGAAGAAATAAAATATATCCGGTTGATTCAATGGGCCATTCCCTCGACATACCTGGAATTTCCTAGACAAGTTTGGAGACTGGTGGACTACATTTAGACTGGTTATATAGAGCGTGCACTTACATACACCTAGGAAATTGCACATTTACATATTGGCGATACATGTGTAGAAGAGAATAAGTTAAAAGACACCAGTAAGGACAGACAAAGACAGTTAGATGCACCAGTGTTTCACGCTTGTGTACGTATTAGAAACGTATGATGTAAAACATTACCTGCGCGTAACAGAAACTGGAAAGTGGAGTGGAGAGACACCGCCCATCACCTACCGAATTTGAATGAGTGGGACTCAGTACTTTTTCGCAGCTATGAGGATGTACATCGACTTAGCTGTATGAAACGAAATTCTTACGTAATTCTGACTTAAATTTTCAAATTTTTGTATTCCTTAACTAACCAGTCTGCAAGAAAATAAAATTGAAGTTCTATAAGAAATAAAAAAAATAAAAAATATAAATCAACCCGGTTATAAGACGAAAGAAAAAAAATGTCTATTGAATAAGTGGTTCAAAAATGTCGCCCCTTTGTGCTTCGCAAAAACCTAGTCTATCGTAAAACTCAGTTCTTACGCGTTCTAACACTTCAAGGGAAATATTATTTAGGACATACAATTCTGGGCCGTAAATCATTTAAATTTCGTGATTTCATGTTCATGTTCGTAAACAGTTTGTTTTATTTGTTATATTTGTTGGCTTTTAAGGAACAGTTTATAAAAAGTGGCCCAACGATGGAATCGCCTAAAATACCAACCCAAACATTTAACTTCAGGGATACTGCGTACGCACAGGTATACTCAAGTGCTTATTTTCCGTAGACCAATAACGATATAATAATTCAATTCACACGTGCGCATTATAATTTATGGGCGGGGCGTCCCGCCTACATATTTTATTGCTACCCTATCACGAAAGCACTGGCGCTCATGGCAACTATGGATATAATATTTCTCTGTGAGTTCCTCTATCTGTCAGAGTTTATTCTTTTCTTATCTTTTAATGCTCGGCTTTGAAATCTTGGACGTTCCAACCCTGTATGAGTGAGTTAACATTATTAAATCTCCGAGCGGACCTGTAATGTACAAGTTAGTTTAGCAACCTGCAAAAGATGGTTTGCACGCTTCCCATTTGGCGACTACAGCGTCACCGATAAACCACGAGCTGGTAGGCCACCTCAACTGTCCTGAATCTTGCCTTCTCTGGCTAAATCTACCATTCCGATAAGTGATAAGTACTACTCTCCACATGTGAATGATTAAACTTAAATTGTAATTACCAGATAACATTATTGTTTCAAAAACTCTTACAAAGTAAAGGTCTGGTACAATTTGTTGCTGTTCATGTGTTATGATATGATGTAATCTGACACTCGCATATCTAAAATAATTCATACAACAGGTAACAAAAATGGATTTTACAGTAGACTGTTGCATGCCGTTCTCAAGAAAAGTACAAAAATTAGCATTGGTCAAAATAGCATTTTTTTGCTACATAAAAGTAAGTACACCATTAAAAATAAATTATTTATTAATGCATATTAAAAAAATTAAGCGGATCAATAATCGAATAATTTTAATAAAAAAAGTAGGAAACAAAAATCACTGAAATGCGAAAAAAATGCGTTAAATTTGAACATCACCGATATATTTTTTTTATTTTTTTATGTTAATTTGATATTGTTTAAGTACATAAATCAAAGACCTTAATGAAGTTCTTGATTTTTCTTTAACGGTTCGATAACCCCTTTGAGATTTTCTATGGGACCGCCCATGTCCTCCATTGATTTCATCCCCCGGAACGGCTACGGTTTTTGCCACAATGCGGATAATATCGAATGAAAGGCGTACTCGAACAAATTCAGTTTTGGCAAGGAGGAACTGCGACCTACTTTCCTTTTGTGTTTCCCTTGTTAGGAAAACCAGAAGTTATTTTTTTTTTGTGCAAATGGCGAAAATAAGTTAATGTCATAAAAGGCAGGTGGGTAATTCAAATTGAGAAAAACGAGTGTTTTCATATCTAGTTTGCTATAATCAGCTAGTTTGTAACTGTTTTTTTTCTCTCCCTCTCTCGATTATTTGGCCTTACAAATTTGGCGTGCAGTGGCCAGTTGTAACTGTTGACAAAGAGAAATTGTTTGCTAAATTTAGAATGTACTCTCTAGAACTGTAGAACTCTGTAGAACTGTCTAGATTGTTAGACAGATTGTTATTGAGTCTAAAAAAGTACGTAATTTTGCTATATAGTAATGAATGATGAAATTTTAAATACAAGCAAAAACTATAAACTTGGCGCTTCAATTTCCCTTTTTCTTTTTTTCTCTAGGACCATTTTTCCCCAACTCTTTGAAAATCACCTGAAAATTTGGGATTTTTTTTATATCCCATAATTTCTAGGCCTAGTGTAAAATGGGTCACTACTCAGTCACTAATTCTCCACACGGCTGTACCTTAATCTTAATCCAGCTATTTAAGTCATGCGGATACTACTGTTTAAGGGCATTGCAGTATACGTATAAATATAAATAGAGCATCCTCTTGGTTTCAGGGCGGCTACCCGGCCAAGCTGAAGAAGGTCCTCATAGTGACAGCGCCGCTGTGGTTCAAGGCGCCGTTCAAGATCCTCCGGCTCTTCGTCAGGGAGAAGCTGCGCGAACGCGTCTACACCGTCTCCGTGGCGCAGCTGTCGAGCCACATACCCAGGGAATCGCTGCCCACGCAGCTGGGCGGCTCCCACGTCCTGGACCATAATGGTTGGTTGTCGCACTGTCTGTTGTCAATGACCACTACGGGGCCGGAATCACCCCTCAACAACTACGGTGAGTCCGAATAAATATACGGGGTGACTTTTTAGTACCTACTTTGTTTATAGAATCGTTCTAGTGACAAGAAAGGGTGCAAACAACCACACATTCCATTTTAGCATATTTTATGAAGCAACGATTCTATACGATGTGTGGCTATTAAATAACCGAACTGCTGTCATAACACTTTTTATTCGTTACGATTTCTACACTGCTCCGTACGACTTTTCCATTGTTAAAAGCAGTGCTGGAAGTCCGCTTCCCGTCAGTTGGTTCAGAACCTCCGTCGCTTTTGCTATAACCGCTTCCACACTTTCGAATATTGTCCCCTTCAGTGTCACCGTATCTAATAAGATTGAATCAATGTCAATGTTGTTTAAAATATCAGCGCAAATGTTCATTCGTGATTCATGCAAAATCTGGCGATCACATTCTTTGCCGATTCCTGTTATTTCAGCAAGCCCTCTAATGCTTAGACGACGATCTTCGCGGATTGATTGAGGTTGAGGGCCGTCCGAGGCGCGGATCGTCTTCGGTCGTTTCACGTCCCTCTTTAAACCCTTTAAACCATTCAAAAACTTGTGTGCGGAATAAACATTCATTCCCGTACACTTATTTTAACATTGCATAAGCTGTAAAAGTTTTCCCCAGTTTAACAAGAAACTTGAGATTAACCCGTTGCTCCAGCTGAACACAACATTTTTTCGACGCGTCACTGGTGCACCGACACGCGACACCCTCGCAGGGCACTGGTAGCAGCATCAGTTCGATTATTTAAGTCACACCTCGTATACCAAATATGCACTAAAAACTCACACTGTATACAATAAAGCAAGACAACACACACTGTATACAAGAAGAAAATAAATATTTTTGTTTAGCCTCATAGGATCACTATTTGTCATAATCTTAAAAAATCCGCAAAAGTAGCTTCTTGGAAGCTGAAACAGTTCGAACTAGACAATATTGTCTGTACCCGTCACAGGTAGCTGAAGGCGTGGCATATTAGCTGTTAATTTACTATCCTAAAGAGAACATTTTTCATACCTGTACGTGTTTTTAGGGATAATGATTTTTTAATACAAACAAAGTTTTCTGCGTATTACACAATTTTTTATAATGACTAATGATAAATACATGATGACATTAATCCATTCTACACTTTATGAAGCTTTCCTGGGCTCTAGAAGCGTAGGAAAGGGGCCTTGAGAAGGCCGCAGCACTTCGGCCCTATTGGGCCTCTCGTGCTTCCTCCGTTGGGGGTTCAACCCATCTAAGTCGTCAGTCGTCCCAACGTTTTAAAAGTGGTGACGACGTTGCTATCTCCATGTTGGCCAAGGATGGCCAACATTCACCCATTTAACCTCAAAAATTTCTTCGTTTTTGCGAGGACGTAACTGTTATCGAAAGTTAGTGACAAAGACAGCAATCAGATAAAAAAAAAACAACAATGACGCAAAGGTTATAATTTATTACAGCTGATATGATATGATTTCTTCCAAAACATAGGGAAATGCGGATTGACCAGAAAGTTAAATGACAAACAGGAACATAAGCTGTTATAGCGTTGTTTTATGTGTTATGCTTCTTGAACGTAACAATTCTGTTTATGCCACCGTCTTTTGTATGTTTTTTGGAAGTTATACAATATATCTTGCTTCCATTCACTTTGAGGTCCGGTATGCACTCAAGAATCTATAAGCAAAATATGCGGACTGCTGCATTTTATTAATCAGCATAAAAAGCATCAAGTAAGTATAGTCCTTCTAATTTTAATTGAAAATGATAAATACGCCTGGGGAACAAAAAAAGCGGTGCAACTTTATGATTCCATGAGCGTGCATATATCTTTTATAAATTCGAAAATTGTGAAATCATTTTTTTCATTCAAATCAATATTGGAGGCTAAAATTAGCCTGCATACAAAACTCTTAATATTTGTAATATAATTTGCTGTAAATAATACTCATTTAGCCAGACAATCTCAAAAAAATGGTCTTTGTTAATAAAACCTAGCTGAAATACACGTCACTGGCGTCTTAAACAAGTTGAGTGCCTAAAGTCGTAAATCATTTTAACGACGTCGTAAAATTTTATGGCACAGTGGACCGAAGAAGTATTAGCAATGTATTAAATGCAAAGTAGTCTAATAGTCTCGTTGACCGGTGTTACCGCCAGTGGTTTTACTCTGTGCGGCCAGCCGCCTGAGCCGCCGTTGCCGGCTCTTCAAAATTTTCTTAAGTATAGTAATATACATAAAGTTGTTTGAATTTATAATTATTTTTTCCAGCAATTTTAAACGCTTTATTTTAATGCTAACTAATAAATTTATATCTATGTATTTTTTTTTATATTTCCAAACTAGCTTTCTAAGAACGTCACGAACTAACAGTTTACTGAAGTATAAAGTATACTTGTATAGTGAGCTTAGCAATTTTAGAAAATATATCTGACAACCTTGCTTTTTTCTACCTATTTTCAATTTAGAATGGAAATAGCATCACATCACCGACGAAATCGCCTGTTTTGTAAAAAACGTCATAATAGCGCGTTCCGCAGCCTGTCAAATAGCGACTGAGCGACATTGAACTAATTCATTAAAGTCCCTATAAGCCCGAATATTATCCCGGATTTTTGAGGATCGTAACGTTACAGGGGTTGCATACTCTTCAGGTAGACTTGTTTTATTAGTTTTAACTGAAAGTATGTACTTTTTCATAAATTATTCCTTATATGGGGCATTCTACGATAAGAGGTTTTGAGTCCATAGAGGATGCGGCCAAGGGGAAAAGTTAGAATTTTTTTGATTAAACACATATATTACGATTTTAGTCCCTTTTGTGTACACGTTCACTTAAGGGCAAGTCACTTTATACATATTTAGTTACTTTTTAGAAGGCCAGGGTAAATACATCGGACAGGGTAGAGACATCAAGATCAGGGTAGATACTTTTTTGACCAGGGGAAAGACCTTGACGTAATAAAACAATGAATAAGATAAACATTTATTAAACATTGTACTTAACTTATAATCAGAGTATCATTTTTGTGTTACAGCCTTTCTTTAAATCTAAAACAAGAGCTTTAGTGTCTGACAAAAAATATAAGTAAATTAACATGATAGTACCTTCAACAAATAATAAAGTATTCTTTTTATCAATACTAATTAAGTAGACTAGCGCCTTTTAAGTGGTACTCAGACTTCTTTTTCTGTCAAAGTTATCTTTTTAACCTTAAAAGTAGAATGCTGGTGCACTATGTTCAGTTCATGGTGAAGAAAATACTCCAAGTTATATTCTAACTGCATGATCAAATCGCCAGGATTAATCTGAATTGACTTTTTCAAATATTTTGTCACCTTTCTTGCCTTATGCGTTTTCGGATCAGTTATGTTGTCAGACACGGATTCCCACTTTTTTGTAGACAATTTGAATACTATTATCAAATTCATTGTATATAAGCCCTTTATTTTTGCAAGTTGCGCATTCTCGTGACAGACAATGCTCGTTATCGTCGTTGCCTACGCTCTCTTGCTTTCTTTTTCCATATCTTTCGTGCCTTACGTTGCTCTCTAGGAGTCATTTGGTCGACAGTTTTTATTATTCCTTTCTCCTTCTTTTTTTAAATATTTTTCCTTATCTTTTTGTTTTTGCAATTCATACTTTTCTGGATCATTTTGAATCCTTTGATAGCGTAATCTCTCTGCTTGACGCTTCTTCTCTAATCGTTCTTCACGTGTTAACTTTTTGCGTGGTGCCATGATTTATAACAATATTATGGGACCAATCTCGAGGAAAAAACCTATTAAATAAAAAAAAATCATCAAAATTGGATCATAAACAAAGAAATTATCCGCGAACACACAAAAAAAAACATGACGGATGAACTGAGAACTTCCTTTAATTTTTTACCATACTCCTTTTTTTTACTATAATAATTTAAAGCGTTTCTTGAGAATGTTGATAGAAGTTAGCTATATCTGAATTAGTTCGCACAAACATCTTATGATTCACATTATCTCCCCTGGTCAGTGAGTATCTCCCCTGGCAGTTTTTTTTGCCAGGGGAAATACGGCAGGGGAGAGACGTTTTCGTGACAAATTTAAAAAAATTTAACTGACAAGTTAATGTTGGATTAATAATATATCACACCTCAACTATTACAGTATTGTTGAATTTAGGCAGTAAAGGCAAATAAATTAAGTGAATTTTATAAATTTTACGACTTACCAGTGGAGAGACACAATCACCTTGCGAAACGACTGCACCGCACTCTCGCGTCGCGCCAACTAACAAATAACAGCTATATAACGGCTCGTGTGTTTAATATTACAAACTTCACATTGATACGCGTCTGTGAGCGTCACATCGAATATGGGCGTCTAATACTTCTATTTGCATTAACGGACCAAAATTCGCCAGGGTAGATACGCAAAAAAAAACGGGACAAAAAATGAAGTTCGAAAATTATTGAAAATAAACAAATATTGTTGTATTTTCCCTTTATAATACTTGAGTATACTTGTTTAAATTCGTGCTAAATATGCTTTAATTTAGCAACTGCGACAAAGAAGGTATGTACTGTCTGCACATTTAACTAAAAACGTCAAGGGACAGGCCAGGGTAGAGACTTTTTCAGACATAAATATTTAATTTCAGGAAAATGTACTTTAATTGGGCATTTAATCATAATGCTATTTATAAAATACAGTAAGATGCTGTGATTTATTGCATTAAATGACAAAAAATATCATAAAAATGATATTTTATAATGGATGCCGTACACATTACCTCTTATCGTAGAATGACCCATATAAAACAATCTCTATTCAGTGTCCGCCGAAGATTTTATCTACTTTCGATTTTACTATTACCTACGTGTTTGCTCTGTTCCAGATGGCAAGACGCCGTCGCCGCAGAAGCGCATAGGCGCCCCCCGACGACATCGACCTGCACGGCGCCAACACCGGCGTGGTGGACGGTTGCGGCGTCTGGTCCTCGGAGGAGGGCAATCTGAACCCGCCGTCGAGCGCGTCGAGCGGCTTCTCGGACGACGACAGCCTGCACGGCGACGGCGCCGCCCTCACCGCCGTCCAGCTGGTGGAGTACGTGCGGGACCGCGGCCGACCGGGCCTCGTCCAGGAGTACGCGGAGATCAGGTCGCGGCCGCCCGACGGGACTTTCAACGTGGCGCGCTCGCGCAACAACCTGCCGAAGAACCGGTACACGGACGTGCTGTGCTACGACCACAGCCGGGTGATATTGTCGGAGGTGGACGGTGATAAGGACAGTGATTATATACACGCGAACTTCGTCGACGGGTACAAGCAGAAGAACGCGTTCATCAACACGCAAGGTGAGTGGATGGCGGGAATGTGAGAGGCAGGAGACGACGAAGGTTGGGGGTGAAGTGGTTTGGGGGTCACTGGTGTACCGATTGGCACTTGATTTATTTTTATTCTTTACCGTGTTCAGTTTGGCAAAAAAAATTGCCGTTAATCAACTGATGAGAAACTAAACTTCATGGCGCCATGAAATATCATAGCTAGGGGTTTGGAAAGTGTGCTACAACGCACTAGTAATCCGTCATGTTATTGACGGAAGGACATACATATGAGAGACCAAAAAAGACAGGAGTAAACATGTGTTAATAATGTACATACATATCGCTTGTGTCATTCAGAAACACCAACTGTCTTCATTGCTTGAGCGTACGTCGCCGTAACCAGTAGTTTTTCTGCATTTCTTCTCGTTAAACATTAGCGATTTGGCCTGTACATATGGTTGTAGAAAAAAAACGATTGTTCACATCTACTGAAGTTAAAGGTGCCAATTCAAAATAGTTTACATGGACAGAGGACGACGCACCACTCGCATTATTTTTACGAATTTCGCACAGTAGTTTGTATCACTAAGTTGTTTGTTGTCACTAACATCAGTACATTATTATTTTTTTACATCGACAGAGGACAATACACACATTCCTATTTCTACTATTATTTCTATACTTTTAGCCATTGGTTGCAAAACCCGTTTGCACATTGCAAAAATCCACACAAAATCAGATAATATGTAAATAAACTACACGAACTCTAAAAGAAATACGTACACAATGAAAAATCCGTATACACACACGTTTATTAGTGAATCACTCACGATACATAAATTATTTTAAACTTGGCGTTCTACCGTTCATCCGTCGCGCGTCGGGCAACTACTAATTCTAACAACAGAACGCTCGCTACACTATATGGCTAAATTGTATACAGGCTTCCCTCACTCCTGCACCGGGAAAGTCCAGCATGTGTTACCAAGCACGGTCAGTGACGTACGTATGCGCGGGCAAGAAATACACGCGTACTTAATTTACAAAGCACCTCAAAAATACGATTTAGTATAGTGCCGACCCTGCATTGTAACACACTTTCCGGACCCTAATCAGCAATAAAAGGAGGATTTTGAAAAAGGGACCAATATATAACACAAAAATAAAATAGTTTTGAGTAATGTATACACAGACATGTAGGACTAGCAGTCGTTTTCCCAAGAAACCGTGACAACAAAAAAAAATTTCATTTTCCGGAAAAAAACTTACGCATTAGCGTATTAAGACGAGCTGCATAATGTAGACACACACAAAAAGATTTTGTAATTGTTGCCATATGCCGGATTAACGATTTGGAGACCCATAGGCAGTAGAAACGACGGGACCTCTAGGCAACTGCCTACTGTACCTAATTGGTAATCCGACATTGATTGGAGCACTAACAGCCTACCCCTACATATGTATTTTGATGTACTGAAACCGATTGCGATATCCATTTCACTCCATGATGTCATAGTTTTCCCTAACTTTCTTATTTGACAATGCATAGCGAGATTGCGTATTACAAAAAGAAAATTCTTCCCTGTCATCTCCAGATATGCTATTGCCGCCTCTGCTGAGATATCTTAAAAGCTCCCTAGCAAGTTGTCAATTGCTTGTTTCATCCCATAGTTCGTTGGGATCCCACCACTACCCACATTTGTCTGTACACTGACAGCTTTGAGCTGTACATCCTTGTTATTGCCGTCTCAGCTAGATATGTCGTATGTAGAGGTAGCAGACATAACATCATCTCCATGTCAAGTAGTTTCTTTTACTTCACTAAAGCCGGCTACTCACTACGCGCCGGTATCCAAATGACTTGACTTGAAATAAACTTGTCTAGCACTACTTGTCCGAGTTCAAGTAAAGTGTATACATTACGCGCCTACTTTAAAAGTTGCAATTTTTTCGGGAAGTGCAAGTCGGAAGACGAGTAGCTGTGACGAGTAGTTTTTAAAAATGGACGAAAGTAAGACAGCTTTAGCTGCTTGTCTAATAATAAGTAGCGTTTATCTTTTACGCAAATATAGAAGAAAGAAACAGACACAGAAGATGATGGATAACATATTTGAATAATAGAACTGTAGTAGAGATAGGTACCTACATACGTATGTACTTATGTATCGAATGTATTTTATTAATGAAATAAATCTAAAAAAGCCACTTTCATAATCAACTTAAAAATAAAATGACATAGGTATATAGGTAAGCAACTGAAATTGAAAATTAACTTTAAAATGACATCTGATAATGTCACTTTATTTATTGTGATCCAAATTTAGATACACAAGAGGTAGGTACGATTTTTGATACCGCTGTACAAGAATTCACCTGTATAAGCTACTCGTATACGAAATATCCGCGTAATGTAGCGCGCACATACAAGTATCTTAAAAACTCGACTCGCCGCATATGACTTGGGACCATTTTCCGACACACGACGGCAAGTGCAAGTAATTCGCCGAGTCTATGCGAGTCTTCATACACACTACTTGCTGCTTGCTAAGTACTTCCGAAGTACTTGACAAGTATCGCTTAGTGAGTAGCCGGCTTAAGCTGTGCTCTTTTGCTGTAATTTATTGGCATTTGGACCACCAAGCAACAGCTCCATGGGTTTATTTATCATTGGTCTTAATATGACAGTATACAGTATGTGTAAAGTCAATATGAGTTGTCGTAGAGTATGTGCAAAGTCGACAGTTGCTTCTTATCCGTTGTCTCACTTCTGTTTGTGTTTTTCATAATTGGCTGATGTCAGCTTTACACACAGGGTATATCCAGAAGACCATTATACATTTCATCTACTCTATGAGCTGTCTAAATTCTCCTGTCCAAATGCAAGTTCCAGGTTAGTTTGGTATCAAATGTTGTCAAGGTATTTCACATCTGATGTGAAACTTAAGAGTTGTGTGTAAGAGAACACGTACCATCAGCAGTTCTGTTTTCCTTTTCTTCGTGACAAGACCAGTCTCTATTATAGTCGGGTTTATCGATACCTAATGCCTTAAGAACACTTTAACTCGACTTGACCAGAGTTGGGACCGGGTCTAAATGAAAAGACCAGACCTAAACTGTTGCATCGGTTTAAAACTTTTGGCATAATTCTGCTTATGACTGAACAACCCATTAAAAACGCGCACAATGACGTCCAATTTTTCTTTATTTGCCATATATACAAAGTGTATGAACTTGCTATGCTATGAATACTGTATGTTATATTGTTGGAGTTGGATAATGATAAGGACAGTGGTTAATGTTATGCGGATTTCATTGATCAGTACCAGCAGAAGCCTTTCATCAAATACATATTCAGTGTCTGGTAGGAATCAAGGGAGGGGTGGGGATTATGAAGGTTAGGAGTAAAGTGCCAGTAAATGTAGATAGCTTGGGGATAATCAGTGTTTAATAATGGGGATAATCAGTGCTTTTGTTTTTTTTTTCCTTATGGGAATTAAGGGAATGCTTTCTGTTTATAGGCCCCTTGCCTAAAACAACGCCGGATTTCTGGCGGATGATCTGGGAACAACATTGTTTAGTCATAGTGATGACGACCAGGGTTATGGAGAGGGGTAGGCCGAAATGCCACCAGTACTGGGAGCCCGAAGTCGACGGGGAAATTGTATACGGTCAATTCACCGTGAAAACGGTGGCAGTGGATACCGATCCGGATTACACCGTCACCACGGTTAACCTAGTAAATAATAAAGTGAGTATATACGTGTGCGTGTGTTCTTCAAATTTAATTCTAGAAATATTAATATTTTTTAAGACGAAGGTGTTTCAAATGTTTCAAAAAAGATGAACAAAACAATTACTATTTACAAAGAATTTGTTTGTTTGTTGAATTACTAGTTAATGTTTAACAGAGGTACAAATGTTCTTTATCATCTTTATAGACCTGTTTTTAACACCCAACTGATAAGGATTGTTTTATTACAAAGGCATACACGATAATTGTTGGAATTTGAGATTATCAACAACTTGATAGTTAATATCTAAAGCTTAACATTGTTTTGTCGTCCAGACTGACGAATCGAGGGAAGTGTCACATTGGCAGTTCACGTCATGGCCTGATTATGGCGTTCCGCACTCTGCCAAGGCTATGTTAGAGTTCCTGGAGAGGGTGAGGAGGAAACAAACTAGCATGGTGAATGCGCTCGGCGATACCTGGGCAGGACATCCGCGGGGACCACCAATCGTAGTGCATTGCAGCGCTGGCATCGGCAGGACAGGTAACTTTTACTCTTTATATCTTATTGTGCATTGATCGGCTAAACAGACCCAGCTGTCGGAAATGGTTACCAATGCGTTCCGAACGTGTACAGCAAATCGCACATCGCCTACTTGCAATTTAGTTCACCCAGAGCCATATAGTAGATACTCTACGCGCTATATTTTTACGCGATACCGAAAGAATAGTACATTTAACATTAAATATTATGTTTGACGTGCCGAAGGGTAAAAAAACGACCTCACGCCGTCAAAGTAAATACGTAGTATCAGGGATTTTCCGGATTTATATTATAATGGTGCTGTGTTAATGTGTAAGGTGTGCGAAAGACACCTAATGTGTTGGGGTAAATATAACTGCAAAAAGCACCTTAATAGTGCACAACATGTACAGAAAAAGACTGGTGTGCCTCAAAAAACACACTTAATGTTCGATTTATTGCTAATGTTGGTTATCTTTAATTTATTATTAATTACGTAGATATATACCAACTGCACGGGAAGATGTTATAAATAAAATAAAATGTGTATTAAAAAATGCGCGGCTATGATTGTGTATTGATGAAACAACAGATTTAACAGACAGACTTCGTTTTTTTTACCTTACTAATGCAAAAATACATGTGGTATTTAAAATTTTCAGGTACGTTCTGCACGTTGGACATCTGCATCTCGAGGCTGGAGGACGTCGGCACGGCCGACATCAGGGGGACAGTGGAAAGGATACGATCGCAACGAGCCTACTCCATCCAAATGCCGGACCAGTACATATTCTGCCACCTGGCGCTCATCGAGTACGCCCTCACGAAGGGCCACCTGCAGTCGGCAGACCTCACAGGGTTCGATCAGGGGGTCGACAACGACTCCGATTAGACAGACGCCAGCGCCACCGCTTCCGGAAACAGATATCTAGGATTTTTTCGGAGAGGAGGACCTTTATAGTTGCTTTGTTAAAATTCCTACCGGTCGAGTGAGACAGCTGACATAACCGCGAGGTGAACAAGGTGGTTCGGTTTTTTTTAGTTAGAGAATCACTCGATTTTTAGGCGGGTTTACAGTGACGTCCTGTGGGAACGGGAGAAAAGCAGTCATGAGATTAAAAGTTGTTGCTTGAAGTACTTGCATACATTTAAGTTTGATGGGCTTTAATCAGGTGATTGAGTGGCCAGATCAATTACGTGTCACTGGTGTTCTAAATTTCCTAACAGAGCTTTTGGTTAATAGATGGCAGTGTACACATACTACCATCAGAGACAGTGGTAACACACTATTTTGAAAGTTAATTCTAACAGCAGTTGGAGTATGCTGTATACTTCACATTGATTATAAAAGTATAAATCGTGTACATTTACCTCCAAGAACTCTGTTAATATTATTAGAATTTTTTAGGTTCATGAATCTTTTAAAACAAATAACAAACCTTCAAATTTACATTAATGGCAAACATAAATGCAAATGGTGACCTTCAGAATTGTCAGTTTATGCTTGAATTAATTCAGAGACGAATTGAATGCAAACGTAGCCTTAAGTGTAAGCAAGTTTCTTTGGGAAAAAATAATGTTCCAAATTATTTTTACTTTACGATATGAATCCAATTATCCTTGTAGGAGATGCGGTCCAAATAGTATATTAGTTTATTGCGGTAGATTGAAGCAGGAAGTCTCAACGTGTCAGTTCAGGAGTGTATAGAATATGTAAAAGCTCTCAAATATTTCTCAGGTTATATGTAAATGTGATATGCTTGCTCTGATAAATTATTGGGAAAATTATAGGACCGCATTTCATGACCTGCGTTAGGATATTGTCAAAGATACGAGCCCTGTCTCAGTGAAGTTGGTCCAACTAATAAAAATGTTTTTGTGAAGAAATTTATCGTGTTATAGAAAATTTATTAAAATCAACACGTTTTTTCTAATAATATACGAAATGTTTATTCACCTTTGACATGTATTTTAATTTACAAAGAAAACATTTTTTTAAGAAATTTCTAATACTGTCAATAAACAGAAAATCAACAAAAATTAAATAGAAAATTACCAGTGTGTTACATCGCCTTTTCGACTTATTATTGCCTCGATACTTCTTGACACATTGCCAACTAATGTTTGACAATCATCTGGAGTGAAACTGTTCCAAATTTCTTGGAAACGAGCATGCAACTCTGGAATGGTTCTTGTGGGTTATGGTGAGAACTTCTTCATGATATGCCATAATGTTTCGATTGGCAAAAGATCTGGACCGTTAGACGTCCATTTTAAAAGTGAAATATTGTTTTCTAACATCCAATGTTTCACTTTTTTAGCTGTATGACAAACGGCGCCATCTTGTTGGAAGATACATTCGATATTTTTAAAACGCAGTATCAGCTTTTTCTTAAGACAGTCAGTGTGATACTTCTCCTTTATTTCTTATGACTTGGCTTCGACTATCAGCAACAAAAGTATATTTGTCTTCTGCCTCTTTGGTTGTAAAGGCTTTTCCTTTGCCTACAGATCGTAAAATTGAACACGGAAACAGTTTGAGCTTACCTTGTAAGTTTTAAACCCTAGTTTTCGAGCAGCACTGTGACAAGTTGGTCTTGAAAAACATTTATCCGTTACCTGACTGCATAAAACTCAATTCTCCGGAATTAGCCCGACGATTTTGCATGATAATGCTCAGAACTCTTAAATTTGTATCGGAATAATGTGGCTGACTACCATTTCTCTGTTTCTGAGCAACCGATCCAGTAGTTTTGTCGAGTTTAATAATATTTCACACTGTATATCGTGTTAAATTAAGTGTCAGCGATTTGCGCAGCAGATTTGCCTTTTGAATACAAGTGAATCATAACGTTCCTTATTTCTTCAGGAACAACCTTACCACAAAACATTTTTATTTGTCAACAATAATGAATGCACAAGTATATTCTGAAATATCGCTATCAGCTTGTTTAACCTTTTAGTCTAGGCTAGTTTTTGTTTTTTTTTTTGAAAGAGATCTGAATAAGGTTTCTCGGCGCGATAATTAGGTAAAAAATAGTAGAAATTGATTGTGTATGTTTTGGATGAAATCTGTATGTAGGAACCTTAGTAAAAAAAATCGATAAAAGTGAAAGAAACCGTCTGAAATTGTAGCTTTTGGTGCTGCCTATCTGCAGTAAAAATTTCATGTAAAATAATAAGAACTTTTTTGCATAAATCGAAAAAAACTAAAAAGAAGGTCTTTTCGAAAAACGGCTGGAACAAGCCGAATAATGGTCGTAGAGCATTTTTCCTGAGCCTAAATTACTCGTCATAAAATTCCCTACAAATCCATTATCATGACTTGTGGGAGAGGTTCATTCAATCGGCTGAAAAACTCGTCGCGTTGCTTCGAGCACTCGGGTAAGCGAGTTCCCGCCGCAGACTTCTAGCGCGTCTTCACATCCATCCAGCCAGAAAAAATCGTATCTCAAAAACTACTAGGCGAAAATGGATGTTTTTTTTAAAGAGGGGTGTGGCTGAAAATATTAACAATGAGCATATTAATAATACGTAAAAAATAAAAGGTTCAGGGCAATTTTTACGTTTTACTATTTATTTATATTTGTTACATATAATTTTTGTACAACGCATTTTAACTATTCACGATAACATTTTACATGACACATGCCGTGATAATTTGTATATATGCTTTTTAATTTTCCTGTATATAACATATAACTGCTACAATTTCTGCGACCATTAGAACCCTTGTAATTCGATTTCAAAAAATGGGCATTTTTCATCGGTTTTTATTTTTTTGTGCAAAAACTTCTGAACCAATTTTGATCACCAAAAACTCATTTTTTTCGTTTTTTCAAGCGCTACAACGTGTTATTTTTTGTTTTATGAAAAAAATTCATTTTCATCCCTTGTGTCGGTTTTCGGCACTTTTTATCGATTTTCGTCGGTTTTATCCAAAACATACACGATCCATTTCTACTATTTTTTACCTAATTATCGCGCCGAGAAACCTTATTCAGGACTCTTTGTAAAAACTGAGCACTTTTCTGCTATAAATTGCCTGGCCTATTATTGAAACGCCAAATATTATGATTTATTTCAAAGCAGCCTACAAAACTTGAAAAACCGACTATCTAACAAGCTGTTTTCGTCATGTATTTTGTTAAAATCAAATTATTGTGCAAAACAGTCAACTTAAAGCTAAATATATCTCAAAATGTTTTTAAACATTATCTAATGACATCTAACGAGACTAAATTTTCAAAAAATGTCTGCTTTGACATGCCATAAATTCATAAATTTGATATTTTGAATGGTTGGGCCAAAGTTACTGAGACGGCTCGGCTCGTAGAAGGCATTCCCACCGTGAACGACCTGTAATCCGCCATTTTATCATTTGATGTAAAACATTTAATTTATGTAGCATTGCATATTTGTTAATGTGTATTGTTTTAGTAGTCCCATGTAACGCGCTCTGGCCTGTCTTATGAGACGTATCTGTCTCGGTGGGGCCGCGTTAGTGACGGTTTTACGAGATCTACTTTTTTTGTTTTTTTTTTTATTTATTTTATGTAATCTCCCAAACGTAAGTTTTAAAAAGATATCCTTGGACGTGTAAATATTTTTTTTTGAGAATGTGATCGAGATGTGTACTGTGTTGGTTAATTGTTAGTGTTGGAGTATAATGTGATTCAGTTGAAAGTATTTTTTCAAGCTATTTTTCTAGGCGACGCCCCCTAGGTTTTATTAGGAATATGCAGAAGGTAGGTGCGGTTAGCAAGAATTTTTCGACGGAAAACTAAGGTTGATTAAAAAAAATTATATTAATGTGAACTCGAATAATTCCATGTAGTTTGGTTTCCGTCTTGGTTCTGAATATTTTAATGTCTTGTAAAGCCAGTTATCGAATCGTTTTCGCGGGGATAGAATAACCTCCATGTGAGGTCTGAGGAATTTTCACCGCATATTTCTTTGTAATTATGCCTACCGATAGCCGTAACTACATCAATTTTCACATATCTTCCTGTTCAGAGTCTTATCTGTTTTTTGATGTTCATGAAATTTTATATATCCCATCAGGTTGATAATGAATATTCATAACAGCTGATATTTTACTGTTGAGATCACAATCTTCTACAATTAATGTGGTAATATCGCTACATCTACTCTGTGATTGATAGTAGATGTAGTAGACGCAATGTTGCAAGTAGTATCGTTTGTAGAAAAATATTGGCTGCAAGATCAAGCTGTTTGTATTCTATATAGTGCAAGAATGTAACTGGGACAACTCTCGGTTATGTTATTAAGATTCAAGAATCTCGTGATTACAGCCATGCTCGTTGTTAAAAGATGACGACTTAGATGAAGGTATTTAGAAATAATGTCAAATCAATTTTTTAAAAGCAAATTTTACAAATATGGACTTTGCTGATTATGTATTTAAACGATAACGAGCTTAGTTTATTGTGAATGACAATAATGCTTGGTGATGAAATTTCAAATTTTACCTACATAACTATCTCAGATGTTTTTATGTTTTGGGGGATACGCATAATTTAAATCAGTTCTTGAAAATCCAAAATTTATCAAATATTAATAGTTTTTCCAGAAGTGGGATGATATAAAAAAATCTCTTTTCTGAAAGCACTTTTTGATTACATTTTTTTGTTTACATTTTTACATGTTTACAACAAATTTTAAGAATATTTGAAACTGAATAATTATGAGTTTGTACAAGAAGTATACATGAAGTACGGTTTAGAGACTTTGCATCTGTTTCAACATCTTGTAATTAAAATACAGAATATATATTATTTAAAAAAATATATAACTCAATTAGATCAATAATTAGGGAATTAATAAATTTAGTTAATTAGATTAATAATAAATATATGTTGATTAAATGAAAAAAAAATGCATTACTACTAATACTAATATTTAATATTTTCCTTGAAAAATTTCACTGTACAGCCTGAAGAAGGTTAGAATCATCCAAAACATTTACACCTTAATAAATATTTTTTTCAAAGTAAGAATGTTGTATGTTAAATCGATGTCAGTATTTTTGATAACTAAAGTTTCAAAAACATGATTTGATCCAGTATAATGTAATTCACGTAGGGTCCAAAGTGATTCCCTTCATCTAGAGTCGTCACTTCCAGGAGCATTCTGACTTGTGCTTTAATTCTAAGACTAGGAATAACAATGGCTCTCCTTTTTAAATTTTGAATTTCTAAAAATTCTTGTCTAAAATTGGCCATTGTTATCCCTGGTGTAGACTTTATAGATATGCAAACGGCAATTTACATTTTACATTATCTAAACGTTTGTGATACGCGTTAGTCCACCCCATAAGACCAAACTTTTCTCTATTTCTCACTCTCTCTAATCGTTCAGTGAGAAATGCTGCTATGTTCTTAATATGGCAAAAAGTTCTCGATAAATGTCTGTTTCCCTTTGTTAACTATAAAAATTTATTAAAGAAATGTAATAATTGTATATTATCGAATAAGGAAAAAAAAATAAATGAATAATATTATTCGATGGAACCTGATATTTAAATCTATACAAAGACTGTCCACTTTTTAGAAAACAATTTTTTTTTGTACTTGTTTAATGGATACCATATATTTGTTGGTTACTAAAGAAACCCCAGTTAATTGTTGAATATGTAAAGTTGAAATTATTTTCAAACATTGGAATTATGTTGCAAAAGTATTATTACTTGAATTATTTATGAACTCTTATTTGTAATGTAAATATTTATGTACCTTATTTCTTAATATATGAGATGCTTTTTAATGATTGTGGCTTCAATTTAATCACCAATTTCCATTTCGAGTATGTAAAACGTTCATTGCATCCCCGAACGGTATCAAAAATATTTATGGAAAAATATGATACATGAAGGGCCATCTTTGTTTAAGTAGCAACACTACGAACGTCTTATCTTTTAGTTTTTTGACCATATCAGATGGCACATTTATTATATATTATACATATTTACCATCTCCATCATTTATTATATAATACACTTCGACATCCGCATATCCGAACTCACCATATGTGTCCGAACTTTTTCTCACCATATTTCCGAACTTGGACTTCCACACAACCCGAACTTGTCGCTGTCGAATGACCAATGAGCCAGAAAAACCCCTTTGCGCATGCGCCAGCAGTTCGGTTATCCGGAGGTAAAGATAGTTCGGAAATGTGGAATTTTGCGGAACGGAAAAGTTCGGATATGCGGATGTCGAGTGTATACATATTTACCATCTCCATTGTAAAAAATGAGTCTGACGGTCGTCGTCCAAATGTAGATGTCATTAAGTGATAATCGTCGTCAACTCAAGGTAGCGCTTGGAACAGACAGAAGTTAGTCACGTAACAGATAGTTCTCTTTGTAATACGAGATGGCGATAGTTATGAAAAATATTTGTGTGATGCTCATTCATGTCTATTATTTTCTCTTTTATAGTTTTAAGGGTCGATGACATTAGACGAGTTTACTAGCTACTAGCCGGTGAATTTACTAGCTGATTGTAAACTAGCCCAGTGTCAACAGTTCACTAGCACAACTAGCAGATTGTAAACAATCTGCGAGAAAAGTTGACAGCCCGGCTACGTTACTCGCTACTCGCTGGCATGTGAGCATGCTAGCTAGTAAACTAGTCGTGTGTCATCATAGTTGCTAGTAAAGTAGCAGCGAGTGTCGGTTTCAGTCCAATGTCTATGAAATGTGGTACACACATTTCGTGATTTCTAATTGCTAGCCAGTTGGCTACTGAGCGAGTGGAAAGGTTTTACATGTCATCATACGACCTGACTCGCCTAATGTAATCGACCCATTAGACAAAGATAATAGTAAACTAATCAGTTGGTCCATTCTTTTGCTTTAACATTGTTTAATCGAATTTCCATGAAACCAGTACACTCATTGGTGCATTTCAATCTGAAGGACGAATTCGTCCAATCAGCCTTAAATACAACAGCTTCTACATTGCACTGATCAGAACAAAATCTAAGGGTTAGATCTAATTCAATCATATTTCAAAAATATTTTTTTAATTTTCGTCTATTAATGCATAAGCTATTGTGCTTACCTTAACCACTAGTCATTATACTCATTATATTCAACCAATATTAACAACAATAATCACTTTTATCTAAAATTTACATTATATTTTTAATTAATAAAAAAATATTATCCAATTATACCAATCAAAATTTAAGCACTTAGCACTTTCAATATTTTTTTTAACTTATGCAGATAAATAAATAAGAGGTTACGACTTGTTGAAAGGCCTATTGAAAGGCAACCACTTTAGGCATTTTGCCTATTTTATTGGTAAACGCCATGGCTCTAAGACTTCTGATGTATCCGAGATATGAAGTGAGGACTCTTCAGCCGAAAGTTATAAATGCCTAAAAAATGCCTATTCCATGGGTTAGTGCCTATTTGCCTATTTAAAGCCTTTTTGGGATTTTTATCGATAAGTCCCTGAAATATGAGGTAAATTTATGTTTTAAACATTTGTTGAACACTTGGTTTTTGATTTGTAGAAATCGACCAAAAAGCAGGAATATTATGAAAATCAATCGATCAGATTTCAAAAAAATTGTGGGATTTATCAGAATCCAGTTAAATTATACTTTTAAACATGCTTTATTATATCATTATTATTAATTATTATTTGACAAGAATTAAAAATGTTGGTATTTATTAAATGTATTATTAAACAAAAGTTTTAACAATGTCAATCAATTAGTTAAGTTGCTGTTGAAGTAGCCGTAGCTGTTTGAGTGCCATGAGCATTGGCACTGGCACTACCTTTATTAGTCTGGATATCTGTAGATGTTGGCTCACCACCTTGGCTATCAACCAGCGCAATGGCAGTGGCTCTTCCACCACCACTTCCAGTTGATACGGATGTAGCAGTACCGCTCCCGCCTGTGGCTGTACTCCTGGACAGTGCTATACCGCCGCCAGTTGCTGTTGCTGCTGATGAACAAGTCGCTCCATCGGAACAGTACGACTCAGCCCGAGCACCAACACCAGTGGCTATTGCTTTGGCCGATCCTCTGGTCACAACAACAGCTCCGCCCTCCCTACCAACAGCGATAGCTGAGTACTGGGCACAGTCTATCTGTGCGATCACCACAAACGCCAAAACAATAATAAAAATAATTTTATTCATTGTATATAACTGTGTTAAATCAATTTATTCGGTCAATCACTAACCAAGTTATAAAAATTTACTTTACTTTCACTCTTCTTATATACACTGGAAAATTATTAAAAACCCTTATCATGCCTTAAAAGTATCATGCTCTGAGTATATGCCATGGTGCAATCTATCAAACAAATATAGACATTGCACAATAAAATTATTACAAATAACAATTATTTGTACAATTACTTTTGTTTTCAAAAACAAAATAAAGGTGTTATTGAAAAACAAACGTATATCAGCACCTCAGGGATCACCTGTATCAAGTCTGTACTGTATTTTTTTACCATTATTGACTTTTTGATACCAAGTCACTTAAAATAAACTTATAACGGAGAAGCAGTTCTAATATCTAAGGCCGTACATTTAAAAGTTCATTCTGGGAGTTCATTCATTTTGGAATTTTGTACTACAGAAATAATTTCGATGATGACTTTTCCCAACTCGACCTAAATAGAAATCGTCGTAACCGCAGCTCAGTAGTCGAAAATATACCCACTATATGAGAAAGTGCAAATCCAATAGCCACCAAAAAGTACAAACATTTACAAAACCTTAAATGGGTACCCAAGGTTTTTCATACATTTTACCAGAACCTAGCCCACAGTGAGAAGGAAGGAGAAGATGAAGCTCATAATAATTAAGTTTTTCTACTTTTTATTATAAAAAATGTTATTAGTTTATTTCTCAATAAACGTGTTTATTAATTATTCAGATCTCATACAAAATCTGTAATAGTTTAAAAGTGGCTTTTATTACTTTACTGTAATTTGTAAAGATTTTTGCGTGGCTTTTGTTAGCATAGTACCTAGTAATTTTCGTCTGGAATTCAGATTATCATATTTGTAACAAAAAAAAAAAAGAACTTTCAAGTTGTAAGAGCAAAAAATATGGCCAAAATTTAAATAAAATATAAAAAACAATAATAGGTACAAACCATCCAAAAGGCTTTTCTTTTTTCTTTGTTCATTTTAATAAATTACTTCCGGTATCAAGTCAATCTTATTAGATTTACGTAAAAAAAATATAAGTGTTGTCATTTTTTTTTAAACTGTTATTTTTTAATTAAAATTTTTATCGTTAATTATTAGAAAAATTTCTCCTTTAGAAAGTGTACTATATCATAAATTTTTAAATAAATTGTATTCACTAGAGTGATACAACTACAAAAACTGTTTAAAAAAATGCTTCTGCAAAATTTACTTTTTTGTGAATTGATATAGTTGACCTCTGGGGTGCTGATATTATAGACCGGGCGACAATGACAGATTTCGTATCATGACTTCATCCCGTCCGCCCTTTTAAGTGCATTAAATAGAGGTTATTATTGATTAGAAGCGTTACATATTTTGTGGTGAGAGGTGATACGTAGTGCGAAGTATTGTTATCGAATCGCTTTAAAAACAATGTTTTTAACTAACTTTAAACCGTCTGCCGTTTGTTTCCAGTGAAAATCTGTTTCAAGATCGTAAGTTGAAATCGTTCGAAAAATTGTGCATCTTATAACGTGAGTAAACCGTCTGCCTATTACATGAGGATGTTTCGTTAATCGAAAAAGTCGCGAAAATTGCGAGACATACAAATCGGCGAATGAAAACCATTCGATCCAACAAATCGAAATCGATCAAAATTTAATAATTGCAACACTACTTTAACCGACTTAAAATTTGTATTTTTATAAACTACATATCATCAGTTAAAACAAAAAAAAATAGGCAGACGGTTTGAAGTGATATGAATAATTACTTTATATAAACAAATTCGATAAAATTTAATTGAATGTTTTCATAACATCATTCCGTCTGCCATTTTGTTATTATGAATTAAAAATCATAATAAGTTTATTTACAGACCGATGATTCCAGACATCCTTGATTCCTGATTTGAGACAGATCGATTATTGTTATTTATATTTTTTTGCCAATTTTTAAACAGGATTTTTTATATATTTTTTAATAGGAGTAAACAGTCTGCCGTTTTATTTTTGAGATTGTTATGTCATAAGTATATTTGCACAAAAGCAGATAACCAGTTGTTATTAACAACAATTTCCTAAGAAATAGGTAAAGAATCCATTACATTTTCACCATTATAGCAATACCTTTATATTTAAAGTTTATAATTTAGAACACTTGAATTAAAATATTACAATTTTAAATCTGTCTGTAAACTTTTATTTAATGTTTCAATTTATTAATTGGTATTAATTGGTGGTATTAATTAAGTTGGTAAATATTGAAAATTGTAACTTTATTGTATATTTTATTCTTATAGCGATATATTTTTTTAAATAATCCTCTTTATTTATAACTCAATTTTTTATTCATCTTTTATTTTTGCTATTACTTTACGTTTAACACTTATAATGCTCCTGAACATTTCCCTTTAATTATTATAAACTCCAAAATGAGAACATACTGTTCAAAGTTCCGGAAAAGAACACTTTATATTTTGAGAGTCGCTGCATGGTCGTCCGTTACAGCGTAGCAGGTATACATGTTTCACACGGTATACAAATAGAAGGTATGATATCGCGCAGCCAGGCGCCTGAGTGTGACGTCAGCTTGTGCCCAGTTTGTAAACTTTTGTCAGCGAGGAGTTAGTCTAGGATATGGTGTGTCAAAAAATCCATGAACTTTAACTGTCTGCCGTGTGGTAAATAAGCTCCGAGTCGATGTGGAGCATTTTTTCTCATACCACATGTATATGGCAAAGCGGCCATTTTCAAGATAGAGGGGGGAGGGGGTGTTTATCTGGGAAAAAAGTGGACCCTAACCGTCTGGAAGCCTGAAGATTGAAGTTTTAACTTTCATTAACATTATTGCTTATGTTTAGAAACTATGACTCTTCACCTCTTGATTCTTTAGATCTTCAATCTCCAAGAATCGTGGTATTTTACAATCGTTAGCCATTTTAAATGATTTAATCGTGCATGATTTTTTCCAGAGATTCTAGTGGTAGCAATAGAGTTGCCACCTCCACGAAAATGACCCGGAGACTCCGGGTTTCCACGAAGTATCTCCGGGCTCCGGGTTTCTTACGTTATTCTCCGGGTCAGCTTTGAAATTGAAATTTGTATTTATAAATTTATATAATTGTGAATCATATATAATAGTTACATGTATATGTCGTTTAAAATATAGATTATTTGTTTGAATTCTGAGGTTTCGCGCGTTTCGAGATCTAGAGGGCAGTATAGGTACATAGTGCAATCTAGAGATGTTAATTTAATGTTAAATTAATTAATTAAAATCCATTTAATTTATAAGTAGTATTTATTACATCACGAAGATCGTATTCAACACAACTCAACCAATTGTGTTCAATTGTGTTTTTGGCACAAAAATCGCCTTCTTCAAATATTGCGCGCTGGTTTACCCCTCCCTCCCCCCTCCCGCCGCGGACACCAATCTCCGGGTCAGCGGTCTCTCTGAGGTGGCAACTCTAGGTACCAAAATTATCTTGGTTATCCCACTTAAGCAAGCCGTTTTCCCTTTTCGGTTCGTTTTGATTTGACTTGACAAGTTAATGCAGTTTTTTATTATTGGGGTATAAATTCTGTTTTTATTTAGAATTAACAGTAAATATACATTACATTAGTCAGTAAATATACATTTATTACCAAATATACATTAGATCGAAGTTAAATTATCTGTCAGTACTAGGGTTGTGAGCTCTGAAAGAAAGTGAAATTTCTTGGCGAAATTTACTGAATATTTCTTGAAAATTTCATAAAAAATTCGATAAACACCATAAGTTGTGAAAGAAAGTGAAATTTTAAATTGAAATTTACTGAAATTTTCATAAAAATTTCACCTCGAAATATTTTTCAAGTGAAATTTCCCAACTCTAGTCTAGTCAGTACTATCTATGGTTTCTAGTGAGTGTGTCAAGTGTTGAGAGAATATAATTATTATTAGACAAGAATTAAGAATTTTCTTATTTATTCAATGTATTTAATAAATGTTAATAAAAGGCCATTTTAACAATTTTAGTAAAATCAATTAAGTCGCTGTTGAAGTAGCCGTAGCTGTTTGAGTGCCATGAGCATTGGCACTGGCACTACCTTTATTAGTCTGGATATCTGTAGATGTTGGCTCACCACCTTGGCTATCAACCAGCGCAATGGAACTGGCTCTTCCACTACCACTTCCGGTTGATACGGATGAGGCAGTACCGCCTGTGGCTGTACTCCTGGACAGTGCAGTACCGCTACTGGTTGCCGTAGATGTGGATGTAGCAGTACCACGACCATTAACTTGTGAAATAGAACTGGCACTTCCACTATCACTTCCAGTTGATATGGATGTGGCAGTACCGCTTCCAGCTGTGGCTGTACTCCTAGACAGTGCAGTACCGCCACTGATTGCCGTAGATGTTGATGTACAGGTGGCTCCATCGGAACAGTACGATTCAGACCGGGCACCGACACCAGTGGCCGTCGCTTTTGCCGATCCTTTGGTCACAATAACAGCACCGCCATCCCTACCAACAGCGATGGCCGAGTACTGGGCACAGTCTATGTGTGCGATCATCACAAACGCCAAAACTGTAACTAAAATAATTTTATTCATTGTATATAATTTTGTGTTAAATAGATTTTCTTCAGTCAATCACTAACCAAGTTATGAAAATTTACTTTACTTTCACTCTTCTTATATACACTGGAAAATTATTAAAACCATTATCATCAAGTATCATGCTCTAAGTATGTGGCATGGTGTAATCAATTGAACAAATACAGACATTGCACGTGAGCTGAATATAACTTATTGTTACAGCAACTGATCAAAAAACAATTCCAGTCATTAGACATAACAGTAAATAACATTTGTTTTCAATAACAAAATAAGTGTTATTGAAAAGCAAACGTGTTTGGACTTAGACTAATTAATTATCAAGATTAAAAAAATCTGCCTCCTCAACAACGGGGAAGCATGCCGAGCCTCAGCGTTCGATTGGACTCCCCCAATCCTGGCTGAAGGAGGCTGTCCGTTGCACCTCCCACGGCTTCGGCGAAGGGAATGGGAACTCCTAGAGATGTTACAGTGGAACTGGACCTATTCCTGTGGAATAGGTATCACCTGCCTATTCCGCGTACCTATTACCAACTATTGGATGTACCTATTCCAGCTCCGCTGGCACCGACACGGTGACAACAGCTCGGCGTTTCAAATACCTAATCGAGATTACGATACCTAATATAATGAATGAGTAATGACAAGTTTAATATTACCTGATTAACCTTATGCAACCAGAACAGCGCCAATCGCCGTCGCTGGTCATATAGACTCGGAATAGTTTTTGGAACCGGAATGGGTATTTGGAATAGGTTTGTGTCCGGAACTGGTACAGGTCATACTAGGTACACGAAAAAGCTATTCCGTAACATCTCTAGGAACTCCGCATGATCTGTGCGAATTTCGCCGAGGTGGACCCCGACGAGTCTGTCCCCCTCGCGCGACCTGCGACCGGCACCGTGGGCCATCGACGGTAAAGTCGAAAACCGTCGACGGTGGCGCCGACCCGTCGTCGTCGCCGTCGGCAGCACAACCGCGAGCGACCAGACCGTGCGGCAACCCGGCCTCGCGCATGGCTGGCAGCCAGAGCTCACGCTGGACGGCGAGTGCGTGGTCGTGCCGGCTCGGACCAGCGTTGGCAACTCGGTTGCCAGGGCCGTAAAATTATAGTACTTACCAAAAAAATTATCGTACATCAAATTCACAATCGTCAAACATTAAGATACTCCGATATACATTACAATTGTGAACACCATATTGAAAATGAGTTTTAACAAATATTTTAATGTATATGGAATGTATAAATGTATATGGAATGTATAAATGTATATGGAATGTATAAATGTATATGGAATGTAACTAAATCTTGCAAATGTACCCACCGTGGATAATGAAGTAATGTAGATTAAAAATTTATTTTTTGAATATTCAAAATTACTTTTTACAGGATTTTCAACAAAAAAATAAAGAACAGTAATTTATTTATGTCATTGGCACGAAATTTGCTACCTTTTTCGAAATTATAGTAGATTAAAGCATTATCGTACACATGCTATGTTACATAGTACAAGCTGCCTAATTATAGCACATGTACTATAATTATGTTACGGTTGCCAACGCTGGCTCGGACGGTGGGGGCGATCCGGAGGACCTGACCTGACTTCCAGTCGGGACCAGCGCCCCGGAGGTCGCGGTGCGCATCTCGATGTCGAGCAGGTCGACGGCCAGGGACGACGTCGTCCTGTTAAACATCGATGTTTAAAACATCGATGTTTTAATTTCTATGTTATATTTTCAACATCGATGTTACTTGTAAACATCGAAACATCGTTACGTATCCCACAAATATCATTTAATTTTTCAGTACGAAAGTTAGTTGCTAAAAAAAACGAAAAAAATTTTGAATTGATTCGTTTTACTCTTTGTACATTGTGGCTTACGTGACATATATCCGTCAAGGCAGTATTAAATTCCTAACAAACATGTATATTATATAATAACAGGTATTCTATTTCCATTCTAAATTGAAAATAGGTAGAAAAAACAAGGTTGTCAGATATATTTTCTAAATTTGTTAAGCTCACTATACAAGTATACTTCATACTTCAGTAAATTGTTAGTTCGTGACGTTCTTAGAAAGCTAGTTTGGAAATATGGAGACATCAAAAAAAAACGTCATCAACTCTGGCTATGAACGAGAGAGATGGAAATAGCGGTCATGTCTAAGCTTTTTCGGTTATGTCAAACTTTTGACAAGCGACTGTCACAATTTGTAAAATAAACAATGGCTGTCATATGATGTGACAGTCTTGACAAGTAAATAAGGTTATAAATTTGATTAAGAATAGAAATACGTCTTTTTTTTCTCGGCCAACTTTGATGACGTTTTTTTTGGATCTCTATATTTAAAAAAAAATACATAGATATAAATTTATTAGTTAGCATTAAAATAAAGCGTTTAAAATTGCTGGAAAAATAATTATAAATTCAAACAACTTTATGTATATTACTATATTTAAGAAAATTTTGAAGAGCCGGCAACGGCGGCTGGCGGCACAGAGTAAACCACTGGCGGTAACACCGGTCAACGAGACTATTAGACTACTTTGCATTTAATACATTGCTAATACTTCTTCGGTCCACTGTGCCATAAAATTTTTACGACGTCGTTAAAATGATTTACGACATTTGGAATTCTGACTTGTTTAAGACGCCAGTGACGTGTATTTCAGCTAGGTTTATTAAAACAGACAATTTTATGAGATTGTCTGGCTAAATGAGCATTATTTACAGCAAATTATATTACAAAATATTAAGAGTTTTGTATGTAGGCTAATTTTAACCTCCTATATTGATTTGAATGAAAAAAATTATTTCACAATTCGAATTTATCAGAGATATATGCACGCCCATGGAATCATAGAGTTGCACCGCTTTTTTTGTTCTCCAGGCGTATTTATCATTTTCAATTAAAAATAGAAGGACTATAACGGTTTTTAGAATTAGAAGTTTAGTTTATATTATTTGTATTAGAAGTTTAGTTTTCTATTTTTGTTTTACGCATTCTGTTCTTGTTTTACTGCAGAACAATAAACATTTATTTATTTTTATTGCCACTTATTTTTTATATTATCTACATAATATATGCAATAATCTGTATTGCAATCTGTTCCTATTTTCTAGTTTCTACTTCTACAAAACTATACACTTTTTTTCAGGGAACATAAAAATTAAAGTCACTTTATATATATATATATTATTTTGAAACATCGATGTTTCCCAACATCGATGTTTTCTAGCCGATGTTTTTACTACCATCGATAGTAGGTACCGATGTTGAGCATCGATGTTAACATCGATGTTTTTAAAAATGTGCCCATCCCTAGTCCAGATCCAGGTGGCGAGCGTGGGCGTGTTCGGCGTGCTCGGCAGGCCCCCGGATGTCGACATGCTGTCTGGCCCTCCCCAGACGTACGGATCGGACGCACGTCTCGTCGGGCGCACGCCACTTGTGCTCGTACCAGCCGCCGCCGATCCCCATCTCGATCCGCCCCTGGGAGATGACGTCGCAGGTCGCGCCGGTCCATAGACTTCACCGCCGACCGCCGCGACCTACGGTCCACAGAGGCATCAGAAGTGTAATTCACAAAAGTAGGTAACAGCCTTTCACACGTGTCATATTTTCTGTTCACCGTATTGTGTACAACGGAGGTTATACAACAGCACCAGCTAACACTTCCACCAGCAATTATTCACTGATATAATATACAGTGTACTTATTCCATAAGAAATAAAATAAATTTTTATTCATCACGCTTTTTTTGCGCCACCCTATATAGGTACGTGAAAACAACTATGTCATAAAAAATTTAAAGGGGGGGTCCATTTATAGTGAAACACCCGGTACTGCTGTCAAATTAAATAGAGGTAACTCCCATCACAAGCTGCATGAACTGCCTATGTATTGTGTCGCCGTAAGGTAACCTTATTTATAACTCTGTGTTGCCTTTATTATGTTGACGAGCCGCCTTCGGTTTTTATGACTCGCTCAGATTTCGAGAAATACACTAGTGATAGGTATAAACTACAAAAAATAAACTGCTCTCTGACAGACAATAATAATAATAGTCCAGGCGAGGTAGCAAAAAACAAGTGGTTTTTTAAAATAATTAGTTGCGGCACTTTCTCAACGTGATAATTAGGGGGAAAATCGTACGAATCGAATGAAAATGTTTTGGACAAAATCCGATTGTAGGATCATTGCGAAAAGATTGCAAAAAGGTGCGAAAAAAAGGTTTTTTCGACTTTTAGGCGCGAAAAAAAATGTTCCAAAAAAAATTCCGTTGTAGAGCTTGAAAAGACGAATAAAATAGTTTTCGGATCATTAAAATCGGTTACCTAATAACCTTCACCTAGATCCCACAGAAAAAATGCGGTTCCGAATGAAGGTGTCAAACAGAGGGACATAAATATTTTGGTTACTGTCAATGACAACCCAACATTGTCTGTCAAGGCAATGGAATTGTAGATTGTATATGTGTAAGCTAAAACACATACGCCTAAGAATGGCGTACACATACTACATAAGAATGGACCAACTGATTAGTTTAATTAATATTATCTTTGTCTATAACTATAATAGAAAATGATAAGAGATATGAACGAGCATCACAGAAATATTTTTCATAACTATTGCCATCTCGTATTACAAAGAGATAATCTGCTACGTGATTAACTTCTGTCTGTTCGAAGCGCTACCTTACGTTGATGACGACATTTATTATACAGTAAGCGGCACCCTAATGCGTACATAGTCGAATGAAGGGCAATTCATAATTTAACTTCTTTTTTTAAATAGATGTAGACATCTTAATTCTTAATTCTTAAATCTTAATTCACCTTCGCTTAATTCACATCCTCTCTTTTATTTCACCACGTTTCCCCCTATTATGTCGCAAAACCGTCCCAGTTAAGTCGCCGCCTGTAAAAGTTTTAGAACTACGTTTGGAAATTGGATTCTCGCATGAATACAATCTTTATTGAAAAAAATGATTGTGTAATACATTAAATATGGACAACTAACCTTTAAAATAGGTTAGGTGTCTTTTAAAAATATTTAACCTTTAAAATATTCATTCAAGTCGAAAATTGAACTTTGTCACGCACGACTGGGTATACTTACGTTTATTTTTTTGTTCAGTTGGCTCATTTTTCGTTATAACAAGTGCTGTGGTATATCTCTAAAAATTTCTTTTTTGCAGCTAAAACACGAAAAAGTTGACGTTATGGTCGCGACATAAGCGAGACTAAATTTCGCTACTTAAGCGAGGTGATGATGCACGGATTTGGTGAATTAAGAGGGGTTCGAGTGTACATACATATTGACCATCTCTATAGTAAAAAATGCGACTGACAGCCATCGTCCAAATGTAGATGGCGATAAGTGATAATCGTCGTCAACGCAAGGTAGCGCTTCGAACAGACAGAAGTTAGTCACGTGGCAGATGGTTCTTTGTAATACGAGATGGCGATAGTTATGAAAAATATTTCTGTGATGCTCGTTCATATCTATCATTTTCTCTTTTATAGCTTTATACAAATATAATATTAAAACCAAGAAGACTAGAACTAAGGAGACCGAACTCGTTCGGTATCTAGGGATCAAATATGTCCGCCTCCAGGAGGCGCTGTAAACAGTAATGTACTCGAGTCACGTGATGAGCAGCGCTCAGCGGTCCACATGTGAATGTTTATCATAGAAAACCATGCTATGGTTTTATATGACGTTTATCATTAAGCTGTCAAAGCGGGTGCTTATATGCCGTTTGGCTTTAACAAAAATATATACAAAAATAAATATGGTTCAAAAGTGCTGTGTTGCATTGTGTGATTTAAGACGCGGTCCGAATAACGGGACATTATTTCAAATTACTGATGTATGTATGAAACGAAATATTTTCCTTTGTTGTATTGTTAACGTTGAAGCACGTAACATGAAATATTTTGAGTACATTTTCATATTGATCATTGCGAAAATTTGTAATTGCAGACATTACTTGTGTAGATTCAATATAATATTCAACAAAAACAAATTAACGAAAAATATCGAGCGTCTGTCAAATGTATTCGCACCACGGACATTCACACGGACTCTAACCTCTAACGCACACAGATTAGTACAGAACCACGGTATACGTTAATATACCGTAGCAACCAGAGTACACAACTGTTTACAGCGCCTCTGGAGGCGGACATATTCGAGCCCGTCGCGTTATACAGCGAAAAGCCGCAGTTCGGTCTCCTTAGTTCTAGACTTCTTGATTAAAACTAATCAGTTGGTCCATTCTTTTGTTATTAACTTTGTTTACACGAATTTCCGTGAATCCAGTACATTATTGGTGCATTTCAGTCTGAAGGACAAATTCGTCCAATAAGCGTTAAATACAAGAGCTTCTACATTGCACTGATCAGAACAAAATCTAAGGACGAGATCTCAAGATCTAAGATCTAAGGATTCAATCATAATTCAAAAATATTTGTTTAATTTTCGTCTATTAATGCATAAACTATTGTGCTTACCTTAGCCATTAGTCATTATACTCATTATATTTAACCAATTAACTACTTTTATTTAAAATTTACATTATATTTTTAATTAATAAAATATATACCAATCAAAATTTAAGCACATAAATAAGAGGTTATGACTTGTTGAAAGTAGATAGGTACCTAAAAGTACCCATATTATTCAGGTGGGGTGTGGGTTTTAGAGATTGTTTGAATGTAGTGAAAAAAATTATGCTTGTGCGGCAGATACATATATCTGTGGCTTTGATGAACACAACACGAGGAATTTCGGTGAACACGAGTAAAAAATATAATCACTTTACTGCAGTCTTCATTACCTATTATGTATATGTTTCAAAACATTTTTACTTGAGCCAACACAAAACCTGATTTCTGTAGAATACTCTGCTTCGGTCAAAAACAGAAAGCATGTATGTGCCCGAGTGGCCGAAGATAGCTCAAAACAACAAAAGGAGTGCAAGTATACCGTTCGTAGGAACTGGTAATACTTGCCGTTTTTCATTTTAAAATAGTTACTGTAAACTTTAATAAATAGGGATCTATTTTCACGCATTAGCAGATGGTAGCTCACCATGCAAGAATTTGACTTCGACATAGAGTATGGACCAAGGACAAAACTGACTTACATAGCTGCTATTACTTGCTACCCGATGACTCCTAACGACACCATCATGGAAATCGACATGCTTCACGTTAATGTGACTGAAGATGATGAGGTGCTGGCAGCATAAAGATATTAATTTCTGTCCATGAGGAATTATGTATAGAATTGCATTGAGTCGGGTTTGGCTTAATAAAGCTAAATATTTACGGGCTCCTGATCCAATTTGCATAGGTATCAAGAGTCTCTAGCACTCTTTACTACAGCTACCCCTAGACTAACTTCTTGAACTAATAAAGGATATTCAGCAGCAGTGTCCCGCAATAAGTAAATAGATACAGTGTCCCTTAAAGAATATATCTAATGCACTTTTTTCAGTTAAATAAATAAAGGATGTTATACGTAAAGAATAAATTAGGCATGTAAATAAGAGATATAACCTAACCTAACCTAATCCAACCAATCAAAACTAATGAATGAAACTTAAACCAAACAAAATATAAAAACTTAAGGTGGGTTCATGCAGATATTTTTAGTAATAAGAATAAGAATAGTAATAAGAATAAAAGTTAAACCTTCGTTTTATAATGACCCAGTTCATGCAGTAAATCCTTATTTTTAAAATTATTACTAAAAATTATATTTACTGCATGAACTGGGTCATAATAAAACGAAGGTTTAACTTTTATTCTTATTACTATTATTATTCTTATTACTAAAAATTTCTGCATGAACCCACCATTACTCTTAATCAAACGAAGACGATTATATTACTTACATGTTTATAACAAATAACCAAAGTATCTGATATACGTAATAGATATGGGGTTCATGCAGATATTTTTAGTAATAAGAATAAATACTGTTTTACACATACCAATGTATTGCACAATAAATTGTAGAATTTATTTTTCAATAAATTGTCCACTTTTAGTAACTGATTACACTTTGCAATATATTTGTAACAATTTATGTATTGGCCAATTTCAACACTGCCAACCACAAAACATCTAAATATAAGAAGAGCAATCTCCATAGATAAGGAGGG
The DNA here is from genome assembly GCA_029963805.1 of Aromia moschata. NCBI lineage: Eukaryota > Metazoa > Arthropoda > Insecta > Coleoptera > Cerambycidae > Aromia > Aromia moschata. Next base: position 212,580 of record JAPWTK010000234.1, read on the forward strand.
AAACACGCATCGGGGCCGCCATATGTACCGGTGGCCAGTTTTTCATAATGCGCATGCGCGACGCTAAATCGAAATGCGTAGCTGTGCATTGGCATCGCCAACTTCATTTTACAATTCAATTTTTCATACAACAAACTCGTTGTTGCTGCATAAAAAATTGATTTGTAACCATACGCCACTTTATGATTTTATCATTCAAGGTGGAATAAATAAAAATAATTTGCTTGAAATTCTTTATTTCTACCATTATAAACATCTAAAACAATACAGTACCAAAACATATTGACATTGTAAACAGAAATTATTTGAAAACAAAAAAAGTCAAAGGAGATTAAAATAAGAAAATTTTCACATCGAGATTAGGTTGTATTTAACTTGGACATACCTGCTGGACATCGTGAACATACTTCCTACTGATGCAGTAGAACGCTTGTTGTTGCATGGCTCTATACAATGAAGAACACTCTAAAAACATAATATTTCATTAGGTACAATTCTAAGGTTCAAACGCTAAGAAACTTCTATTTTTTAATATGTACACATGATCATTTACAAGACTATTTCATATTAAGAGTAAACCAGAAGGAACTTTGCTAAACCTAACAATTAATTAAATTATATGTATCTTTTCATTCTTTTCATGCACATCTTATTATGTTCTTGTAATACTAATTATATTTAATAGGTTAGATAAGTAATTTAGCACAATATTTACTTACCAATAAGTAGAATAATTTATATTATATCCTTAAATGCCAATCAGAAAAGAAATAATAGTTTTATAACGAAATAATACACAAAACAATTTGATGCGAATAAAAATTTTCCATTAGGGACGCTTCCTAAAACAACAACAATCAAGTTTTAAATTAAAATCCCGCGTTTCTATTGGGTATGGCTCGCCTAGGCAAACAGACCTATGGGATTGCTGCCACCGATACAACGCGGCCATTTCGTTATTTATAATTTTTCCCCAGATTTGGGGAATTTTAGAAAATATGCTAACTTCAAAGTTAATTATTTAATTTCGGAAAATTATTATTATTTATATTATTATTATCCAAAATGTGTAGTTTGACTTGCTTTACTTTCTTTAATGCATATAAGGGGATATATCTAACATAGCGAAATATCGCATCAGCTCGTAGCTGAAACTATTACGACTTAAGGTGCATCTGGCAACATCGTACGTGTTGCGAGGTCGTGAATGCTAGTTTCATCCCGTGCTGCCAACTCACAATTAGTGATGTGAGAATACGTATTAAAATAAAAAATAACCGTTGAATCCGAATATCAAATTAATACGTATTAATCCGATTATTTTGTTTTAATACGGATACGGATTAATTATGTCAGATGTCATTGTTGAGTGTTGACTGTCGATGCTTGGTCCAAAACGTAATACAAATACGGTTATACTATTTTTAATTTCAATTCATATTCGTACGACCACCTGTTGCCGTTTGTCGTTTGATTCGAAACCACCACTTGATTCGGATTCGGACGTGAAGAAATAACACAATTTAAAATAATTATTTTAAATATTATGTATTATGATACGTATACGTATATTATATTATTATGATACGTATCCGGGCGCTCAGTCGTCAGTCGTCGGCTGTTTCCGTATTAATCGTTCACATTCCTTCATAGGTATTAGCTCGTCTGTTCGAATTAATACGGATTCGGATTATTAATACGAATATTATTTTAATCCGTATCCGTACCATACGAATTTCAAATTAATCCGATTATTTACATCACTACTCTCAATGACTAAAACCTAAGAGTTATCATAGGTTTGTTCCTAAGAGAAACCGCTTATTAGGTTGGTACCAACCGCTTATTAGGTTAGTACAACGAAATAAATGTAAAAAAGTTACTAAATATCCCTAAAATTGGCCAAGAAATTAGAGCAAGTTCTTAATTCACAAATTCACATCCTCTCTTTTATTTCAACACGTTTCTCCCTATTATGTCGCGAAACCGTCCCGGTTAAGTCGCCGCCTGTAAAAGTTTTAGAAATTGGATTCTCGCATGAATATGTACAATTTTTATTGAAAAAAATTATTGTGTAATACATTTATTGATTTAAAATAGGTTAGGTGTCTTTTAAAAATATTTAATTTTTAAAATATTCATTCAAGTGGAAAATTGAACTTTGTCACGCACGACTGGGTATACTTACGTTTATTTTTTTGTTCAGTTGGCTCATTTTTTGTTATAACAAGTGCTGTGGTATATCTCTGAATATTTCTTTTTGCAGCTAAAACACGAACAAGTTGACGTTATGATCGCGACTTAAGCGAGACTAAATTTCGCTACTTAAGCGAGGTGATGCACGGATTTGGTGAATTAAGAGGGTGTAACCGCTTTTTGCGATAAAAGCAACTTTTAATTATCCAAAAAAAGAAAAATTCTTCAATTGTATTCAAGATTTTTACTGTTTATTCAATATTTGTTTACAAATAATACAAGTTTAGCTAAAAAAAGGTTGTTGGCCGTGTGTATATTTTCTGACAAATAAATATGATTTCATTTTTGCAGAAAAAATTAAATGTTTGATATGTTGATATGTTTTATGAATGATATCAAACCTCATTTTATGAATGTGATGTTTGATATTTTATTTTCTCTTTATGATGAGCAATGTTTAATATTTGATTTTCCATGATTAATTTGTTAGTCTATATTAGAATAAATTTATATATACTCTAAATAGTTTTATTGTACAATATCAGTAGAATTCTCTACAAAAAGTACAATAGAATTCTGAACAAAATCAGTAGAATATATCAGTAGAATTTTGTCGTCTACTCGATTCTGCCCATCGTTAGTTCATATGTATATTATATAATAAACTAGCGACCCGCCCCGGCTTCGCACGGGTGCACGCGGACTTTTTTGTAGACCTTTTTAAAGTGTACAATACTGTAGTACATTATTTTGATCTATCTCGTAGGGTTCAGATTATTAAACTTCCGAACTAGGAATGAATCTACACTCAACATCCACATATCCGAACTCCATATTTCCGAACTCACGATATTTCCGAACTTGTACTTCCACACAACCGAACTTGTCGCTGTCAAATGTCGAATGTCGCTATAGAATGATCAATGAGCGAGAAAAACTCTTTACGCATGCGCCAGCAGTTCGGTTATCCGGAGGTGACGAAAGTTCGGAAATGTGGATGTTAAGTGTATGTATTTATATACAGAATGGCCAACTTAAGCACATATCAACACAGCCAGCGTTTGCAATGTAAGCGCAAAAAAAATGTGTTTATTTACGACATCACATTAGAAACCTCTAAAATGATCAGTGTTTCTCTACTATATTATGCATGTATTATACATATAAACCTTCCTCTTGAATCACTCTATCTACTAAAAAAAAACCGCATCAAAACCCGTTGCGTAGTTTTAAAGATCTAAGCATACATAGGGACAGACAGACAGCGGGAAGCGACTTTGTTTTATACTATAGGTAAAACAAGATAAGCGTTACGCTCCCTGGTGGTCGCTCAACAAACTAACGACTGGGACATCGTTTATTCAAACTTCCATTTGAGTGCCATTGTGTTTTGAAAGTTTTCCGTTTATATTTGTGTTGTATTCATTAAAAATTATTATATTAGCGTTATTTGTGAGTATTATAATTATAATCAATCACTATTGTTGTGTACCTCACTGTTTGTCCTGGATTAAGAGGGATCTCCAATTAACTTTTCATATATTTCTTGAATAAGAAAAGCATCAAGTTTGCCTTATAAATAAATTTGGTCAAAGGAACGTATAGACAAGCGCAAGGCTTGGATATTAAAACTGAGGATAGGAAAGCCAGTCAGTAAATGTATGAGAGTCTGTTCTCTTCATTTTGCTGAGGAGGATTCCTTTTATCGATGTTTTAGTATTTTTAAGGTTATTGTACATATATTTATCATTATTATTTTTCGGTTCAGCTAAGGATTTTAAAAAGCGAAAGATACTGAAAAACACTGCAGTGCAGTACCTTTAAATTCATGAAGTCATGAATGACCTGCATCATTTATTATATATTTTATATAATAAATGCCTGCATTCAGAACATGTTCACCCTCATAAACACACTTTGAATTTACAGTGCCATCTAAATATTCCATATATTTCAAGATACTCAATCTTATGTCTGCCATTCTACTTAAAACCGTTTTCAATTAAAATATTAAACAATTTTGTAAAAAAACACGTGTATACCTTGACGTATTTATTAAAACTTTTCAAAATAAACCGATCCAACCTAAAAATGTATCTTCCATAGGTATCTTCTATCAGTCTAAAATTCAAAAGAAAATCACTACAATTATGCCAGCAACTTGTAAACAGTAAACCTTGTAAACCTCACAGTAAGTGTTTTAGGTAGTAAATAATCAAATACTACACATAAATAATAAATTAAAGCGGCAACTTGAATATAAAACACATTAACAGCAATGTAAAAACAAACGGCTAATGTCCCAAACGTTAGTTCGCATTTTTTCCGCACTGGCGCTGGCATCTTAAATTCTGACGCCTATATGTATTATGTTATGACGATTATAACTTAGCGCCATCTACATTTGGACGACGGCTGTCAGTCGCATTTTTTTACTATGGAGATTGGAAATGGACAATATGTATACTTAATAAATTATATTGACATCCAAAAAAAACGTCATTAACTCTGGCTATGAACGAGAGAGATGGAAATAGCGGTCATGTCTAAGCTTTTCGGTTATGTCAAACTTTTGACAAGTGATTGTCACAATTTGTAAAATAAACAATGGCTGTCATATGATATGACAGTCTTGACAAGTAAATAAGGTTATAAATTCGATTAAGAATAGAAATACGTCTTTTTTTTCTCGGCCAACTTTGATGACGTTTTTTTTGGATGTCTATATAATCATTTATTATATATGGAGACATAAAAAAAAACGTCATCAAAGTTGGCCGAGAAAAAAAAGACGTATTTCTATTCTTTGGATGTCTATATAATCATTTATTATATATGGAGACATAAAAAAAACGTCATCAAAGTTGGCCGAGAAAAAAAAGACGTATTTCTATTCTTGATCGAATTTATAACCTTATTTACTTGTCAAGACTGTCACATCATATGACAGCCATTGTTTATTTTACAAATTGTGACAGTCACTTGTCAAAAGTTTGACATAACCGAAAAGCTTAGACATGACCGCTATTTCAATCTCTCTCGTTCATAGCCAGAGTTGATGACGTTTTTTTTGGATGTCTAATATACATATGAACCACTCTTATGGACAGAAACAAGCTTCATCGCTTTAGTGTCACAAGTGTGGATAGATGGCGATACCATTCACTTCTATTAAATTACTTCGATATTTTGGAGACAAACTACAACTTCACAGATATTTTTATGCGAGATTTAGTTTTTTTTTGCGGATTTTTGGACTTTGAACTTTAAATATTGATTTTTGATGCCAAGGTCAACGGCAATAGGAAATTTAAGTTTTGTGTTTAAAAGCACATGGATTATTCTGTGTTACAAAAACGAAGTGGAAATAAATAATTCCGTACCGTTTTTTCTGTTTAATACATACGATTCACAATACAATAAGGGACTAAAAGGAATGTTCTACGACAGTGTTCCACGGAAATCTAGATAAGAAACTCAACTACTGCTAAATTACAACAATTTGTAATTTAGCAGAAAATAAATAATATCTATTAATTATGTATATCAGTTACTTTGGTTATTTGTTATAAACATGTAAGTAATATAATCGTGTTCATTTGATTAAGAGTAAGTTTTTATATTTTGTTTGGTTTAAGTTTCATTCATTAGTTTTTGTCATGTTTTGATTGGTTGGATTAGGTTAGGTTAGGTTATATGTATTTCTTATTTACATGCCTAATTTATGCTTTAGGTATAACATCCTTTATTTATTTAACTGAAAAAGTACATTAGATATGTTATTTAAGGGACACCGTATCTATTTACTTATTGCGGGACACTGCTGCTGAATATCCTTTATTAGTTCAAGAAGAGTCATTTTTGTCCTTGGTCCATATGTCGACGTTAGTGTTGGTCCTATTCGGAATGTAAAATCGGAAAGTTTCCGATTCTTAAAATAACCGGAAGGTTCCGATTGTTACCGAACAATCCGAAATGTGAAATGCGGCGAATGCTTTTGCTTTCCACTCAATCGTCCTTCCTATCCGTACTTACCGAGACGCTGAATCGCCGATTGCCAGTTGCGGAAAATTTTGACCGAGGAATCGACGATTTAATTTCTTTTTAACATTCCACATTCCGAATTTCGGGGATACGAACGAGGTACGGGCTCGGTTTATTTAGTTATCTAGTTGTCAGCTGTTATTTTTACGCGCTCTCAGCTGATTGAATAATTATAATCAAAAGGAAAGAGTTAAAATAATTCAATAAAATCAATTTTAAATGTATATAATCAAAATATTAACGTGGTAGAAAAAATAACTCATTTGGAAAATAAAACAATAATAAATCATGATTATGTAGAACAGTAAACATAAAATAAACAAGTAGGTAAGTACATACTTTTTATCAATAATTAAAAGTTAAAACAATAATTAAAAATAATAATAAATAAAATAAGCTTTTGCCTAAATAAATTGTTTTGTCTAAATTTTTAGAATGTAGAGGATTTCGTCTTGTATTTGTTAATTGTCCCGATTTAGAAAATACTCGTTCAGAAGGCACTGATTTAACAAATAATTTTTATTGAACAGAAGCTCCATTTAAATCGACTGAATCGCCTGTGTTTTTGTTAATACTATAATAATATGGCAGTGAAAGACTGATTTGTATATGGGATAAATACAAAATATTTTCTGCCCGTCCAGCAACTTTCATTATTATTATTTTTTAATTTAGAAAATAATATGCCGGCGGTCATAACTACAAATTACAGAATGAACTAGTAATGTTATTATATTTATTATAGTAGTGTGGTTCATAAGCCAAACAAAGACGCCTTTTGTTACTTGCATACCCAGCGCTCATTTCCATAAGAAACTAGACGTAGCGTTTCGTCGTCGTTTTCGGAATGTAAAATAATCGGAATATATTCCGATTTTAAAAACATTTCGAAATGCAACATTCCGATTCTTAAAATCATCCGATTCTGCCCAACTCTAGTCGACGTCTATGTCGAAGTCAAATTCTTGCTTGGTGAGCTACCATCTGCCAATGCGTGAAATTAGATATCTATTTATTAAAGTTTACAATGAGTAACTATTTTAAAATGAACAACGGCAAGTATTACCAGTTCCTACGAACGGTATAGGTACTTGCACTCCTTTTGTTGTTTTGAGCTATCTTCGGCCATTCTACAGAAATCAGGTTTTGTGTTGGCTCCAAAGTAAAAATGTTTTGAAACAAATACATATGTAATAGGGAATGGAGACTGCGGTAAAGTGATTATATTTTGACCCAAGTGCACCGAAATTCCTCGTATTGTGTTAATCAAAGCCACAGAAATATGTATGTATCTGCCGTACAATTATATATATTTTTTTCATTACATTCAAACAATCTCTAAAACCCACAGTAACACCCCACCTGAATAATATGGGTACATTTAGGTATTTTTTTAGGTACCTACTATCTGCTTTGAACAAGTCATAACCTCTTATTTACTTATCTGCATGAGTTACAAAAAATATTGAGTGCTAAGTGGTTAAATTTTGATTGGTATAATAATTTTTATTAATTCAAAATATAATGTAAATTTTAAATAAAAGTAGTTATTGTTGTTAATATAATGAGTACAATGACATGACTACATAATGGCTAAGGTAAGCACAATAGTTTATGCATTAATAGACGAAAATATATTTTTTTTTTTTTTGAATTATGATATTTATGATTGAATCCTTCGATCTTGAGATCTTTTCCCTGATTTTGTTCTGATCAGTGCAATGTAGAAGCTCTTGTATTTAACGCTGATTGGACGACTTTGTCCTTCAGATTGAAATGCACCAATAAGTGTAATGGATTCATGGAAATTCGTGTCAACAAAGTTAATAGCAAAAGAATGGACCAACTGATTAGTTTTAATATTATCTTTGTCTAAAGCTATAAAAGAGAAAATGATAGAGATATGAACGAGCATCACAGAAATATTTTTCATAACTATCGCCATCTCGTATTACAAAGAGAACCATCTGCTACGTGACTAACTTCTATCTGTTCGAAGCGCTACCTTGCGTTGACGACGATTATCACTTAACGCCATCTACATTAGGACGACGGCTGTCAGTCACATTTTTTACTATGGAGGTGGTCAATATGTATATTATATGATAAATGATATAATACATAAATGAGTGACATCACGTATTTTATACAAATTTTAGCTATTCGATAAGAGATGGCGCAACTCGTGTTTAGATTAGATCACTGTACGCAACTTATAACTTTGGTCTGTTAGATGTCGCCACATTCCATTCGCGACATTCGACTTGTTTCCTCAGCTACTTGTACATAAATTCCACCTCCACTGGTCCCGTTGCCTAACTTGCTAGTTATACTATTTCTAATGTAAATGTGAAGACATAAAAAAAGCAAGGTTGTCAGATATATTTTCTAAAATTGCTAAGCTCACTGTACATTATACTTCATACTTCAGTAAACTGTTAGTTCGGTGACGTTCTTAGAAAGCTAGTTTGGAAATATTAAAAAAAAATTCAGATATAAATTTATTAGTTAGCATTAAAATAAGGTGTTTAAGATTGCTGGAAAAAATAATAATCCGGCAATGCCTCGCCGGCAACGCTTCGCTGTTTCGTTCAGCCAGTGATCCACTGCCAGTAACCCATTAGAGTATTGTGCTTTGCATCGAATATATTCCGTAGCTATTTATGTGGTCCATTGTGTCATAAAATGTTTTACGACGTCGTTAAAATGACTTACATTAGGAATTCTTACTTGTTTCCGCCAGTGACGTGTATTTCAGCTAGGTTTATTAAAACAGACAATTTTTTCAGATTGTCTGGCTAAATGAGCATTATTTACAGAAAATTATATTACAAATATTAAGAGTTTTGTATGCAGGCTAATTTTAATATCCTATATTGATTTGAATGAAAAAAATTATTTCACAATTTTCGAATCTATAAAAGATATATGCACGCCATTGGGCGGCGTTAGCCATCAAAGGAATTAAAAATATATGTCTTGACATTAAGTTTAGAAAGACTATATATGTCGTAAAATATAAGAATCGTGTAAATACTGTAAATGCAAAACTGCTTTTGGCTGTCCTTTAGTATATGGGCCACGGGATAGAGCACCGCCACCTATACAGTTTGTGTAAAACCGACATCGGCCGATTGTGAAAAAGGACAAATGCTACACTTCTCGGTCTAACAACAAGCACAGGTGGTGAGAGGGCCGGTCTTATTCCCTCACTACCTTCGATGCTGTGCGGCTGCTTCTTATCTGTCGTCTCACTTCTGTTTGTCCTTTTTCACAACTGGCCGATGTTGGCTTTACACACACGGTATATATAAGTACCCTTAGGTCACCTTGACTTCAACGAGGTGTATATCGGCTGCCACAAACTCACCGTTTTAAAGTTATGAGCTATTGAATTTCCTATAGAATTACATAATATCTATGGGAAATCCAACAGGAACAAAAAGCCAATCTAGGTTTAAATTCTCTGCTGTGATCCAGTGCTCTGAGAGAACATTTTGGAGATCGTCCAGTAAAAAAAAATATAAGTTTTAAGTAGTCTATATTGACCACGGCAGAGTGGTTTTCATAAATGGTCCTTTCCTCCTGTCTACATACTATTCATTTTACCCACCATCACGAAAATTATTTTGTCCAAATTAGTGCAAGAGTTTGCGACAATGTGCGTGTCGCCGAAGATAATTTAACCAACCCTAACCCAATCTAACGAAAAGTGAATCAGACTCGCTAATCCCCTGCAATGATTTTTCTTTTGCGGACGATCTCCAAAATTTTCTCTCAGAGCACTGGGTCACAGCAGAGAATTTAAACCTAGAATGGCTTTTGTTTCTATTGGATTTCCCATAGCTAATCCCGTGGCCCATATATTAAAGGACTTTCCTGCTTTTTGCATTTACACGTGGAAGTAGTAGAAATAAAGCCAAATAATTTATAATGTTTTATTTTCCGAATTTAGTGCATAACGGCCAAATATTGATTCACCTAATGATAAAAGGTAAATTTTTAATTACACGATTCAACACAAATATATATCTTATTTAGAGCAACACTATTAGTTCTCTTACAAAAAAAGTCCCTATTTAATAGAGAGTAAGGAATTTAAAATTCGACTTTCCTATTTTAAATAAGTTTGAGCTAAATATAAAATGTTCTAAGAGTTTCACAATAAAACAGAAACGGGTTCAATCTAAAGATGTTGATTACTAACAATTAAAATGCTAATCGAAGCAGATACAGGATGTCTATTTTTTGTGTGACTGAATTATATCTAAATAATTCTCAAATTTACTTTGAATAAATTTTAGGGAAAAAACGGGTCGGAGTTGGCTACACTCAGTTTCTTATAAAAAAAGAAGCCTATATATAACAGACATCATGTACCATACAAATCAATGACATGGTAAAGAGCTAATGAGTAGAGGACTGCTTTTTGTTCCATAACATTTGATGTTCACAATTATATATATTATTGCTTTTGTGAATGTTCAAAATGTTAAAAAAAAAAATAAGGGGCAAAATTATGTAAATATCTGGTGTAACTGGGGCAAGATCAAAATAGTTAAGACGTCGTGCTTTTTCTTCAGGCCTGTGGACCAAGTACGTTTGGGATCAGCCTCATATACTCCTCATTAAGATGATTTTTCTTTATGTACATAATAATTATTTATTGTATTGTAGATAAAATAATTATGTTATAAGTATGAATCTGAGAAAACACCAGAGACCTGCATGAGTCAGAGAACAGAATCGTGTGGGTCTAGGTATAAATACTATTTTGATGATTACAACGATGCTTATTTGGAATCGAATAATCGTGGTATGTATGTGACAAGTAATCAGAATTGTGACATCGTTACAATCAATAGTTGGCATCGTTATTATTTAAAAAACACATATAAATGAACCAGCATCATCACGAGGTATGTTCTAAATTTGAATTAATCGATAGTTGCATGAAGAAATAAACATGTCCATAATATTCAATTAGATAAAAAAGAAAAATAAGTAAGTCAACAAAAAAATGATATTCAAATTTATTAAAGAATCCACAAAAACGTTTTCATACTGGAATGTAAATGGCGCTAAAAATGGCGGATTTGTCGGCCATTGTAGTAATTCCGAACCCTTTAGACACTCCAAACCTACCCTTCTCGTAAGATAGCATCACGATGCAACAATGTAAGATACTATTTGCACATTTGCAGACAAAAATGCCACGATGCTGTCTTCGGGATTACATACTCGCATAGATGTCTTAGGTAATCGACGATTATTAATCGAATACATTTTTACTTACCCGAGCAGGCCTCTAGTAAGAGATCTGCTGTAAGAGATCACAGAATGATCATAGTGGAAACTTATCTACTACCCAAGGATAGAAAAAATAAATAAATCTGCGGTCGTAACACCACCACCAGTTAAACCCAGATATTCTACTCAAGAACAAAAAGAAGCCCATAGGACCTTCAAACGGCAGTGTGAGAAGTATATCCAGTCTAAATTTCGAAAGTACCTAGTATCTACCTAAACTTTTATCAGAAGTACATATTCGTGCAACATCTAAACTCTGTCTAAATCCTGATAAGACTTTATATTGAGAAAATAAAATGAGACTATACGACGAAGCACTGTAATTAAGAAATAATAAAATTTATGTACAATTTCCCTAGGAATAAATTTGTTTTCTTGATCACGTGGACAATGTAACTAATAACAATCGATTTAACGAACTGTGCAAATTTCAACTAACGATAATTGAACCATATAAGTTTGTTCTTGTAATAATAATAAAATTGTGATAATAATTTCAGATGGCTTTTTTAAAGCTCCAGGGGAAGGGGCAATAAAAATAGATAATAGAATATAATACACGTTACATCACATACAAAGTAGATCTCAAGGGGAACCGCTACTTTTCAAATTCAATTTATAATACAATTTTTAATTGATTATGTGTGTAAACGATTACGAGTTGCCTAACCGAATAGTAAGTGGTGGGAGTCATTCGCCCGTGTCCAGCCATTTACTCTCCTCTATAATCCTCTCAAGCAGTCCATCAAGTACGAGTACTGGAAAATGGAAATGTCACCGTCAACATATTTTTTCAAATCATATAATATATTATAATAATAAATAAACACATACAGTAGTGGTCAAAAAAATAAGAGTGAAGTGATTTTATTCAAATTATTTCATAGCATTTAATGTGCAGCACATTTAAAAAAATTAAATTGGCAAACCAAGTTGGCATCTTCAGGAGAAGATTAAAGAAGCGTCGAGAAAAGTGTAGTAGTTCGGTGTTTCATGGAAAACGTCCAGTTTTTGTTTCTACGCCCAAGGTTCTAGAAGGTTCATTTCTAGATTTCAAGCGATCTTCTAGACATCTTCTCTCAACAAAGTCATAAGTTGCAAGAATAGTGTCGATGTTTATTAATCGGTCGATGTTATGCGACATCGATACGACATCTGAACTAGTACTAACACAGATTGGATAACAATAATAATATTCGCCTAATGAAAATTGCAATTTATAATTTAGAATATAATGAAAATAAAATTCATCTAATAGAGCTGAATTCATTTCGTTTTCAGTAAAACCAAAACACAAATTTACAATGCCTCTGGGGGAGGGGGCAATTGCCCCCTTGCCCCCCCCCCTCGGTACGCCACTGACTGTACCAATAGTATTTCTTGGGTTGAATTCCTCATTCTGATGGCTTCGTACATACAATCTTCCATTTGACCCAAAGATATTTATTTTTGTTTCAAGAACTGAAAAGAATGTTGTGTCAATTTCGTTGATAGTTTGGGTTACAATTGTCTCTAGCAAATTTCATTCTTTGCTATGTATTTCTCTTACTTAGGAATGGAACTTTTCTGGCAACTCTACCATACAATTTTCTTTCTTCTAAGCGTCTTCTTATTGTCCGGGTACTAACGTTTAAGCACAATCTCTACCAACTTCACCAACTTCACTGGTATCTTTACCAACTTCACGTGCATACAATTATCAAGTTTTCATGTTGTTTTTCTCGGACGGCCTCTCCTTTCTGGTGCTTTTTCTGTTACATTTTGTTCTTTGAAAACCTTTGCAATAACACATGGTGATCATTTCAGCGTGTTAGCAATGAAAGCGTTTGTCTTGTTTAGACTTTTAATTGTAAGGTTAGACGCTTTTCTTCAGATGTAGAATGCTTTGTGCGACCCATTATTCACTATAGCTCTCGAGTACCATGTGTGAAATTGTCTAATCTTTACTATATTCTTCACGAAATTGTCTTGCGAATAGCAATGGGCATAAAAGAAAAAGAGTCTTATTTTTGCCCAGTGGAATTTGGCTCAAACAGTAAACAAGTTTTTGTGTTTCGGAAATAAGAAATATGAAATTGGTTTACAATACTCCAGCAGTGAAGCCTAAAGGTGTGTGCACACGAAGTGAATTAATTTATTTTATCTGATCAAGAACTCACGAAATTAATTAAATTTTGGTGAACTTTGTTTGGCACTTTTATTTTATTGGCCACCACTGTATATTTTAACAAAAATCTAAACACGTCTTCTCTACCTAAAACAGTTAACTTAAGCGTTTGCCGATGTTTCGGATTTATGAAACTACATGTATATTGAAACACAAGTAAAAAATATACTATACCCGGTGATCGACAGAACACAGTAGCTTACCTGGTAAACAGCGTCTTAGATGTTGGCCGGCCGTCTAACAATTGCATAGAAAAAAATCAAAGAAAGCGAACATAGGATAAATAAATATCTATCACAATGTAATCTCGACACTTGTCTCTTTTTCAATTGGCTCGGTATATTCTTCGATAAGGATGATTAGTAGTGATCCCATTCTTCCTCTGTCAGGTCCAGAGGGCAGCACTATGCAGGGTCGCGAAAGTGATCTGTCTTTCATATAACACGCAAAATAAAGAATGAATTTAACTATAGGTAATTATGTACCCATATAACGATAAAATGAAAATATAAATTAAAGTTTTTGAGAAGCCAAAACAGCCGACCATCATCAAGAGATGTTAAATATTTATTTGTTAAAAAATATGTTAAAAGATGTTCACCATTCTCAATAGGGGAAGCCTAGGTTTGACTAAAACAAGTCCTCAATTTACAGAATTAAAATGCATGTAGTACAACAGTATGAAAAATGTTATGCAATTTACGCTTTTTTGCCAAGTCCAACATTGTAGCTAAGCTAAACACTGCATTTTGAAGAAACACTAAACTGCACAATGAAAGCGTGAGGCATAATCACTACATTTTACTTTTGTGAATAATTGTGTGTTTTGTAGTATGCTTGAACTTGCATTAAGAGAACATTACATGATGAGTCCACATCTACAGACAATTCCAGAGTTTTTCACGGATTAATTAATTTTAGTGCCGAGTTGGATGTTGCTCTAAAAGACCATTTGGAATCAGCAACTATTGTCAAAAGTACTTCAAAAATAACACAGAATGAATCTCACAAACAATAATTAGTATATTCCAAGAAGAAATATCTAGAGAAATAAAAGAAACTGACTATCTATAATTGCAGATGAACCAAAGATTGATGTATCGACCTCCTCTTCCAATCAATCAATAATATGCTTTCTACCTTAACATTGTTATGAATAACATAATACCAAGAAAACTTAAACAGTACATACAAATAATTTTAAGATCCAGAACTTACAGATTCGTCTTTGGAGAAATCAAAAATTTTGACGCACTATATTTCTCATAAATTAATAAATCAATTTGAAACGCATACTAAACTTTAAAATCTCAAAACTTTGTGAATATTTCCGTTAGTTTCTAACAATTTATGGATTTACCGATTGGTAAACAGGTTACATTCACACCAAATAGGACAACTTTAGTTTCAATGATCTTATGGTGGTCGGCAAAAGAAAGACTGAATACAGTATAGGGTTTTGTTGCTAATAGAAAACGTGTCTGGATTTTTGGTCGTTCCTACGTTAAACCGACCCCATCCTCAATCCCAAGATAGCAATAAAAACCGCTTACGTATGGCGTGAAGATCTTGAGCCACCTGGGCGTCTTGTCCGGCCTGTTATACTTCAGGCAGAATGCCATGCCCTCCTCGTCGATCTCCCACTGCCTGACGCTGTCCCACTGCAGCACGACCACCTGGCTCTCGGGCGTGCCGTCCTCTGCACGCGTGCAGCCTGATGGCCGACGCGCCCACGGAGACGACGACGTGGCCGTCCTTGCGCGAGTCGCACGCGCAATGCGGGAAGACGACGT
This sequence comes from Aromia moschata, assembly GCA_029963805.1. Classification (NCBI taxonomy): domain Eukaryota; kingdom Metazoa; phylum Arthropoda; class Insecta; order Coleoptera; family Cerambycidae; genus Aromia; species Aromia moschata. The sequence goes on from JAPWTK010000234.1 coordinate 228,090, forward strand.
CGCCGTAGCCGGGCAGCTCGCGCGCCAGCTTCAGGTATTCCACGGCCCGCGTGTTGTCCTGCAGCGCCTTCAGCTGGTAGAGGCGCTCGCCGGCGTGGATGGTGCCGCGGTTCACCTCGTCGACGGCCTGGAAAAAGTCAAGAGGTGCATACGAGGGCGAGTTATAGTTTCCACGGGATCTAATTTCCATGGCAATCTAAATTCCACAACATCTAATTCCCAGGACACCTAAATATTTAATTTCTCATGAGATCTAATTTCCATATGACGTCTAATCCCATCAATTCAATTCAGTTTCCCACGAGATCTAAATCTCACAAACTCTACTTCCCATAAGATTCTATTCATGGTTTAATCTTCAATAGCATAGAAATCCGAATTGGTGTGAAATAGACCTTGCGGGAAAACTTAATATTTTGGTTGTGTGGGGACTAAACGTATGGATATTAGATGTTGTGGGATTTAGTATTCATGGGAAACAAAAATGGTAGATGGGTTGAATTTACAATTAGCAAGAAGTCTAGTGACCAGGAGAGGGAAGTCGTAATGCTTTGCAATGCAGAGCCGCGAGGCTGTATACGGATCTGGTAGTTGGCGCTATGCGACGAGCAAGGGTATGCGAAGAAGAGCAAAACGTGCTTCTGCGCATCTAGTTGCTTGTGTGTCATATTCCTTCTGTTTTCGACTGGTCTGCAAACAGAAGGTGCTTCGCCGCTCCTACAAAACGGGGGGCCCCGGGTCGGCGCGCTAGAAAAAAACGTCTACTAAAAGGTTCAAACTAACCGATCGCATCGATTTTCGTCGCCGAATACTCGAATCTGCTTCTACATGAACGTTGGAAGTTCGAAAGGGCGAAAAGGCGAAAATCCCGAAACACGACCTCGTTCTCTAGCAAATATCCGAGCGAAAAACGTCGGTGGCCCCGACAGTCGCCATCCGCGTAAAATAGAAGTTCCGCCCGTTCTTTTGACACCTAGTTCGGTCGTCCACGCGCCCCATTAAGCGCGGGGCGAACGTTGGAAACGTGGCAAAATCGGACGTTCGCCGGGCAATTTGACTGTCGTCGCGGTGACAGCGAATTTCGGCGATGACATTAGCCAAACCGGGCGTCCCAAACCGGCATTTCGTCTCGCGTAGCGGAAAATGATATTTTTAATACGGCAAGTAGAACGCGGAGCGACCCCTCGAAAAATTCGGAAAAATACCGTAATATCGACGCTGTCCAAAAAAACCGGATCGAAAGAGAGCCGCGGCCGCTATTCGTCGCCTTCCGAAAAACGGACCGTTTTCCGGTTTGGCTCACCGCCACGGAACGTCTTGCATCTCTCTCTAGAGGTATCGAAAATAGACGCGATAATAGACCCGCAGTCGACAGCATCGCCATTTCGTGGATTCGTATACCGTCTCACATTTTTCATCGGAGTTCCCTCTCCTGGCTCTAGTCTTCTTGACAATTAGTGGGAATTAGATCATATAAAAATTAGATCTCGTGGGAAATTGAATATGAAGATGTAATTGGAAATAGGACTGGTGGAATTAGATACCATATGAGTATTAAATGCATATATCTAATACTCCTATATTGCTGGTACCCCTGTAAGTGGAGGTGTCACGGGGGTAAGTGAGACAGCAAATGACTACTTGACCTGTTGTGCGCAAGCGTCACGAGTCTGGTGGGGCAATTGGCTGTGTATGACGCTATAACTGATGCACGCTTGTAGGCATGTTCAATTCTCGGGCATGCGCCTAAGACTCGAAGTAGTTACGAGAGAGAAACAGACGCATATATGTCTGAACCGTGGTGATTTCGTCCATCTCCAGACCCCTTCTAGCAACATTGGAGTATTAGATATATGATTAAATGTCGCAAAATTTAGTTGCCATTAGATTCGTGGGAAACTGAATAAATATTCAGTTTTATTTAAATAATTTGGTAGGAATTAAACATTGACTTTCGTTCCTAGTTCAGCTGATACAAAAAATTAATACCATTCCAAATTGTCAACAGGTTTGATATGTCGATTGTTGATAATTATACACGTCCATGATGTACAAACTCACCTGCCAAAATATAAACGAGGTAGCCTGAGTATCAGACATCAGCGTCAATTCCTTATCGATCGAAAACAGCCATTTCCTAATACTTAAACATGTGCTAGTCGCGGTGCTATAATTCTGTATGTACAAATTGTGGGGGTATTCGGTCAAGTTGCAATTTCCTTTCTGAAAACAACATTAGAGGAGTTTAATAAATATCTGTCAGAGCGTTTTACTTTTTTAAGTTCGTAAATCTGTACAGGTTTACAAGGTCTATACAGGTTTATTGGAAAAAATTAAAAATTACAATTTATAATATGTCGGGTTCGGAAACTGTGCTACAACTCAGCGTCGGCACCATACAACTCAAGACAATGAAAATATAAACCGTTTTTTAAGTAAAAATAACGTACGTATGTATTCTCTTGCCCATGCATACGTAGTCCACTGACCGTGCCTGGTAACAACCGCTGGGACTCGCTCGGTGCGAATTCGGGAACGGCTAGATACAATTTATCCATATATCGGAACAAGGATTCCGTAGTTGAAATTTAGTATTATACGTTAGCTCGATGCGAGCGGACGGACGGTAGAATGCCGAGTTTCATATAATTTTATGTGTCGTGAGTGACTAACTAATAAACGTGTGTACATTCCTATTTTGCGCCGTGTATTTATTTCTTTTAGAGTGCGTGTAGTGTATTTACGTATTATCTGATTTTCTGGGAATTTTTGCAATAATAGCACTTAGCACAATAGTCATTACCATTTGTGAATAAACTGAAAATGTTGATTGAAAATTACGACGATTTTACAATAGACGGATCACATATTTTATGTATTCGTTACAGTCGTCGATATGTATATATTTTGTAGACACCGAGAGTGTGAAAGACATTTACATTGGAATATACATCAATAAAATATTACTGCTACTATTAGAAAAGAGGAATTTTGGTTTGATTTGTGCATAATGTTTTTGCGCATGTAGCCTTTCGTGGAATGGGGTCGACAATATTCACTTTAGACTTTAGACACTTTAGATATTCAATTTTTTTTTCAAGTATGTATCCGATTTTCCTGTGTCTAGTAGCCATACATTGCATAAAACATATTAATAGAAGACACATCGTGTCATAGGAAATATCAAAGAAGATAATATACGCAATAAATTTCTGTGACAGACAGTGGACGAAACAACAGATTTTAGCGGTAATAAGGTCGTTGATGGTCTGATACGAATTTTAGGTGTTTCAGATATTTCGCTCCCGATATTGATAGCTAGTAAACGGGTTTCGCAAACGGCTAAAAGTATAGAAATAGTAGTAACACGTGCATTGTCCTCTGTAGATGTAAAAAATAATAATGTACTGATGTTAGTGACTACAAACAACTGCTAGTGATACAAACAACTGTGCGAAATCCGCGAAAAATAATGTGCGTGGTGTGTTGTCTTTTTGTACACGTGAACTATTTTGAATTTGCACCTTTAACTTCAGTAGATGTGGAATTGTCATTTTCCTTCTACAGACCAAATCGCTCATGTTTAACGAAAAGAAATGCAGAAAGACTACTGGTTGTGGCAACGTACGTTCAAGCAATGAAGACAGTCGGTGTTTCTGAATATGACAAGCGATAGGTATGTACATGTTTAACATATTTTTACTCCTGTCTTTCATATGTCCTTCCGTCAATGACATGACGGTTTACGAGTCCGACTCTGCGTTGTAACACACTCTCTGGAGCCTAATAATATGCATTGTTTTATGATGTTCATCATTTTTTCTTTTAAAGGTACCAGGTGGTCCCAAAAGGACGTTGACGAACCCAGAAGGTTTGAAAACCTTAAACCATAATTCGTTCAACTCACCAAAATTATACTCGACGATTTCGAATAGGTAAAAATAGTTAGAGACCTTCTTGCTCATTCCTATCTTTTTCACTACGGCGTCGTATACTTCGTCAGCGTTGGCGCTCTTCTTAAGAGACACCGTAACTACATCTCTATCGGGTAATAATACCTACAAGAAGAAAGTTTACATTGGTAAAGTTAAACGAGAGAAGTTCAGTCCAAAAATAAGGGTACGCCTTGCCCGATGAAAATGTTAAAAATCTGACATGTAACATCACGTTGACTTACTTTTAAGTCGACAGGACTACTGTTACTCTCGTCATCCTGATCAGTGAGGAACTCTTGCATCACATCCGACTCGGCTATCACACGGACGGCACACACTCGCTCTAAGTATTGCTCTAGTCCTCTCCTGCGGGCGTCCAGCTGCTGCTCGCTGAGAGTGAAAGGCCACTTGCCGGGTAGTTTGGGAAACGTGAAACCTACAAGCACCACCGACGGTTATGCACGGTTAGATTCTCCCAAACACTATACTATATTAGGTTTCTTCGCAGAAGCATTTCTGATAGTTTCCAACCGTCAAAAAATATTGGACCAGTTGCGTTTCTGACTTTTTCTGTTTTATTTACTACAAAACTCTGCAAACAGAATTATTAGAACAAACCCTATTATTTATTTGATTATAAAGAATAAAATATAGCTTTTATATACAAAAAGCTAATTTATGGAGGCCAGACGAAGAAAATAGCAATTGCCAAGCCTGTTTAATTTACAAAAATAAAAAAAAAAACAAATTTCGGTGATATTTATAATATAAAAATCGCAAATTCTCAATCATTGTGATTTTTTTTAATTCTTGTCTGTTATTGTGCTCCAAAAATGTTTGCACTAAAACTATCGAAGTTGTATTATGTATTAATATAAATTGTATTATGTTTTATGTATTAAAATCAAAATGTAATTCGTATCTCATCACTCAAATTCGTATTACTCTTGTCAAAACACCGTTGGAAAGTGCATACAAAAAATTGTTTAGGTCCGATAACAGACAAGAACTCATTTGTTTTAGGGTGCGTTTATGTTGGAGCCGTGACAAACGACGAGAGCAGCTGATGGGAAAATAGCAGAGAAAATTGGAAATCTCTTTGATCCCGACCAACTACTAAGAGCTGTGATAATGGTTCAGCCGTCTTCTCAATGATAACACAGCCACACAAAAAAAAAAGTTTCTGACCTGAAGGTCTCACTATGTGTACTACATGTTTTTGGGGTCGCTGAATCCGAATCCGGGGTCAGTTTCGTCCCAGAACGTCCTGGGTTCGGCCATAACCTCAAAAAACACACTTGGTATATCCGTTAAAATCACACCTATGGCTACGAAACCTCATAATCCTATAATACAATAACCAACTGACCCCACAACCTAATAACTCTATAACCCCATAGCCACATAACCACATGACCCCATAATCACATAACCCTAAACCCCGGTAAAAAAAGTTTCTGACGTGGAGGTCTGACTATGTGTACTGTATGTTTTTGGGGTCTCTGAATCTGCATCCGGGGTCAGTTTTATCCCAACACGTTAGAGTTCGGCCATAACTTCAAAAAAACACTCTGAAATTCACCATATCCGTAAAACCACAAACCCTATGGCTCTTAATCATCATGAAACAATAACACAATAATCCCACAGCCACATAACCCTACAGCCACATAACCACATAACTACATAACCCTACAACTCGATGCTGTAATCATGTAACGCAATCTCTCACAATGAAACTGATTTTACAATATACACCATAAAGCAATCTATAAATACATAAATTTATGTAGTTATGTGGCTATGTGGATGTGGGGTTATTGGGTTATTGTAATATAGTATCATGAGGATTAAGAGCCATAGGTGTGGTTTTAACGGATATAGCAAATTTGAGGGTGTTTTTTGAAGTTATGGCCGAACCTAGACGTGCTGGGACGAAACTGACCCCGGATTCGGATTCAGCGACCCCAAAAACATAGAGTACACATAGTGAGACCTCCAGGTCAGAAACTTTTTTTTGTGTGTGTGGCTGTGTAATTCATCCAGTTTTTCTGTAGTTTATCGGAAATATTCGTCAACCTCAAACGTTTTCTGCACTCAAGTAAATAATATATTGTTGCAGTAGAGCAAAATAACATTTCTTCCTCGGAATCACTCATGCTATCCGGAGTACGAGAGGAGACTGATTAATGAATTACTCTGCACTACAACATAAACAACCCCTAGAAGCAGAGCGCTACTCGGCGCTCTTGTCACAGCTCTCACCCTTGCACCAATCCTTCATCGCAGCTTCAACATAAACGCTCCTTTATATTGAGATCCAAGTAGTGCAGTATATTATTTAGTAAGTAGCAATGATGAAATCATTATTTCACTAAAATTAAATAAGTATGCTGTCTTAACTGTTTCGAAACATTTATGTTATAAGTAGAGCCCTGCGCAAAGGTCCAACGAGCTTACCGTTCTCGAATTATTTGAAAAATTCATCACAGATTGATTAATCTGTGATGAATTTTTCAATACTCAATCAGGAGTAAGAACATTATTTTTCAATAAAAATAATCAAATGTGAAGATATTTTTCAAATAACATATAATTTATATGTTATAAGTGTGAAATTATGTGTGTCTGTTAATCTTTTCTTGTACACAATAACTCTTAAGACTTGATAAAATTAATGAATTCTGAGAAAACCTCACTTCCTACGATAAATCGATCACCCTGTACATAACACGTACCCGTATTTATCTCTTAAGCTTAATCTTAAAGTATTAATGCATCAACGAGATTAGGGAGTTTTGTGATTACTAAAAAAATGTAATATTTAATAATGATATGCGTTGCCATTTCTAGATACCAAAGCAACATTAAACTAATGTGTACTGTTAATTTAAAGTAATGTTTAATGTTGCTTTGTCTGAATTCTAATGTATTCAGCCAGTATTTTATACACAAAAAAAACATTTCTGTCTCAAGTGCAAGGCGTTATCCAATTTCCTTCTTACACATTTCAATTCCAAGGCTTCTTAATCGAGTTTTTTAATCCTTACTGCACGTTACTTATTAATATGGATAAGCCTGTGCTATAAATAGACTTCTTCCCGCAAAAGAAATGACTGTTTTATAAATTCTTGGAGAACTAGACTCGATCACTTTGTATATAAATTCATAAGATACCGCCGTAGATGAACTGGTTCTTGTAAAAAGTCGCGTTCTACTATTTCGCGGCGAATTGTTTCGAGCAAAGAACGGGGACCGCAAAACTAGAAGTATTCAAATTATCATTAAAACTATCAGAATTCACAACGATATTTAAATATGTTAGATTGTTTAAAAATGATTTATTATTTCTTTATGATGTCTCGTAGACCAATCGGTATCTGTTTTGAAATGAGGTAGTTTGTATTCTTTTTCCATATGATCCCTAATTTTTATTGAAATGCCCCTGGAGTATCGTGGAATGATATAGAAATAATTTCGATATGCGCCAGTTAAAAAAGTTGTGGAAAAATTGTTATTGAACAAAATATAAATATCTAAATAACCTAAAAAAATAACCTCTTAAATATCCATGTTATCTCTCTTTTTCTTCTTCCATTCCTCAAGCAGTGCTGGAACTCATATACTGGAATAGCCTTCAGCTGGTCGGTTACAGCCGTTTGAATGTTTTCTATGGTCCAAAAATGACGTCCCTTGAGGTGATTTTTCAATCTCGGGAAGAGAAAAAAGTCACAAGGACTCAAGTCAGACGAATTATGAGGCTGAAGAGCCGCACGAATGTTCTCACTGGCTAAATCCTCGTTTACTGAAATGGCTGTGTGACAAGGAGCATTGTCGTGATGCAGCATACAGTTGTTCTTGATGTTTGGTCTCACATGCATGACCCTTTTTCGAAGTATTTCAAGAACCTCTCTGTAAAAGTGTTGATTTACTGTTTGGCTTGGAGGCACAAACTCTTTGTGAACAATTCTCTGGCTATTAAACGAGTTGCTCATTCCTGCTTTTTTGGGTCTTGGAGAGCTTCAAGTGTGCCATTCCAAGCTATGGCGCTTGGTTTCCGGGTCGTACTCAAACACTCACCAGTAATGGCACGTTCCATAAAATGGAAATCATTTTCAATCAATAGTTTTTTGGAACTATTTTTGCGCAGATTTTTCTTATCCCCAATTCGTCAGTCAAAATCTGATGAACAGTGGTGTGATTCAAATTTAACTCTTACCCTATCATTCTTGTCGTCAACCGACGATCTGAACGCACAAGATCCCGTATTCTATCGACATTTTCATCGATTCTTGAAGATGAAGGCCTTCCGCTGCGTGGTTCATGTTCAATAAACTCTATTCCTTCTGAGAATGCCTCAAACCACCGAGAAACCTCTTTGAAAAAACACTGTCTCCGGATGCGTGTTGAAGTTTTGCAAAAGTATCCGTTGCGCTGTGTCCAAGTCTGAAGCAAAACCTGATAACCACACCGTTGCTCAAAATTAATGCCACTCGTTTTTAAGACGCACTAGAAAAAAACCGGTTTACGAAAACAGTCACAAAGAACAAACAAATGACTCTAACAAGTTCAAACTTGTACTGAAGGTGCATTACATGTTAACCTACCGCCCTTCCAAGTCCCATCTCCGGAGTGTTGCTAGATCGGGCGCTACGTTGCCAGTCTCATTACTTAATTTACATGTGTTAGGTAAGATATTACAAAAATCGTTGGATTGTTGCAAAAAATAGCAATAACTGAAAAAGTAAATCGAAGAAAAACATTTTTTTTTGACCACAAAACACATATCGAAATTAAATTTCTTATCACATTCCAGAGGCATTTCAATAAAAATTAGGTGTATAACATATGTATGGAAAACGTCCAACTAAAAACAGACACTGCCTGGTCTATCGTTCCTCTACAAAATGCAGAAGTATCTTCTGAGAGGTCTTCTGAAGCAAGTGAGTGCCTCCTTTGATCAAAATTAACACGCATTTTGGGCGATAATTCAGAAACAGTGTTTTTTTTATTATTAATTTATCACCCATTCAACACTACATAAACCTTGAATCAAGCTCATCATAGCATCATCCTTCTATAAATACTAAACGCGTGCAACTCACCCATGAATTCTTTCTTGAGGTCGCTGTGCAGTTTGGCGAACTCCCTGTACCTCCTGGAGCAGAGGTGCCTGCCCGCCATGTATATGTTGAACGTGACATACCGCTCGCCGCCCCTCTCGTTATAGTGGTACTCGGGTATGCTGATGGGTAGAGAGCGTTTCTCGCTATAGTCGTAATACACCTGACTATCGTCGGACGGTTCCAGTCGTTCGGCCTCCTGAAACGTCCGATTTTAGTCGCATGGAAGTGAACCCGACGCATCGAGATTAGAACTGACGGAACGTTGCACAGTGGTCAATTTTGAGATTCTAGGACAAAATTCCAAAAACTCATGTTCTCAGGAATTAAATTATTTCCTTAATAATGTATAATAGACCCATTAAGGTATTTAATGCTGTAAAATTTATTATTATATTATACATTTTTATGACCCTTAACGAGGGTTGAAATATGTATAAAACCAGGTACTTGCTTGAGAATATTTTAGTAGTCTATTTGACCCTAATGTGTGCAGTTGAATCTCCGTTGTTTTTGTGTGAAGTGAATTTGTTCTCGATGGAAAATTTAGTGGAAGGTATGTCCTTTATTTTGGTATAAAACAACTTGTTTTTTTTTTGTTTAAATCAGAAAATTTTCGGTTATAGTTGGTTCTGTAAAAAATTTTACATTTTCTGCAATATTAGAGTTTCTCGAGAGCTACAATTTGATTTCCGCTTTCTTCCGCGTTGATCTTTTTTTTCCATAGATTACCTGTAACTTACTCTACAAAATTACAAAAAAATTGCCTGCGTCTAAGTGCGTCTAATTATTTTATCCTTAATTTTAGAAACGTATGTGCACCTCGCAGAAGCCTGTTCGAGATATGGGTTAGCGAACCAGAAAAGGGCAAACGATATATGAAGATGTATTCGTATATTTTTATTTCCTTCAATCTTGCAACCCCTGATGCTAACTTAGAAGATGTTCTTAGTGAAAAAAAATTTTCATGTCATTTAGCCATAAATTGTCTCAAAGATGGGCAGAATGTTATAGAAATAAGGAGAAGTTTTTAAATAAACACAAAACATGGTTGGAAGACCTGTTTGGTTTTACCTGAATTACAACCATATATACCGGATGTTTAGAGCCAACCTGCAGCTTCCAGTTCAAGTGGTCCAGGGAGGCCAAAAAAATTATTTGAACAATCAAGTGAAAAGACCAAAATACGCAAAATACAGCCATTGCTAGAGACAAGCACTAGTAAAGAATTGATTTATGCGGCTCAAGCAAGTTTACAGTCAGAGGGTAACCGTGATGCAGCAACATTGCTAAAAGAAATGGTATCTACTTCTCCGAAACGTGCTACACGTATCAAGAAGTCTTTTCACTCCCCTGATACTACAGGGCGAAAGCTAAATAATGAAGAAGCACTACTTATTTAGACGGGAAAATTACAAAAAAATCGTATATTGCTGTGCAACAACGCCTAAGAAGTATTGGCTCCAAGGTATGTCCATCGTATCCTTTCCTGATTGAAGCCAATGCAAAGTGCTATCCGGAAAATGTCGTAGTTACAGAAACAACTGCTGAAGTGAATTTACAATCTTTAATAGAACATACTACGAGACGGATTTGTGAAGTGCAACGGGTCGTGTTAGAGCAGAATAAAGCTGAACTAAACGATGTTGAAATAATTTTTAAATGGGGTTCCGATGGGAGTTCTGATAGTGATTAGATAACTTTATTTAATATTCCAATTATTTTTATTAAACATTTGTAGCTATAGAGCTATTTGTCTCATTTTATGGAATTTTGTACTTTTTATTAAGTATTTATTTTTTATTTATTTATTTATGTGCTATATATGACACAGTAATTACCTTAAACTTTCAAAATAAATGATATTTTTAGTTTAATTTTTATATATTTCAAAATAAACACGTTTTTTTGTTTAAATAATTTTGTCCTTATAATATTTTGTCCTAGAATCGCAAAATTGACCACTGTGCATTGGTCCGTTCGCGAGCAATTTAAGCATATGCGGCAGAGTATTAGTAGAAGTCCAAAGTAACGTGATATAGTAGACCTTTACAGTAGATATAAAAGTCCCATAAAAACACCACAAAGCCACACATCACAAAGCGCCGCGTCAAAAACAGACCCACCTCTCAGCGAAGCCTGAATTAAAGGGGATGTGAAGCAAAAAAAACAACTATGGTAATTAAACGCCTGTGTTCGATTATACTAAACGTCTCCCAGTTATAATATTCAGGAATAATATTTTTTCGCCGCTTCCTATTATATACCTAAGTAAATACTCTGTGAAATGATATGTTTTTAGTGATTAAGGAGGATTCAATTTTAATATCTTTCTATTGTAAAAAATAGCTCACCAGAGTTTAAGAGTTAGTACACATTCTTGTCATTAATAGGTGAAGTAGGTATTGTTAATTTTAAATGTCACACAATTGTCCAGATTTTTTTAAAATTAGAAATAGCATACAGGAAAATTAGAACCTTCTGCGTAAAAACAAATTCACGGTTAAACACTTAACTACTTAACAATTAACCACTTTTTTGCACTCAATACGCATTCACTTTTACGGGGAATGTTTACAACAGCATGGGATGACAATGGATAACTCCTTGTTACCATTATTTCTAATCTTTTTATGACCAAATATGAATCCGAAACCAAAAAAAAAATTCGAGTATTTCCCAGGGTTTTTCACAAATTCACATTTTTTTTACATAGAAGGCTAATATAAATAATTTTGTTTCAAAACTAAGTGATCGTTTCCCCAACTATAAGGTTTACGAATGAAGTTGAGAAAAATGAACAATTACCATTCTTAGATTAGTTGTTGGAAATTCTGAAAATAAGTTAGAATTTGATCTATACAAAAAAAGTACCGCTCCTGACATAATTATATTCAGTGATTCGCTTTATTATTTTCAATATAACTCGCAAGTTTCCATTTTTTAATACGTCATTTGTTCAACCTAGGTTCAAAGCCAAAAGCCATTTTTCACTTTTAACCTAAGTAAATATCTGTTAAAATGTCCCTAATCAAATCACATGTAGATATTACACGTACCGACGTACCTATAATAATAATAATAGTCTAGCACCGTACGTCTGCAACGGACGCGCTCTGACTAGAAGTCCCCGTGACGTCACGATATCAGCGCAAAGGCCTGGGCATACAGAGCGCTATGCTATGTTCGCTATAAACAATGTGTACGCTATGTTCGCTTTGTTTTCTATGAAATATGGCCACACCAAAAAATAGTAAGTACAAGACTTTTAGTTTCCCACAAACATGTTACCAACCCGGTTGCCGTGGTAGAGTGATAGTACTGATGATGAATCGGTATTGCTGTTTTCGTTGTGTAAAAAGACAAAACGCAAAAGATTATGGATATACGATGTCAACAAAAAAGAGGAAAAAGTACGGTGAATATCAGCACTTAATAAAACAATTGATTAATTGCTCCATAATGTGGGTGGAATATGTTAGGAACTACTTTAACCCTACTTGCAGCACACGTGAAATGCATCTGTTCCCGCGCGTCTTCGGCGACGTTGCAAAAATATAGCTAGAAATCATACATCTCAGCTACGCATCTAACATCGCGAACGTAGCGTTATGGCCTAGGCACACAGAGCGCTATGTTCGCTAGGTTCGCTATGTTCGCTATATGCAGTAAAAATAGTCCCCCTTGTTTTAAACGGTCGGGTCGTGGCCATACAGACGTAAGACGCTACGCGCGCTATGTTTGCGATGTTAGATGCGTAGCTGAGATGTATGATTTCTAGCTATATTTTTGCAACGTCGCCGAAGACGCGCGGGGACAGATGCATTTCACGTGTGCTGCAAGTATTGTTAAAGTAGTTTATAACATATTATACCCACATCATGGAACAATTAATCAATTATTTTATTAAGTGATGATATTCACCGTACTTTTTCATCTTTTTGTTGACATCGTATATCCATAATCTTTTGCGTTTCTTCTTTTTACACAACGAAAACAGCAATACTGCTTCATCATCAGTACTATCACTCTCCCACGGCAACCGGCTTGGTAACATGTTTGTGGGGAACTAAAAGTCTTGTACTTACTATTTTTTGGTGTGGCCATATTTGAGAGCAAACAAAGCGAACATAGCGTACACATTGTTTATAGCGAACATAGCATAGCGCTCTGTGTGCCCAGGCCATAATGCTTTTAAACGATGTATCTCACGAACGGTTCATCGTAGAGCAACGAGGTTTGAATTTTTATTCTTAGATTTCTTCACATTAAAACTTTAATTTTTGGTTCACACCACCTTTACGGTGTTTATATTATCCGATCAGACACGGCACGGGAACGTAGCGTTAACGTTCCGACAAAGAAGGGAGATGTTTATTTATCAGTACTATTTATATCTCTCGTCTTCAGACATATAGATATATTGCAAGAACACAGTGAACTCTCGTTAAGAAATAATCGACGCGTATTGTGGCAGACAAACATTCTCTTCTTCTTCTCAACAATGACGGACGGTATGTGTATGACACGCAACGTGCCTGAACGGAACCGAGTCGCTAAATGTGTTAGTGTACCTGCACACACAAAGCGGAAGCGAGCGAGCGAGTCCGGAGCGTGGCGTGAAGAGGCCGAGCGATACGGATTTGTGTGCATATACAACGCGTGTTGCAAAACAGATTATTTTACTGAATATAATTGGCCTCGGCACTTCCCCTAATCAGCGGTGGTCGTAACATGGGTACATACCACAACACATTACTTTGTTATTGGCAAATCTTTTAATAAAACGACATATTTAGAATAAAAGAAGGATTTAGATTTAGATAATATCAATATATAAAAAAATAACTTGGGAATTTGATCACGTGTATAATAATTAGCAAGACAATACCGAAAAATTTTACTGATATTTTTGAATGAACGAAAATTTGATTTTTTTTTACATTGTGAATAGTGTGAAATGTAGATGCTTTTAGTAGATACCCAACGGTATCATCATAATAATAATAATAACATAGTATAAAACAAACTCGCTTCCCGCTGTCTGTCCCTATGTATGCTTAGATCTTTAAAACTACGCAACGGATTTTGATGCGGTTTTTTTTTAATAGATAGAGTGATTCAAGAGGAAGGTTTATATGTATAATACATGCATAATATAGTAGAGAAACACTGATAATTTTAGAGGTTTCTAATGTGATGTCGTAAATAAACACATTTTTTGCGCTTACATTGCAAACGCTGGCTGAACCCTACGAGATAGCTCAAAATAATGTACTACAGTATTGTACACCTTAAAAAAGGTCTACAAAAAAAGTCCGCTATGGTATTTGTCTATCTCTTAGGGATAACCCACAATAACCATTTTTTATATTTCCGTGCGAGGCCGGGGCGGGTCGCTAGTTTACTATAAACGAAGAAGAACATGGAATTCTAGAGAGAATAAAGTTAGCTCAAAGAGAAATGAACATCTAACAGTGATAAAAAGAATTTTAGATTCTGGCGAAACCTATGAAGATTATTTCGTAAAGCATATTTTATACAAGTACGAAAATGGAAATGAATTACTAGTGATTTCGAAGGCAATGCAAGGATAAATCATTAGAAGAATGCTAATAGACACTTTACTGTCTAAGAATTGATAGAGAGAATTTTACATTCCCAAGGTTAATGAAAAAATAGAGACACAGATTAGAAATTGCATACCTTGTATTTTAGGAAACAAGTATTATTGTACCTCATATCAGAAGAAGACGGTCCACTTCATACTTACCATTTAGATCATTTAGGTCCGATTCTATGTACGAACAAAAACTACGAACATATTTTAGCGATTGTTGATGATTTTTCAAAATTTATGTGGTTATTCCCCACGAAGTCTACAATAGCAAAAGAGGTTGTTAATTGTTTGAGTAAGGTTCAGAATACGTTTGGAAATCCCGCTCGTATTATCACCGACAAGGGAACTGATTTTACTGCTAAAGAATTTGAGGAGTATTGTTCAACTGAAGGAATTAAACAGGTTCTAATAACAACTGGAGTTGCACGAGAAAACGGTCAAGTAGAGAGAATTCACCGAACCGTAATTCCCGTTCTTACAAAAATCAAGCTTAAATAATCCACAAAATTGGTATACATATTTAGGGCAGGTGTAAAAAAGCACTTAATAGCACGACGAAAAAGACGCGTCCAGAAACAAAACACCTATTTTTGGGAATCCCAAATTGGCGTTCGCAAATATATTTCATTGATTATTTTCTCAATGTCCACCATGTCCGCGTTAAATCGCTGTATTCCGCGTCTAAAGACAAACTGATTTGTCAGGTCTCGCAACGTCTCGCTCGGTCACGCCTTCGGTGTGCACACACACATCAAGATGTTCCAACTTGTGTTTCCCACCTTTTCCGTTCGGCTCAGTCTCGCTCGCTTCAGCTTTGTATGTGCACGTACCCTTAGGCGATACGTATCGATACTTTGGAGTAGAGATGTGTCGTTCATAGCGAACGGGTCTTCCCGATGATCTGTGATTGATTCAATCACGCTTTGTGACCCTATCGTTCATATGAACGAATGATCGGAGAATGATAAGCAAAACGCGAGAACGATAGAATGGTTGCAGGATCCGTGATTGTTTTTGTGACCCTAACCGGGTGAACGAATGAAAGCCTGAGATCGACTTGGGTCGGTTTCATGAACCGATGAACGCGCTTAACTTGCGTGGTCGGTGTTAAGTTAAGGCGAGTTTGGCGCGTTCTGTGCATGTTGCGCGCAACTAGTACACGCAAAAGTTTAACTAACGGATAGACAAAAATTACTTTTTGACGAATCGGAATAGAAATGAAACGATAGAATAAAGATAAAATAATATTACTGAAAAATACGATTATTGTCGAACTCGATCGTGATCGACCGAGTGAAAAAAACATACATATCTGGATCACGCTACTGCATTTTGTTTGAATCAGTTACAAGAACGGGTCATATGAACGGGTCATCGTGAACGGGTCTTTTCAATGATTGATCTGATATGAACCGGGTTGCTAAAAAGAGCCGGGTCTTACCATTACTACTAAATACACGGTGGAGACTTTAACTGGAATATATTCGCTAGCGGGGTGGTGAATGATTTTTCAAAAAATTCCCGAGAACACGTCAACTTTTAAATGTATTTACCTACATTTTGCATGTAATGTGAAAAATATAGCCTTTCAGGGGTGGCTGAAACCACCCTCGACATGATTTTTTCAAATGCAACCCTATGGCTTGTGACCCCTCATTGTAAAGCTGGTGGAAAGAGGAATCCAACGCACTGATCAAATTTTAATTTTTAGTATGTTTGTAGGGTTGCATACAATTAAAACGTAATTTTATAGTTTAATTTATTTTTAACGCAACAATTTCGTACTCAAAATGTGTGTTGTTTAGTTTTGGAATGTAAACCTTACTTTTCATATGTCCCCACAAAAAATTCCAAGCAATTTTTTGCCACAACTGATATTTGTTATTTTTTGCTAGTGTTTTTACACGGCCGCAAAGAGTAATTTAGTTTGTATGCTGTATTCAGAGTTTGAAACGAAGTGTTATTTCAAATTGGTGAAAATGTCTTATTTAACTGAATCACTAAAAATCGAAATTTTGATGATGATTGGATATGGTGATAGGGCGCGAACTCAATGCGAAGTTGTTCGCTTGTTTCGAGAAACGCATCCTGACTTGCCACCACTAAATCAAGGTACCATTAGTAAAATTAGTAAAATTGAGGCACAGTATCGAGAGATGGGTCTTGTCAGGAAAGTACCGAGTAAGAGGCAGGATGTTGTTGATGACGACACGAAGTTGAATTTGTTGCTTGCTCTAGAAGAAAATCCAATCACTCCAGCCCGTCAACTGGCCCGTGATAGTAATCTTAATCACAAAACAGTTCTAAAAATACTTAAATATGAGAAAAAAACGCCCATATAAAATGCAAGCTGTTCAAGAGCTACTTGAAGATGATCCAGATCGACGAGTGGAATTTTGCGATTTATTGATGACTTTATTGATCAAAACCAGTTATCTTTAGAGTGGATAGTTTTCTCTGACGAGGCTACTTTTTACATTAAATGGGCACGTAAATCGCCAAAATTGTCGTTACTGGGCTGAAGAGAACCCCCATTGGATGAGTGAACTTCATACTTAGCGCCCACAGAAAACTAATGTGTGGGCCGGAATAATACAAGATAGATTTGTAGGACCATTTTTCTTTGATGACACTCTTAATGGAGCAAGATACTTGCGTTTACTCCAGCACGAACTAATGCCAGTGCTATGTCATTTATTTCCAAACCCCTTAAGCCCTAACTTGACCGACGAGAGGTTATGGTTTCAGCAAGATGGGGCCCCACCACACTATGCTGCCATTGTTCGTCAGTATCTGGACAGAATTTTTCCCGGTAGGTGTATTGGGAGGCGAGGTAATATTGAGTGGCCAGCAAGATCTCCAGATCTTACACCACTGGATTTCTTTTTGTGGGGACATCTTAAAAGTAGGGTTTACATTCAGAAACCTAACAACAACATAGCAGATCTGCAGGAAAGGATAAGAGAGGAAATCGGAAAAATAACACCGCAAATGTTGCATAATGTAAGGGACGAAACCTACCACAGACTGGGATGCTGCCAACAAGTGAATGGTGCACATTTTGAACAATTGTTACGTTGAAAATAAATTTAATTTTTAAATTGTTTTAATTGTATGCAACCCTACAAACATACTAAAAATTAAAATTTGATCAGTGCGTTGGATTCCTCTTTCCACCAGCTTTACAATGAGGGGTCACAAGCCATAGGGTTGCATTTGAAAAAATCATGTCGAGCGTGGTTTCAGCCACCCCTGAAGGGCTATATTTTTCATATTACTTGCAAAATGTAGGTAAATACATTTAAAAGTTGACGTGTCTCGGGAATTTTTTGAAAAATCATTCACCACCCCGCTAGCGAATATATTCCAGTTAAAGTCTCCGCCGTGTATAATTACTTCTATAAGAAATACATATAAGAATGTTTGTCTTGCTGGACACGTAACGTTTCCGCACCGTGTCTGACCGGATAATATAAATCCGCCTTTACACAGCGCAGAATCTACAAAAACGATGTGCCAAACTAAGGCATGACGACGGGACGTTACAATGACCGGTGGAATTCACACTGCAAACTAGCGCATTGTCTAAATACAACGAGATGCGGAAACGACTATGACTGATAAGATATTGTGATTATTTGGTGTTTTACGCTTATTATAAACATGGTTTTATGTTTTGTTTTTTTGTCCAGAAATTAATGTCATAATTGCATTCGGTCAGTTGTTACGCTGCTGCGGAAAATAATGGGGTTGCTTTGATGCTTTTTATGTCTACTATAACTTTAAGGTGTATTACAGCTGAATGAGAATTAAACAAAATTGAAAATTTGGGCATTTTTTATTAGATATCTCAGCAGCTATGACTCATGTTTCTTAATATTTCATGTACAATCAGAAAATGATTCAGTCATTTCATTGAGAACGTTTCAATCATACAATGTTTTGAACAAAAATACTTTTCCACCTAACACCAAGACACTTTTTTGCGCTCGTTTCACCGGCCATGTTGACATCATCAGACGATGATTACAACTGTTTTAATAATCTCCTGATGATTAAACGCTAATTGATTCTTCAATTCTCAACTCATGGATTAAAGAAAGCAGATGGTGCTAAATCGTAATGTCACCTGACACTTCTCATCTCGTTAGACCCAATCCGCTTTAAGAAAACGACACGTCCAATCAACGACGACTAATATAAATCAAATTTACCTGCTGGGTTACAGAGATGACCGTTAGGGTGAGCACATCGCCGCCTGATTTTATCAAGTCGACGACCTGCTTGTGGGTGGCGCCTTCTACGTTGACGCCATTCCTGCAAAAGAAAAAACAAATAAACTGCTGGCCACTCGAACTTACACATAGACTTTTAGGCAAAATTTAAAGTTCAATATTTTTAACAGGAATGCAAATTTTTGAACGCGGCTTGCAAATTTTAAGAGCTAGTTTTTTTCGGATTAATCTTCATGACGTATATTTATCGTAGGACCATAGGTTTATTATATACGGGGTGATCAATGAAGTCATGCAACAAATCAAAAAGTTTGTATGAGTGAAATTTCCGCAAAAAATTTTTTTTGGTCGTTGCAATATGGTTCGTTACTAAGGTAACATCAATATCTCTAGACGTTTTTGTCAGTTTTTGGATTAAGGCCCTTAGGCTTTGTACACACTACTCAACATAAAATTTGGGTAGCAAAATTTTTAAAATGCTATAACTTCACATTGGATTAACGGTTCTTGATGATTTTTGCGGATTTGGAATCTTTATTTCACGTAGATTTTCTCTGATCTAAGCATTTTATTTGAGGGTTGAAATTTACACATTATACCTGGTCGATAATAAACAAAAACGTAGGGTACGTTACATTATTTAAGTTTTTGTAAAAATAAATTCTCACCTCGTTGTTTTTATTTAACTGTTCTGTCCGAAACTCACACCCCAGTTTGTTGTCTCAAAGAATCATTCAGTTTTACAGAGTTATTTTTCCACTCCCATGCCCATAATTATGATCGGGTGTAATTTCTACGCGACGCGTCAATTTCAAAGTAGGCATTGGAAAAACAAATTTGTTGCTATGGAATTAAAAACTGTTAACATTATTCTAGAAATAATCTGACACATTTCAATGTTATAATTTTGTAAATTTTAATTAATATGAGGCGTTTAACCACGGCAGAAAGGGAAAATTGCATTCGACTTCTTAACGAAGGAATGCCAAAAGAGCAAATTGCGCACATTTACAATGTCAGCCGAAAGACAATTTATAATTTGAAGCGCCGCGTCGAAACTACTGGTGATCATAATTATGGGCATGGGGGTGGACATACAAAAAAATAAGCCAAAGAAGCGAAAGAATTTTAATGAGAGAAACTATGCAGAATAGAACAAAGAACTCTAGAAAACTAAATGACGCTTTAAGACAACAATCTGGAGTGAGAGTTTCGGACAGAACAGTGAAATGCTTAGCCCAGAGAAAATCTACGTGAAATAATGATTCCAAATCCGCAAAAATCATCAAGAACCGTCAATCCAATGTCAAGTTATAGCATTTTAAAAATTTTGATACCCAAATTTTATGTTAAGTAGTGTGTACCGGGTGGGCAAATTTCGATGTTTTTTATAGGGTATCTCGGTAACTGTAAGGGCTATGGAAAAATGAACCCACCTTTCCCGACCTCTTTTTTTCGAGATAAATTCATTGATGAAAACCAGAATTTGCTATATCTTTTCGTTTTCGAGTTGTAAACGAAAATTGATTTTTTTGAGTTTTCGATTGGTGTCGATAACTCGGTTGTTTGTATAATTAGAAGAAATCTGTTTGCACGTTCTACAGGCACTTTTTTAAGTAGAATAGGATTTCCTTAACAGATTTTTTATATCTTGTGTAGTTTTCGAGTTATGGCATAAACTTCTATTTTTTTAAATGGAAACCATAGTTGGCTATGATTTAGCTAAAAAGAGGATTTTTTTCTCTTTACAACGATATATAGTTTGTGGGGGTCTATGATGAGTGTTTATGCGGAAACAGTTAAAAACATATGTTTTCTAATAAAGGACAGTATAGTAATTTCAATGATTTTGCACAGTAGGCGCCTGTCATTTTGAAAACAGAACAGTTGGATATTGGGATGTAAATACACAGTTACACATTACTGTTTGATTAATTGTTTATGTTTGGTTTTTGCTTGCATTATAGTTTTAAAGTTTCGATTAAAGAAATTGACAAGGCGCGATGGCGTATCAAAATTACGAAAAGTTTAATATGCTAGAGTGTTTTATTCAAAATGGATATAATTCTGAAGCTGCATCGGAAGCTATTTTAATCGCTACCCTGAAAGGAGACAACCTAATATGTCCATCTTTGGTAGACTAAAAGAAAACCTCGTTGAATACGGAGGATTTAATAAACCAAGACCAAAAAAATTATCGTATTCAAGATGCCGAGGATGTTGCCATAAATGTTGTTGGTATGGTAGTCGTAAATCCTTCAATTTCAAGTAGGCAAATTGAAGCAGAGTCTGGTATATCGCGACGAAGAACACTTTCAGTTTTAAAAAAACACAAATTTAGACCTTATACAATAAGGAAACAACAACAGCTCCTTCCAACTGATCCTGAACGCCGACTGGATTTCTGCAATTGGTACCTACAACAAATTGAGCAAGACCAATTATTTTTTAAAAATATCATTTGGACAGATGAAAGTTACGTAAGTAGTGCCGGAATTTTCAACCGACACAACAAACATTATTGGTCTGAAGATAATCCTCATCAGACTGTTGATGTTCAAAATCAAGGACGTTTCGGTTTTAGTGTATGGTGTGCCCTATATAATAACCGCATTTTAGCTTACCAACTTTTATGATGACAATTTAAATGGTCAACGGTATTACAATATGATAAACTACCACATAGTAGAAGAATTTTTAGACAACTTGCCACTTAACGAAAGACGACATGTATTTTTTCAACAAGACGGGGCACCACCCCATAATACTAATTTAATCTCGGAATTATTAAATACTAATTTTGGGGAGAAATGGATAGGGAACAATGGGCCAGTAAAGTGGCCTCCTCGGTCGCCAGATCTCTCACCGTTAGATTTCTTTTTTGGGGAACCATTAAAGACAATTTATACAAAAAGACAAATAATACACTGGTTCAACTGAGAGAAAATCTTATAGACTGTCTGAATTCCGTTTCAAATATTCACATCTATAATGCAACAAAAAAGTGTTTCAAAGCGATGTGAACTGTGCATCGCAAACAACGGACGACAATTTGAAAACTTTAGGTAAATAATCATGCTCGTATTTTTTTTTAATCTGTCTAGTTTTGTTTTTGTAAAATATGTTGTATCGTATTTTTTACATACATTATTTGTTACAAATTTGATTGTTAAGTGTGTTATACTTTCTTGTTATGAATATGTTATAATTAATTATTAATTAGTCACTAATATGTCATAATTAGTTATTTAAGTTTAATATACCATTCATTATATACGACTGTTACTATGTATTTATGTTACTTTTCGCAGGAGTAAATTTCCATAGCAACAGTTATTATTATTAAAACATTGTTGTAACAATGTGTTACTATAGAAACTTATGGTGGGTTCATGCAGAAATTTTTAGTAATAAGAATAAGAATAGTAATAAGCATAAAAAGTTAAACCTTCGTGTTATAATGACCCAGTTCATGCAGTAAACATAATTTTTAGTAATAATTTTAAAAATAAGGATTTGCTGCATGAACTGGGTCATTATAAAACGAAGGTTTAACTTTTATGCTTATTACTATTCTTATTCTTATTACTAAAATTTCTGCATGAACCCACCATTACTCTTCCTGCAAAGAAAAAACAAAGTAAGTATACCTATACAAAAAATTAAAATTTTTAACTGTTTCCGCATAAACACTCATCATAGACCCCACAAACTATATATCGTTGTAAAGAGAAAAAAATCCTCTTTTTTAGCTAAATCATAGCCAACTATGGTTTCCATTTAAAAAAATAGAAGTTTATGCCATAACTCGAAAACTACACAAGATATAAAAAATCTGTTAAGGAAATCCTATTCTACTTAAAAAAGTGCCTGTAGAACGTGCAAACAGATTTCTTCTAATTATACAAACAACCGAGTTATCGACACCAATCGAAAACTCAAAAAAATCAATTTTCGTTTACAACTCGAAAACGAAAAAGATATAGCAAATTCTGGTTTTCACCAATGAATTTATCTCGAAAAAAGAGGTCGGGAAAGGTGGGTTCATTTTTCCATAGCCCTTACAGTTACCGAGATCCTATAAAAACCTAAGACCCTATAAAAACATCGAAATTTGCCCACCCGGTACAAAGCCTAAGGGCCTTAATCCAAAAACTGACAAAAACGTCTAGAGATATTGATGTTACCTTAGTAACGAACCATATTGCAACGACCAAAAAAAATTTTTTGCGGAAATTTCACTCATACAAACTTTTTGATTTGTTGCATGACTTCATTGATTACCCCGTATATAATAAACCTATGGTCCTACGATAAATATACGTCATGCAGCTTAATCCGAAAAAAAACTAGCTCTTAAAATTTGCAAGCCGCGTTCAAAAATTTGCATTCCTGTTAAAAATATTGAACTTTAAATTTTGCCTAAAAGTCACTATGTGTAAGTTCGAGTGGCCAGCACTTTATATTAATAGAGACAAATATTAGACATTCAAGAAAAATGCAATGAGCATTTTTCTTGATGAGAAGACATATTATTATGAACGTGTGACATCCAACAAAACGCTGTCTGAAAAACCCTATGAGCTATAGTGTTTCAATTTAAAAGAAATTGAGAAAGCATAAAAATACTCCCTTCGCAATATTTAAACGCTAAAAAAAATGAAAACTGTCAGCAAACCCAAGATAAGTACAGTACACCAAAAATAGCTTTGCCTGCGAATTGAGCACAACGAACGTAGTACGAGGCGTAGAACGACACTGGCGGATCCAGGGGGGCATGGGGGGCCGTGCCCCCCTCCACCACGGCACCCTTAGAAATTCCAAAATGTATCCTTGTGATAGTCGGTATTTTTTGTATTAATGAATTTTTCATTGAAATTATGAAGTGCCAGGAAAACGCGTGACGCCTAATATGAACTCTCGCAGGTCATATGTTGCTTTACCACTAAAAGGGCCCCCTCCTGAGAAGCCTTCTGGATCCGCCTATGTAGAACGATCATACATCATACCTGGAGAGATACAAGAGGTACCCACAAACAAACAGACTGTACTTCTCGAAGCGTTCACGGTTGCAGATATAAAAATGAGTACAAATACAGGTTTTGTCTATTACGGCTAGGGGCAAAGTTACTTTTGCTGCATTGTACATTAATAAACGGCAGAACGTGCCACAGTGTAATGCTTACAGTGGAGGTTGTACAACACCACCAGCTGACATGAGACTACTGAAGTCAAATCAACCGCACAACTGGCTTCTCATCGTCGGTAAATTGACTACCGGCGACAAGTCGGCAAACCCCGTCACATGGTACGCAACTCGCTGTATACCAGTTTTATAATATATTAATTTATCTACGTCTACTTGATCAAAATTGAAATGTTTTATTAAACTCTACACACTAGACCAAAACGTGTAAATAAAAAAAAAATGACATTACGTTTCAAAAGATGACACAAATGGGGTATTATTGTGTTAGGAATCACATTTTAAATAAAAAAAAAAAAAACAAGTGAAAATAAATAGAACGTGCCGTCAAAAACAA
This sequence comes from Aromia moschata, assembly GCA_029963805.1. NCBI lineage: Eukaryota > Metazoa > Arthropoda > Insecta > Coleoptera > Cerambycidae > Aromia > Aromia moschata. The sequence continues at coordinate 252,546 of JAPWTK010000234.1, forward strand.
AAAGTTGGACAATTTCAGTTAAATCGGTTGTGATTGTTTTATGAAAACATAAAAGTTAAGGGGTGAGCCATTTTTAGGATCACTCGGTATTTATATGTTTTTAAAAGGTAATCGAACACAATTAATAAACAATAATAATGCCATGTAAATAACATGATGATAACCCTTAACCTACTAACTACTTTTACTTTTTACATTTTTAGTACTTAACGTACTAAAAATGTCCAAAATATTTCATGATAACGGTGATATCATTAGATTAATATAAACAAACAAAAACATTTACTTTGCAAGATTTTGGGATTGCGACTAATAAATAAGATGGCAGAAACGAGTCCCGCCACAAAGGCGTACGCATCATAAGAGTAATACACGAAAGTATAGTCCTTCTATTTTTAATTGAAAATGATAAATACGCCTGGGGAACAAAAAATTAGCCTGCATACAAAACTCTTAATATTTGTGATATAATTTACTGTAAATAATGCTCATTTAGCCAGACAATCTCAAAAAATTGTCTGTGTTAATAAACCTAGCTGAAATACACGTCACTGGCGTCTTAAACAAGTAGAGTGCCTAAAGTCGTAAATCATTTTAACGACGTCGTAAAAATTTTATGGCACAGTGGACCAAATAAGTATTTAAGGAATGTATTAGATAATACAAAGCACAATAGTATACTGGATCGGCATTCCAGTTGCCGGCACGGCTACGGGCGTTGCCGGCTCTTCAAAATTTTCAAAAGTATAGTAACATACACAAAGTTGTTTGAATTTATAATTATTTTTTTCCAGCAATTTTAAACGCTTTATTTTAATGCTAACTAATAAATTTATATCTTATGTATTTTTTTTAAATATTTCCAAACTAGCTTTCTAAGAACGTCACGAACTAACAGTTTACTGAAGTATGAAGTATACTTGTATAGTGAGCTTAACAATTTTAGAAAATATATCTGACAACCTTGCTTTTTTTCTACCTATTTTCAATTGAGAATGGAAATAGAATACCAAGTAGCCTCCCGCACGTTTGTCATAGTTTATTAAGAAAGTATATCACACTATTCAACAGCACCAACTATCACAGGACTATTGAAATAAATACGAATGCGACGCTCATCAGATGCTATGCGAGTTGCCTATGTGTTGCGTTGCCGTATGCCAAGTTTACTAATAAACTAATAATATTGACATTAGATGTCACTACAAAAAGTATGTAACTGCTGCCAATCTGGATGAAAATAATGTAAAAAACATGGATGAAAGTGAGTTAATAATGTTAATACCATGACATGACAGCTGGTATTAAAAGAACCTCCAAATCAAATGAGTTGTCAAAAAGACGACGTCACCAGATTAAAAAAAGTATTTGTATATGTCTTACAGTGCGGTCCATTAAGAACCACAATATTACTGCAGTTTTTTTCAAAATTTTTGTTTCAGAGATTTTAAAATTAGATTTTTTTTAAATATGGTAAACATTTTTCAACGCATTGTATAAAAAACTGATATACGAAGGTTTTTTTGGTATGAGAAAACCTACTATGGACACCGTAGCCCCTAGAGGGCGTTCTGTACTGTACACGAACTAAAATGATCACTTTCTTCTTTACGTACTTTTTTGGTAAAAAATCTGCACATTTTTGCATTTCTCTAAACAAAAAAGGTACAAATGTCAAAATCCGCTAAATTTGCCGTTTTTGAGATATTTGGAATATTTATCATTCCATCCATAATTTTTCATATAGTTTATTACAATCTTTTAAACTTTGACGTCTGCCAAATTGAAGTAACACTTTATTGTTATAATAAAATGTTACTAATACCTATAACTAAAGTTTAGGTTTTTTAAAAATGTACAGGGCGATTCAAAACAATTTAGAATATTTATATAACAATTTGAACACTCTGTATCTCGAAAACTAATCGTTTGAAGATTTACATGTTTACATGAACTTTTTGTATTATTTGCAAAAGTTCTATCAGGCGTCAGTCCTGCTACAAAAAAATTAAATACACAAAAAAATATATATATTTAGTTGGATGAACTCCTTGAACATTATACAACTTCCATCGAAGTATTTACGAAACATCAGTTCCAACATTATATAACCTCCGCCTTATTAAAATAGATGGGCTGAAATTAATCAAATAAACACGCTAATTAAATAGTTTACTGCAAAAATAGAGCACAAATCACGTAGCGCAAAAATGTCGAATTAGGATTAACAAGGGTAACCTCATTTAATAGACAATTAGGCAAGGCACAATCAAGTCAGTTCGTCAATCATTACAACAATTATTAATAAATCGCTGTCGTTTTGTTTCTGTCATTTGAATATTTCACGAATGTCTGGAACTTCCTATGACTTCAGGACTCCCTACGAAAATGGGTTTTACAGGTCTAGTGACGACTGGTGGAATTTTAAATTCTCGTATTTTTGTAAGGAAGCAAGAGACATATGTATATCTTATTTTATGGTGATTACTGGACTTGATTAGGTAATTATAATAGGAAACAAATGAACCTTGTTTAAAGAAAATTCAAACAATGCCTGTCTCGCCAAAAGTACTTAAAAACGGTTTGTAATATATTAATATTATATACTCATATTGTAATACATATGAGTATATATTTTTTGTAATTACCAAATGAATACAAATACTTTTTATCTTTACGCTTCTTGCTAATATTTTAATTCGGTCGAGATCTTCTGGAGAATTAAATTCCACCCAGCCATCATTTGTCTAGACATACAAAAAGGGTTGAAAATTCTACGTCCTTAAACCTTAAACGACAAAGCGTTTCTGAGCATATGCTCCTTCCCTAGCGGTCCGTGTTGTATCGTTCGTCAGTTCAAACTGTGCAGCATTAACTGCATATATCATATGCGGCTCAAGGCTTAGGCTTAGCCTATTCCCTTTCAGCCCATTCCCTTATACACAATTTTTTCCGTCGTTAATCTACTATCTCAAAGTCTCTGTTACCTTACCCGTATATTCTACTATAACTATATCATATCGTGATAATTAGAGCATGTAGGTTAATAATACATTATGGAATATATAAAATAATAGCGACTAGAATATTGTTATAACGAGCCATCCAAAAAAAAGTCATCAACTCTGGCTATGAACGAGAGAAATACAAATAGCGGTTATGTTGAAGCTCGAAACAAAACATTGTCACATAATGTAACAGCCTTGACAATTAAACAAGATAAAAAAATATATATAAATTTAAGATCAAGAATAGAAATACGTCTTTTTTTGGTCGGCCAACATTGATGATATATTTTTAATATTAGTTAACCTGCGCTGATCGATCCATCATTCGTGTGCATGAAACGTCGAATAAGTTTGTGAAAATGTCGGGACAGCGTGCGTCACATGTTATAATAATAATACTCACCCTATAATTACTCCGAAGAGTAACCCCGTAGGTCCTCTCAGGGACCTGTGCGGGAAGGAGTGGCTATTATTATTATTTGCCATGGCGCACTGGGAGCGACTTAAGATATTTCGGGTAACGCATTTGCTTTACAGTTCTGAGGAAACCCAGAAAACTCAGAACATTACCAAATCTAGGGCATGTGCGGTTGGATTGGCATCTATGCATCCACACCTATACACTAGTGTATTAATGCACTGCATTTGCATATCAAGCCCTGACGGAGAAAGCGAGACAATTAAAAATCGGTACCCCGGCCGGGACTTGAATAACGCGCACAGAGGTATCGCGACTGGAAAGACGGTGCTTTAACCCACTCGGCTACCCGTACCCATTAATGGTGAAGTTATGGTGAAGCATTTGGATAAACAATTTTACGGAACTAACATTTAGTGGCAGTGAACTGCGTTGCATCATGTTACAGTGTACTCACTAGTAATGATAAGACCCGGCTCTTTTTAGCGACCCGGTTCATACCATATCAATAATTGAAAAGACCCGTTAATATGACCCGTTCTTGTAACTGATTCAAACAAAATGCAGTAGCGTGATCCAGATATGTAGGTATGTTTTTTTCACTCGGTCGATCACGATCGAGTTCGACAATAATCGTATTTTTCGCGTATTTCGCGTGCATAATAAAATTCAGTAATATTATTTTATCTTTATTCTATCGTTTCATTTTATTCCGATTCGTCAAAAATTATTTTTTGTCTATCCGTTAGTTAAACTTTTGCGTGTACCAGTTGCGCGCAACATGCACAGAACGCGCCAAACTCGCCTTAACTTAACACCGACCACGCAAGTTAAGCGCGTTCATCGGTTCATGAAACCGACCCAAGTCGATCTCAGGCTTTCATTCGTTCACCCGGTTAGGGTCACAAAAACAATCACGGATCCTGCAACCATTATATCGTTCTCGCGTTTTGCTTATCATTCTCCGATCATTCGTTCATATGAACGATAGGGTCACAAAGCGTGATTGAATCAATCACGGATCATCGAGAAGACCCGTTCACTATGAACTGGTCGTTCATAGGGAACAGAAAATGACAATTTAACTTGGATTTAGTCAAAATGAGGGTAACGTGTAATATTCCATTTGCCAAATGAGATCATCCCGAGTTCAGTTCAAGTTGTCCAGAACGCTGTGAGTGGAAAGCACGCGAAGTTAGTTTACCTGGAGAAACAACTGTTAGACGATTTTACATAGCACAGGCTCTAGAGCTTAACTCCTGAACATATGGAACAGTTATTGATAATTTATGGAAACGCAACTGGCAGTACGGACACGTGATTGTGATTATGATTCCTTGGGTTTAGTTGGGCCTTGTCGACTAGTTGGCTACAACAATCACCATCACATATATAGGGTAAGACCTGTTTAATATTTCAACTAATATGCACTAATTCAGAATGCACTAATAGTGGTATCCTGGAGCCGCCCCTGGTAAAACACGGATCATGATTCTGCTCTGAATTCATGAAGTTTGCTCAATGACCATTTTGACCACTTCACCTGACATTTGAGTTAAAATTACTCCAAAACCTAACACTAGAGAGTTTCTGCGACCACTGCGGTCAGATTCACTTTTAGCATCAAAAAATATATAAGAATCACCTTCATCATGTAACTAATGCATGAAGGACTGTTACCTCTGTATATCCAACGTCAAGGGCGTTTAAAAAATGCATTGTAAACATTCCATGTATTAAAGTATCCAGCCGGTAAAAAAAATTCATTAAATGTGGCCATGAACAAGAAAGATACATATGGGATATTCCATGACAACCAGGACAGTGGTCTGCCCAAAAATAAACGCTGCGAAAAAACGTCTCAAAATATCGGTATGCTAAGAGCACGAATGAAAACTGGCCGTTTATGAGTTTTTTTTAATTCAATATGGCGAGTATGAAATGGCGCTTGCACATACAGCTCTGTGCATAAGAATAGCACCGACTGTATTTTACATTAAAAATATGAAATATACCTTAGTTGCATCTGTTTAGTTTTTTATTACAAATAGCGACCCCCCGGCTTCGCACGGTTTACGACATCACATTAGAAACCTCTAAAATTATCAGTGTTTCTGTACTATATTATGCATTTATTATACATATAAACCTTCCTCTTGAATCTATTCCACTCTATCTATTAAAAAAAAACGCATCAAAATCCGTTGCGTAGTTTTAAAGATCTAAGCATACATAGGTAGGGACAGACAGCGGGAAGCGACTTTGTTTTATACTGTTATGATGTTACTAATACCTATAACCAAAGTTTAGGTTTTTTTACAAATGTACAGGGCGATTCAAAACAATTTAGAATATTTATATAACAATTTGAACACTCTGTATCTCGAAAACTAATCGTTTGAAGATCTACATGTTTACATGAACTTTTTGTATTATTTGCAAAAGTTCAATCAGGCGTCAGTCCTGCTACAAAAAAATTAAATAAACAAAAAAATATATATATTTAGTTGGATGACAGACAGCGGGCAGCGACTTTGCTTTATACTATGTTATGATTATGAAGAGTAATGATATAACAAAACATTATATATAACATATTGTTCCAAATAAACTAAAAATAAATGTAGCACATTCAGTTAACTTATAATATCTCAAGTTTTTACTGTGCAAAAAAATAGCACCGCTCGTGAAACATACAAATTACTGTACAAGGAATCAAACAAAATTAAAAAGTTAAACTGTAACATATTAATACTTTGTCGTATAACCTTTGTTTTTCAAAACAGCAGCACAACGCAGTGGCATAGAGTCAACCAGAGCTTGACAACGCTGTAATGGAATAGCCTCCCACGCTGATTGCACAGCATACCATAATTCTGCTGTATTCTTCGGTTTTTCTTTAAAAACGGTTTTTTTAATATCTACCCAAAGATTTTCGATTGGGTTCAGGTCTGGTGACTGAGCGGGCCATTCCATAACCTGAACTCGATTTTGTGCAAAAAAACCTTTTGCTAGTCTGCTGATATGTTTTGGATCATTTTCATGCTGTAAGACCGATCTGAGCGGCATATTCCAGTCCACATAGGGCAGCATTACTTCTCTCATTATATCAACGTAGACTAATGCGGTTATCGTAGGCTTGATCCAAAATATTGGCCCAGTACTATGATACGAGAAAGAACCCCACACATTAATTTTTGCTCCGCCATGTTTAACGGTCTTGACTGTATACTGGGGTTTAAGTTCATCTCTTGTTGGTGTGCGGACAAATAATGTTCTACAGCCTGGAGTTCCAAATAACTCAATTTTCGACCCATTGGTCCAGAGAATATTTGTCCATTGTGCGAGAGGCCAGTTTAAATGTTCCCGAGCGAATTTGATTGTTGAACGAAGATGTTTCTTCTTGAGTAATGGTACTTTCCTAGGAGTTCTGGCCATCCAGTTTTTCTCTACGAGCCTTCTTCTTATTGTAGATGTGTCTACATTGAGATTTAATTCCTTTTTAATTTGAGTTCACGTTATAAAAGGATTTTTTTGTTAGTCTTAGAATGCTTCTTTCATCAGTTAAATATTTTTTCTTTCGGCCTCTTTTTTCTTCCTTTTCTTTAAATTTCTTGGCATTACTGATCATTTTATTAGAACATCCGACCACTTCCCTAATAAATTTGTATGTTTTCCCTTTAGCCAATAATTTGTTTATGAACAAACCTTCTTTCGTGCAATGTTTTCCACGATCCATTTAATATTTAAATTAAATTATATTGATTTTATATTCATTTTATTTATAGAAACAGGGATTTCCCCTACCGAAACGAGAATTTTCCGGACTTCATTAGTTTCAGAAACTCAGTGGATCTCAAACAAATATCTTGAGAACACTTTTGAATGCATATAGCAGAGCAGTCAATACGTGATTATAGAGTATTTGAACGTGATTATAGAGAATTTGAGTATTCACTATGGTGCAATTTTTTGGACATAGCTGTACATAGATACATATTTCAACAAATAGCTCAATCCCTGGCATCTAGACCTCTTTCTGTGAAGCATTTTACTTTATATATGGCAAATATTATTAGCGAGCTTTGGTTTTTTGATCCACTAAACCCAAATTTCGGAGTCTCAAAGTCTGAAAGTGGTCGGAAAATGGGTAACGACCGTTTTTTGGCTATATTTTCATTATATTACTCTCGTAAAGTTCTTGACTAAATTAACTAATCTAATGTTTTTCGGTGAGCTGAATTCGATTTTTAGAGTCCATAATTTAAAAAATCTTAGGGTCATGAGACAGGGCCAATAGTTGACCGTTTTTTGGTATTTTTGGTATATTGACCATAATTTTCAGTCTAAAAAGGATTTTTGGTTTCAGAGAAATTGTTTTTATGTTTATCGACATGGTGATGTCGATTTTTCGAACTTAGATCCAAACTTAACAAAATGAAACTGAACATAGCCAAAGCCTTCTAGTCTTAAACCTAACAAAATTAAAGCTAACATAGCCCGTGGAGTCTCGTCCCAAACCTATTAACTTTTAACCTAACAGCCTAAGGCGCCAAGTGCAAAATCTACAGCTAAAGCTTTACACTTTACTTAAAGTTTTATAATTGTTAGGTTTGGTGTTAGAGGACTGTGTTTATGCATATTTAATGTTATTAGGTTGAGCCGTAATGTAATACGAGGTGTGGCTATTAAATAACCGAACTGTGTCTGGTGCTACTTTCCCCACCTTGAGTTCGCTGGACAAGCCAGTGGGTAGCTCAGTTTGACTAGAAGTCGTTTGAAATAGTCTACGCACCAGTGACGTGTCGAAAAAATGTTAATGTTAATCTCAAGTTTCTTGTTAAACTTTTACAGAAGCTCATGCAATGTTAAAAGAAGTGTACGGGAATGAATGTTTATCCCGCACACAAGTTTTTGCATTATTTAAACGGTTTAAAGGGGGACGTGAAACGAACGAAGACGGTCCGCGCCCCGGACGGCCCTCAACGTCAAAAACGGACGAAAACATTGAACAAAATTGGTAAATTGATCCGCAAAGATCGTCCTCTAACAATTCGAGGGCTTGCTGAAATAACAGGAATCGACAAAGAATGTATTCGCCAGCTTTTGCATGAATCGTTCAACATGCGCAAAGTTTACGCAAAAATGGTGTCAAAACTCCCTCACTCCTGAGCAAAAGGAATCAAGAATGAACATTTGCGCTGACATTCTAAACAACATTGACACTGATCCAGGCTTGTAGACACCGTGACACTGAAGGGGACAAGATTCGAAAGTGTGGAAGCCGTTAAAGCAAAGGCGACGGAGGTCCTGAACCAGCTGACAGAAGCGGACTTCCAGCACTGCTTTCAACTTGCTGTTTGTAAAACGGAAAAGTCGTATGGAGCGGTGTAGAGATCGCCAAGGGGAGTACATTGAAGGCGAAAAAGTTGCTACTGTAATTGGTAACGAATAAAAGTGTTATGACAGCAGTTCGGTTATTTAATAGCCACACCTCGTATAATGGTGGTTCATCCAGACTTTAGGCTATGTAGGATTTAATTTTGTTAGGGGTCAGACTAGACGTCTTAGATTATGTTACGTTTAATTTTGTTAGGTTTAGAACTAAGTTAGAAGTTTTATGAAAGTAAATAAATTGCATGAAAGAAACAAAAAAAAATCGAAATCGCCATGTCGATAAATATAAAAAATAGTTTCCCGGAAAAAAAATCGTTTTCGACTGAAAAGTATGGTCAAAAATGCCAATAATGACAAAAAAGGTCAAATATTGGCCCTATTGATGGTCCCAAATATTGACCCTTTGATTTTTCGAAAACGTAAAATCGAATTTGCCATGTCGATAAGCATAAAAATAGTTACTCTGAGACAAAAAATCCTTTTAGACTGAAAACTATGGTAAAAAAATGTCAAAAATGCCAAAAAATCGTCAAACATTGGCCATATCCCATCACCCCCATTTTTTTTTAATTTTAAATCTAAGCAATTGAATTTGCCGTGTTGACAAACATAAAAATAGTTACTTTGAAACAACAAATCATTTTTAACTGAAAATTATGATCAAAAATTGGTCAAATATTGGCCCTCTCATGACCCTACTATTTCTTAAATTCTGGACTTCAGCTGGAAAAATGGAATTCAGCTTAAAGAGACAGTTTTCATTCGAAACCTCTTGAACGTACGAACGTGTCCCAGTTGACATGGAACGTCCCATATACATTTTTTGCCCACCCAACTTTTTTTATGGCTTGTTAGGTATATTACACGAAACTTTTTTATAAAATGTAACAAATTTAAACAAAATCTCAGATAATTATGAATCACACCGTACACGAAATAAAACTATCTAAACGTCTTTGTTGCATATACGTTGCCCTTCACCGACTTTTTGCGTGTAAACGTCAAATTTCGATCAAAACAACTAATAAATGGTTAATCCAATACTAATAAAATTTGCATATACGAATATAATTAATGCTAAAAGTTCTCCTTTACACAAAAAACAGTTGTTGACCTCGAGCCACAAAGCGATTCTTATAGGTCGTTTTCGTAAAAAGAAAAAGTTACTTAATGTTGGTAGATGGATTTCGTAAATGGAAGTTTCGAAAGTAGGGTTACTACACATGATCAATTAAAAAAAAAACAATAGAAAATGCCCAATGCGTTGTGATAACAAAAAAAACTGCCAGTACACCATTCACATTATTATGCGTATAAATAATTACAAATAATATAATAGTATTAATAGCCACGGTCCTTAAGATTAGACGCTTAACGTAAATTGTTTATAACGCTAGAAACGTTTGTAAAAACACGCGGTTTAAAATACATTATTAGGTTGGGCCGTAATGTAATACGAGGTGTGGCTATTAAATAACCGAACTGATGCTGCTACCAGCGCGCTGCGAGCATGTCGCGACAAATTTGAACAGAACCGTGTCTGGTGATACTTTCCCCTCCTTGAGTTCGCTGGACAAGCCAGTGGGTAGCTCAGTTTGACTGTAGCAGTCGTTTAAATTAGTCTACGCACCAGTGACGCGTGGAAAAAATGTTAAGTGTTCAGATGGAGCAACGGGTTAATCTCAAGTTTCTTGTTAAACTGGGGAAAACTTTTTACAGAAGTTTATGCAGTGTTAAAAGAAGTGTACGGGAATGAATGTTTATCCCGCACACAAGTTTTTGAATTATTAAACGGTTTAAAGGGGGACGTGAAACGACCGAAGACGATCCGCGCCCCCGGACGGCCCTCAACGTCAAAAACGGACGAAAACATTGAACAAAATTGGTAAATTGATCCGCAAAGATCGTCCTGTAACCATTCGAGGGCTTGCTGAAATAACAGGAATCGACAAAGAATGTATTCGCCAGATTTTGCATGAATCGTTCAACATGCGCAAAGTTTGCGCAAAATGGTGTCAAAACTCCTCACTCCTGAGCAAAAGGAATCAAGAATGAACATTTGCGCTGACATTCTAAAGAACATTGACACTGATCCAGGCTTGTAGACACCGTGACACTGAAGGGGACAAGATTCAAAAGTGTGGAAGCGGTTAAATCAAAGGCGACGGAGGTCCTGAACCAGCTGACAGAAAACCGGACTTCCAGCACTGCTTTCAACTTGCTGTTTTTAAAACCGGAAAAGTCGTATAGAGCGGTGTAGAGATCGTCAAGAGGAGTACATTGAAGGCGAAAAAGTTGCTACTGTAATTGGTAACGAATAAAAAGTGTTATGACAGCAGTTCGGTTATTTAATAGCCACACCTCGTATAATGGTGGTTCATCCAGACTTTAGGCTACGTAGGATTTAATTTTGTTAGGGTCAGACTAGACGCCATAACGACGCGATAACAAAAAAACGGACAGTACACCATTCACATTATTATGCGTATAAATAATTACAAATAATATAATAGCATTAATAGCCACGGTACTTAAGATTAGACGCTTAACGTAAATTGTTTATAACGCTAGAAACGTTTGTAAAAACACGCGGTTTAAAATACATTCTCAGTGTTTATCTGTCCGTCTGTTATTCCGGATATATCGCCGAAAAAAACATTCGAATTTATCGACGAAACGGGGATATTTATCTTGTAATTTATTACCGATAATTTTATACACAAAGCGTGTATCATTATTTTTTACTACTACTTTCACAAAGCAAAATGTTCGCCGTCTGTTTTCAGTAATGATAAATTAACGATCCAATTTCGAATATTGGGTTTGTATGTACAGAGTGATCAATTTGTCATAGGAAGTGTTTTTCTCAGAAATGGCTGAGAGAAATTAATTTTTGTAAAAAAGGTAAATCACTTTTACGTACTTTCACTGAAAATTAAGGCAATATTAAAAAAAATTGTCTTAGGGGACTTCTACCTTGATACATTTGAAAAAATCGATTTTTTTTTCATTTTCGTGTGTCAGGAGAGGGATGTCTTTACGGGCCAGGCATTGCAGACTGACGGTAAATATTTCTTTGAACTTGAATTCAAATGAATAATTCCTTTGAATAATTCACATTTTAAAATTTCAACGCGTTTTTCTCAGAATCACGTTTTTAAAAATGGCTGACATTCTAGCGGCCACTGTAACTAAGAGGTTAGGTGGGTTTGAAAATTTCAAAAAATCGATTTTTTTTGTCTTATTAAATAGTACAATATGTTTATTATACTATTAATATTCTCCCTAAAAATTTCAAATCGATCCGAGTACAATTCTAAGAGATAGATCCTTCGGAAATTCCGCCCATCAGGCCACGTCAGTGCAGCGCTTCGCAGGTATTGGCGATTTCAGATAAGAATGCGCCCCCTGGGCGTGTGACAGTTGATTACTCGTTTTCTCCATGTTTGTTTACGTTTGCCAGCTTTATGGTGCCGGAATCGATGATTCTATGTAAGTTAAAAAAAAAAAAAATTTTTTTGCATATTTCAATTTAAAACTATAAATGCGTTTATCTCAAAACTTAATTTTTTAAGTCGGTGGACACGATTTCTCGAAAAGTTATGAAGCGATTTTGTTCAAATTTTGCACACATCTTTGAAATAACATAATCTAGTCATTGAACGAAGGATTTTTTTTTTATTACAACTAATTTTTTCGAGCCAATACATGGCGAAAATTTGACCAAAAAATGTGTTTTTTTTTTGTTTAGTCTGTCAAAAATTCGAATTTTATTTTATTTTTTTTCCTTCGTCCAATAACGAGGTTTATCCATGTACTAACGAAATATTTTTGGTTTTTTGATTTTGGATGAACGAATAATGAGTTATGCTGTCCACGGCAAGAGCATTTTTTTTGAGACGTCAAGGGAGATGAGGTACCAATGGCTGAGTTTTCGGAATCACTAAATACTGTTTAAATATGTATCTTTGACATGCTGAATTGTTTAAATAAAATATATGATTGTATATATTAAAAAACCATAGTAAAAATACCCTTTTTTTTGAACCTCTGAAACCCACCTAACCCCTTAAGCTATCGACTTGAAATTTTGCACGAATGCGTAAAAAACATTTCTCCAGGGGTCTGACGCGCCGGTTTTTTCGATAAAAACATTTAAAAAATTTTTATTAATATTTTTGTAAAAAAAAATGCAAAAAAACAATTTTTTTTTAAATTTACCGCCATTTTTGTAATTTTGCAGTAATCGAAAAAAATATCTCGTTGTTCCCTGACCAAAACACAACTGATTAAGAAAATATTTTGTATTTGTCTGATTTAAAAAAATGTGTTTTCATGTAGAAATTATTGAATCATAATTCGCAAAAAAAACGCATTTGTTAATGTTAATTACTTCCCCCACGAAAAAATAATACAAAAACGACTAAAAAATGACATCTCAAGGTAGAAGTCCCCCTTAACTGCTAAGCGTTGTGACGTTTGTTGTATCTTGAATATTTAAAAAATTATGGTCGATTTAATATTGAGTGCCCTATTTGTTTTTTTTTTTTTTTTTTCGTAAACTGCTAGCTAAATTAATATCATTTCTGTGTAATCAATTTACTCGTTTTAACTAGAAATTAAAACGGAAATAAAAAATATAGTTAATGATGCTAAGTGTGGCGACGCCTCAAAGTACATATACATATGTGTATACTTTCACACTTATTCTAAAGTAACAGTCAGAGATGCATCAAAAAACTAAATGTCGAGTAAAATAACATATTTTTAAAACAAATTTCAAGGGGTAGGTGTGACTTGGAGGGGTCCTTGGGTTGTGGCACCCACCCCAACTTATTAGGCAACATTAAGACCTATGGATTCGCCCAACCGAGGTCAAACCATGCAAAACCCTGCGTAAATGCAAAGGGGTGGCTTAGGGAGTCTGGAAATGGGTTGAAGAAATGGGACAGCGCCCAAATACACAGAACTTATTGAGGAGGTCTTAATGTGTGCCGGGATGAGTTTCTACTCGACAGCGTCCTTCTTAGTGTATCCTGTATGTGTGCTGAAATTGCCGTCAAAATCTTGCGAATTCAAATTTCGACATGGGGTTGCATTTTGGGGTGTGAACGGCGAACTGTTTCAACGAAGTCACAACGTAGTGCCTTCGGGGCATTCAAACCAACCCTATAGCCTACAGAAAATTAAAAACCGCAAGTCTCTAACTCGAATAGAACACAAATGGCGCTAAGCTAAAAAGTGCTAATTTTGACGAGCAGTTTTTACGAACACGAAATGAAAAGTAGTACAGTAGAAAATACATATTTATAAAATAAATCACATTCATTATTCTTAAATTAATGCGTTTATTCTTAAATAATCTTTTTTTGACGACCTATAGCTTATACTTACAACATTATAACAGAAATATGAGAAATAAGAACAAATACTAGTAGAATGCTGGATTTCACGGCTGTTGTCCAATGGTCAACTTATTTCTTCCGGGTTTTTGCCGCGGTCGTCTAACATTTGACGTTTTCGCTGATCGTGCCGTCAGCTTCTTCGAAGGTTTCTGAAGGAAAGACTGGTGTTGTCGTATTTTTGCTCCTCGTTATATACCTTGGCTCTACTGTGGTTGGCTGCATCCGTCGAGCTCGGTTGACATGACATTCCAGGTCACTGGTTCTTGGTATCGCTAATCTCCATGTACTCGGTCGATACCCGTCCTCCCTATTAAAATTATTATTGTTTTTCATGATCTCCAGAGATTCTCTAATTATTCTTGGGTAATATCTTGTAGTTTTGTCTAACACTCTGATGTTCTCATAATCGATTTTGTGGTTCTCGTTGGTAGGAACATGCTCCGCTATTGCTGACTTGTCTTTATTCCCCAGTCTGGTATGTCGTTGATGTTCTTTGATCCTACATTGTATACTTCTTCCCGTCTGTCCAATTTAGTTTTTCCACGGGTATATTTTAACTCGTAGACACCTTTAGTTAAAGTCTAGGAACCGGATCCTTGTTTGAGGGAAGCACCTGCTGTATTTTCTTTACTGTGCGAGACCGTACACCAATATTCTTTTCGACAGTGTTTTTTTGAGTTTATCTGAGACGTAGGCAAGCATATGTTGTTGGTTGTTGTTCTATTCTTGTTCTCTGGGTGCGGCATACTCTGTCAATGTCTTTTTCTTTTATAACGAAAAGCTTTAACGAAAAACGGTTATAAAGAAAAGAATACATTGACAGAGTATGCCGCACCCAGAGGACAAGAATAGAACAACAATCAACAACGTATCTGCCTACCCTATGTCGCAGGAGTGACAGATAAACTCAAAAAACACTGTCGAAAAAGAGCATTGGTGTACGATTTCGCACAGTAAAGAAACTACAGCAGGCGCTTCCCTCAAACAAGGATCCGGTTCCTAGACTTTTAACTAAAGGTGTCTACGAGTTAAAATGTACCTGTGGAAAAAGCTACATTGGACAAGACGGGAAGAGATATGCAATGTAGGATCAAAGAACATCAACGACATACCAGACTGGGAATACAGACAATTCAGCAATAGCGGAGCGGAAGATTATGAGAACATCAGTGTTAGACAAAACTACAAGATATTACCCAAGAATAATTAGAGAATCTCTGGAGATCATGAAAAACAATAATAAGTTTAATAGGGAGGCCGGGTATCGACCGAGTAATACATGGAGATTAGGGACACCAAGAACCAGTGACCCGGAAATGTCATGGTCAACCGAGCTCGACGGATGTGCAGCCAAACATAGCAGAGCCAATGTATATAACGAGGAGCAAAAGACGACAACACCAGTCTTTCCCAGAAACCTTCTGAAGAAGCTGACAGCATGATCAGCGAAACGTCAAGTCAATTTAGGACGACCGCGGCAAAACCCGGAAGAAATAACCTCACCACAAGAACACATATTCATACATAAAGTTATAACAAGTTATTCAAGTTGTTAAATTATTTTAATAATTTGAAACCATTATTACTTTATACTGTCGGCAATTCTAAAATAATTTGTAACGCCACTGGATCGGTCTTGTGGCACGGTCTCGTCAAAGACAACAGCTTTGCCGACTTTTTTCATGTTCCGATTTACTTGGGATACACTTTTCCTTGGCGACCACTCATTTACATCCACAACCATGATTTCTATCGTTTTATCCTTACCTTCTGCAGACGAGATTGTACGGTTGAGCGATGGCGTCGCCGTAGAAGTTGCAGCCCAACATAATTCGCACGAAGAATGGCAAATCGGAAGCGTTCTACAAGCCTCGAATGCACCCCGTTACACTGCAACTTGATAAATATGACAACACGAAAAGCGTTCGCCTTGGTAAAACGACAACGTAAAATGTAACGCGCACCTCGAACGAGGCAATTTAAGGCTTACCGAATCGGCAGGGAATGCCGAACGGCGATGATAAGAAGTGAACAAAAAAGACACTTTCTACCGATCAAAACAAGTTGTTCTGTTGATAACTGGGTCAAAGTGCTGGGGACCAAATGCAAATGAGGCTGGGTGTGGAAATAAGAGGTGTTCTGTGTTATTATTATTGCAAAATACTTCTACATAGATGATCATAGGGCTAAGCTCTAGAAAATACAGTAAAAATACAGGGTGATCCAAAAATATGTTTAAAGGGAAGGATTATATTATAGACAGAAGGCAATTGTTTTTGTAAGTGCCCTTGTATTCGTATGTTTATTATAAAACAGTTTTTATTAAAATGGTTATACGAGGTGTGTATTTTGAGCAACGGTGTGCTATCAGGTTTTGCTTCAGACTTGAACACAGCGCAACGGATACTTTTGCAAAACTTCAACACGCCTACGGAGACGGAGTGTTTTTTGACAGGAGCCAAATTTTTTTCGGTGGTTTAAGGCATTCTCAGAAGGAAGAGAGTCGAGTGAAGATGGACCACGCAGTGGAAGGCCTTTTAAGTTTAAAATTTTCGCAAAAAAACGCATTTTTTTTATATAAAAAAAAATTAAATACCTTAAATATTCATCAATTGACTTTTTTTTGGCGCTGACGTCTTTTTATTGATAACGCTTGTTTATGCATAAAGTTTAATAAAAAATTAATTTGAACACTTCTATGTATGCACAATAAATGCTCAAATTCGCAAAAATATATAGTAAATAGTTTTTTTCTGAAAAAAATCGACAAAACCGGCCTTTTTTGGCCTTCTACACCAGGGCCAGAGAATGCCTTAAGGGAGTATCCCTTAAGGCATTCTCAGCAGGAAGAGAGTCGATTGAAAATGAGCCACGCAGCGGAAGGCCTTCATCTTCAAGAACCGATGAAAATGTAGATAAAATACGGGATCTTGTGCGTTTCAGATCGTCGATTGGCGATAAGAATGATCGAGTAAGAGTTAAATTTGATTCACACCGCTGTTCATCAGATTTTGACTAAAGGAATTGGGGATGGGAAAAGTCTGGGCAAAAATGATTCCAAAAATCTTTCGCAGGAACAAAAGGACATCAGGAGAGAGAGGGAGCTTGACTTTTTGGAATCGATTGAAAATGATCCCTATTTTATGGAACATGTCATCACTGGTGATGAGACTTGGGTGTTTGAGTACGACCCGGAAACCAAGCGCCAAAAGCATGGAATGGCACACTTAAAGCTCTCCAAGACCTAAAAAAGCAATAATGAACAAGTCGAAGATCAAATACATGCTGATTTGCTTTTTTTGATAGCCAGGGAATTGTCCACAAAGAGTTTGTGACTCCAGGCCAAACAATAAATCAACACGTTTACAGAGGTTCTTGTAAAACTTCAAAAAAAGGTCATGCGTGGTCAACCTTGTGACCAAGTCAACAACTGTGAAAAAGTCAACCTTGTGACACAGCCATTTCAGTAAACGAGTTTTTAGCCAGTAAAAAACATTCCTGTGGCTCCTCAGCCTCCTTATTCACCTGACTTGAGTCCTTGTGACTTTTTTTCTCTTCCCGAGATTGAAAATTCACCTCAAGGGACGTCATTTTGGGACCATAGAAAACATTCAAACGACTATAACCCACCAACAAAAGGCTATTCCAGTATATGAGTTCCAGCACTGCTCTGAGAAATGGAAGAGCCGTCTCCAGCGCTGTGTGGTTTGCCAAGGAGACGATACTGAATTGTAATTCTATTCGAATAAAAAAAATAAAAATCAGTCTCACTCAGGTTTCAGTGTTACCTAGTGTATGTTACAGGTTTATAGCCCTGTATAAACTGTGTCTTGGATGAAAAATAAGGTGCCTCCAGAATTTTAGCGCGGAGTTTATGTACAGGATGTCTCAATTTAATGTCTCTCTGCCGACGTGTTTGATTATTTTTGAGCTAGAAAGAAAACCCAAACGCTGATACTCTTTGATAATACCCCGAATTTATTAATTAATTCGACGATATTTCCTAAAGGTCAGTTTTTTAATAACACCCTATCTCAAATTCAGATTCCTCGGAAAATTCCGGAAAATTCTACATAACACCCCATAGCCGGTATTTTGTGCAAAAAATAATCCAAAATATCGGGTGTGAGACGTTAAATTGGGACACCCTGTACAAAGCAACCGGGCATCCACCTATGGGACGAAGTAGAAATAAGAATTCCAGTATCTCTAGCCGAGAATACTGTTTTAAATAGAGTTAAACCATCCGGTTCACGGTGTCCGAGCTGGAATAGAAAACCTGTTAATAGATAGATTCGTTTATAAATTTCCGAGTCACTGATTCTCGACTAGCGACATGTAAAACCTACAAAGAGTGGATATTGACTCGCTTTTTTTTACCGCCATAGAAGGCCGAAACATTGACCGCCGCCGCCGGTGTCTAGATAGAGCGACGACACCGACGTCCACATGGTTACGGTCGATGAGTTCCGACCTGAAACCCGTATAACTAGAAAAGGAATTTGTCTCGAAGTAACCAGAAGTCGGAAATCTAATTAATTCGATCAGTTGTATTATCCTTGGAATTATGTTTGGAAAAGTTTACTACGACTACAAAGTTTTCAGGCAGTAGTTCGACTGTAGGGGCTCTTTATTCAAGCTTGCGACAAATTATTAGAGCCCGGCCACCGATCGGCTAGAGAGTAGAGTAGATTACTATGCGCTATATTTTACGCGATACTGAAGGGAATAGTACGTTTAACATAAATATTGTGTCCGACGTGTCGAAGAGTAAAAAAGGACCTCACGCCGACAAAGTAGGTAAATATATTTATCATGGATTTTCCAGACTTATACTATAATGGTGCTGTGATAATGTGTAAGGTGTGCGAAAGAGACCTAATGTATTAAAACACAGTTTATGTTCGATTTACTGCTAATGTTGATTATGTGTAATGTTCCGTTGCAGATACTGGAGAAAAAAACCCTTTCAGGATTTCTGGAATAAATCCTGTCCCCAGATCCCGTTCCCAAACGGCAGAACATTACGTAAATGTATACCAGCTGCACGGGAAGATGTTATATATAAAATAAAATGTGTATTAAAAAATGCGCGGCTATGGTTGTGTATTGATGAAACGACAGATGTAAAAAAAAATCATTGTAAATATTATAATACGTGTGGTGGACCCTCTTAAACCGAATGTCCAGTGTTATCAGCAAGTAAGAGGCTAACTAATTCAGGACCTTCCGGTAGAAAGGAGGTAAGTACCAAAAATCTGGAACAGAGTTATTAAGGAAAGTTTTCTCAATTTTAGCATTAGGCACTTACCGTCGCGACATCTATTATTATGTATTTGTACCCTTTAAATAGCTAATTGGTATTTAGTCTGTTTCTACATATTTGTCGGTGGTATATAGAACCCGTTAGTCGTAATATCACAAAAATTTCTATTTTGGTACTTACCTCCTTTCTACCGGAAGCCCTTCAATTGTAAGTGTACTGGCGAAACACTTACGCGGGTGGTGCTCGAGACATTACAAAAATTTGAACCGTCAAGAAGTCAATCAATCAGAATTGCTCTGGTGGCTCAGGTTTTCGAGATATTCTAACCTAAAAGTATAAAAATCAAGGTTTTTCACATCATTGCCCTTCAAAACACATCTTGATTTATCCTGACATCTTTTTTCTTCTTCAAGAAATCGCATTTTGAAATAGTTATAAATAAACAAATTACAGAAAATGCGTTTTTTACGAAAAAAATCATTCTTTGATCTGTTTTTCGTTCAATCTTTCTGAAAATTTAGATAGGTATAGGGGTTTTGGTGGTCGCTGATTACGAATTCAGAAATTCGAAATCTCCAACAACCAATTCTAAGATAGGGTTTTGTAACTTTTGTAAGTATGGGATTATGGGTTTGGTAATTGTAAATTACAATGGTTTGTGGTTTGCGGTTTGTCATTTTCAGAAATGCGTGTTAAAGTATTGTGGGTGTACTGATTAAACGTTTGGAAGTTGAAGGTTTGAACTTTGTGACTTTAGGGTAGGGTTTTAGACCGACAAATGCCAAGATTTGGCGTTTGTCGGTTTAAGGATTGTGGGATTGGGGTTCGTAAGTTTGGATATTGTGGGGTTGAGTCGTATATTTCGTATCTGGATTAATACACAAAATCTTGTGACGAACAAAGGTCTGTTTGATGTTATTCTGAACGTTAAAACAATTTCAATGAAAAATACATATTTTTTATATATTAGTCCACTATTTTGCGTCTGCCATATTGAATTAAAAAAATAACAAAAATTCGTAAACATCGCCCCCTCAACGCCCACAATTATTTTTTTTAAGTTAAACACAAAATTTCAATAAACATATTTTAAATCTTCTAGTCCTCCATCTTGAATCGGGCATTTGAAATTTTGCAAATATGACTCCGAATTCGTAAATCAGCGCTCCAAAACCCCTACATTTAAATTTTCAGAAAGATTTAACGAAAAACAGATCAAATAATGATTTTTTTCGTAAAAAACGCGTTTTCTGCAATTTGTTTATTTATAACTACACTTGGCGCAGAAATTAAAGGATATAAAAAATCCCAAATTTTGTGTTTTTCAAACTGTGTTTAACTATCCTGCTCGCCACAACGGGACCGCATATGCGCAGTAGTGCGCGTTGTCGGGGATGGTCAGTGGGGTACGAATTAACGGGCAAGAAATACACGCATCGGATTGATATGCATACTATGTGTTATCTACGTATTTTATTTTATGACAGCCACCACGGATCTAGGACGGCATCGCACGGATTAATAAATTATATATTTTAAATATTCTAGTCCGCCATCTTGAGTCGGGCATTTGAAATTTTGCAAACATGACTCCGAATTCGTAAATCAGCGCTCCAAAACCCTACATCTAAATTTTCAGAAAGATTTAACGAAAAACAGAGCAAATAATGATTTTTTTCGTAAAAAACGCGTTTTCTGCAATTTGTTTATTTATAACTACACTTGGCGCAGAAATTAAAGGATATAAAAAATCCCAAATTTTTAGGTGATTTTCAAATAGCTGTAACTTGGGGAAAACGGTCGTAGGGGAAAAAAGAAAATTTAAGCTCAAAGCTTCTAGTTTTTAGAACTTGAATTTAATTTTTTTTAGGGTTAGCAGTTATTAAGTAATCATAAGAAAACCATAAAAAAAATGTAAAATATAATTACCTAGTGATGTGACATGACCTCAAATAAATCGAAAAACCGCGATTTTTGCACTTTTAGGTATAGTCCAATCAACGAGCGAAAGCCCCCATGTAAGTTGGTCACTAATTGTTATCAGCAAATATGGTCGTATAGAGAAAAAAATTCTAAGAAAGATAGCGTTTTTTGCAACTCGAGTTTTTAATGGCAGAACATAACCAAAAAAATTCGCAAAAGTCAAAAAAACGTTTTTTTTGTAAATAAATAAAAAAGCTTCAAGTCCTACACAAGAAAGTTAAATTAGAAAGTTGTAGGTCTTAAAAATCCGCGTCGAATGAGATGTGAACGAAATCGGTTCATAAACATTTGAGAAAAATTTAAAAAAAACGTCAAAATTCGCGTTTTCGTATTTTTGCTGTATAAATTCCAATTTTGTTTGAACAGACTTCTTGTTAACTAGAAATACAGCCCAAGACAAGCGGAAAATGACCCTTTTTCAAAAAATTCAAAAAAGATTTATTTTTTCGAGTTATAACGATTTAAAAAAAGACGTTTTCAAAAATCAGCTTTTTACAGGCAAAAAACGATAATGGGATCATTTTATCCGCGAAGACTTGTACTTTCATGCTAATAAAAAACCAAATCGCTTTTATTTAATTTTTTGCATAGAAAATGCGAAGGAAAATTGTCATTTTTTTCGAACCGGTTTTTTTCGATTAACTTTTTTAATTTTGGTTTTACATTTTTGGCCGTTGCGTATTTGAAAACTGCCATTCAAAACACGCATTTAAAAAAAAAATTAAGGTCCTACGACCTCAGCGAGCCGAGATAATATATATATTTTTTTAATTCCTGACAGCGGTGTATACGTCCGATTGACTTCATTTTCACGAAATAGATTTCAAAGACTTTTACTTTCTTTAAAAAAATATTTCAAATCATTTCGCATACATTAAGTTGACATAATTGTTTTCGAAAGAACAGCGTTGGGTGCGGCACGCTAGCCAACACACGGCGACAGAGTGGACGGACACTCCGCTTCCGGAGTAAACACGATTTAAAGTCGATCGCGCTCGCAAAATTATCTTTTCCTCCGCTTAAAAAAATGATCTCGGCTCCCTGAGGTCGTAGGACCTTCATTTTTTTTAAAAAATGCGTGTTTTGAATGCCAGTTTTCAAATATGCAACGGCCAATAACGTAAAACCAAAATTAAAAAAGTTATTCGAAAAACCGGTTCGAAAAAATGATACAATTTTACAAACACATTTTTCTATGCAAAAATTAAATAAAAGCGATTTGGTTTTTTATTAGCATGAAAGTACAAGTCTTCGCGGATAAAATGAGCCCACGATCGTTTTTTGCCTGTAAAAGCTGATTTTTGAAAACGTCTTTTTTTTTAAATCGTTATAACTCGAAAAAATAAATCTTTTTTGAATTTTTTGAAAAAAAAGGGTCATTTTCCACTTGTCTTGGGCTGTATTTCTAGTTAACAAGAAGTCTGTTCAAACAAAAATTGAATTTATACAGCAAAAATACGAAAACGCGAATTTTGACGTTTTTTTAAATTTTTCTCAAATGTTTATGAACCGATTTTTTCGTTCACATCTCATTCGACGCGGATTTTTAAGACCTACAACTTTCTAATTTAACTTTCTTGTGTAGGACTTGAAGCTTTTTTTTATTTGCAAAAAACCGTTTTTTTTGACTTTTGCGAATTTTTTGGTTATATCCTGCTCTCTCGCATCGGGACCGCGTATGCGCAGTAGTGCGCGTTGTTGGTTAGTGAGGTACGAATGCACGGGCAAGAAATACACGCATATATAATTTACAAGGTGCACATTTCCGGACCCTAGTAATTAAATGTACACTTGTATTTTTTTTTGTGGATGAACTTTAAACGGCACCGGATTGATATGCATACTATATTATTTTATGGCAGCCACCACGGATCTAGGACGGCTACGCACAAATTAATAAAAGTCAAAGCAAAACCCAATTATCGACTGATACTGTATACACGCGTGTATGTGTGCAAACAAGTCGTAAAATAAAATGCCGTAAATACTAAATACCTCTCAATAACATCTGGAATTCGTGTTGGGACTCTCCACGCGCACAGCCTACGTTATCGAATGATTTTTCGGAGACGTCAGAGAGAAAAACATTCATTTTACGCGGAAATGCTCCCAACCACTTGTGATAAAATAGGCTCGATACAAAACATGGTTGTCTAATTGATTGTTTTTTTTTTGAACTGTAATTCCTTCACTAATTGTATTAAGATTTTTGTCTAAAAGGATCTTGAAAAATTAAGAGAAAAGAAGTTTACGGTTCACGTTATCGACAAAAAAAGCGAGATTTATATACAAACAAAATCAAGTAATGTTATCAGCGTTATCAGTAGCATACGAATGATTAATTTCTGTGAATCTATTTCAATATCTCATTTTAAATTAATGATATTATATTAATATTTTAGCATAGTTCTCGTCGAGAACTTCTCGACGACTTGATTGTTAAGGTCAACGATATCGTCCTAGGTCTCAGTTACGAATACCTACCCAAATCATCTTCATAAAGTTCTGCCCGAGTCCTCGGAGATGATCCTCAGGTATACCCTTGATCAGCAAACTGCATGTCCAGGTCAAAATCATGGTCCTAAACCTCGAAAACTAACGCAAAATCCATCTCCATAAAATTAGGCTAAACTTCTCGGACGTAACCTCCATGTATACGTGTCATCGACGACTTGGATGTCCAGGTTTTAAAATAACCATGGAGTATAGTATTGTGATCAGAAGGCTCTGAGCAAAATTTCAGCCCTCTAGGACACTGGCAAAAGAGTTAAATTAAGCTCACTTTGTTGAGCCAGTATACTGGCTTTGGGTACTCTAAAAGTTAAATAAAAGTGACACTTCCGTCTTCAGTTTTAATGGCAAAATACTTGAGACAATTAACTGAAGAATGAAATGAGCTATTGTGGCGATCGCGCCTACAGTCAGGGGCTGTTCACTCTTATGAGCCTACCTGAAATGTGATATTTAGTATGAGACCAACTCTATAGATGGCGCAACCAGCTTAGTTAGTTATGTATAGTTGGTACTGTTAAAAAAAAGAGATTGGTAGTCCGGAAGAACTAGTTCAGTCCATGCGCCCAAATGTTTAATATTTATAATTTGCGTTATGTTCTTACGTCAATATTTATCTGGGCGTATCGATTGAATTGGTTCTAAGTAAAGCCAAAACAAACCTAAGTTTTGTAGTTTTGTGTTTAATTTGTTTCCATGTGTTAATTTATTTTGTGTTTTATTTGTTTATTGGGTATTATATATTCTTATTTGAGACAGAAATTAGTTGTTAATATTACATTAAAAGAAGGAGAACTAGAACTGGTACCAGATGTGTGTTATAAATGAAACTTCATGTAAAGAAAGTTATGCCTTTTACTTTTTTTTAGTTTATATAAATGGCTAGTTGGAAATAATTTATACTTAAATGTGATTGTGTCTTGTGTATAAATGTGGTTGTGAATAAAGGAATCTTACATCTAAAACAATTGATTTTGGTATTTAATGGTTTCAATATCTCAAATATCCTCCTTTTTCATCACAGCATGTCTTTAAAATTTATTTTTTAGACATTATTTCTTGAGGAACGGTTTCAAATACAGTTTGTGGACTTTTTAAGTGTTCCCTTATGGACGAAACGTATATATATATTATATGACAAGAATAGCAAAATCATATTTAGTTTATGCTAGATAAGGATAAAAAAACTTTATGTAACCAAGTATGATTATGCTATTCTTATATACATACGTTTTGTCCATAATGGAACTCTTAAGAGTCCGCACACTGTATTTTATTTTTGAATATTTTTTTGAATATAGCGCCATCCGCCATATTAGTTAAAATTAGTTTGAGACCAATTCAAGAGATGGCGCTTCACGGTTTCATTTAATTCTAATGAGAGAGTTCCATCTATCTCTTCTTTTATCTATGCCTACAGTCACCGGCCCCGCAAATCTGTTCCACAAGTTCATGTATCTCGCCGACACACGTTTCTATTAACGTCCTATTAACATGACCTAATTAGAGTGTAGTGTACATAATAAGCGAATATTATGTCTATTAATAACAACAAATACGAGGTGTGGCTATTAAATAACCGAACTGATGCTGCTACCAGCGCGCTGCGAGCGTGTCGCGACAAGTTTGAAAAGAACTGTGTCTGGTGATACTTTCCCCACCCCGAGCTCGCTGGAAAGCCAGTGGGTCGCTCAGTTTGACTGTAGCAGTCGTTTGAATTAGTCTACGCACCAGTGTCGAAAAAATGTTAAGTATTCAGATGGAGCAACGGGTTAATCTCAAGTTTCTTGTTAATCTGTGATGAATCGTGTTTTTTTTTAAATCAGTGGTTAACAAAAAAACTGCTTTCAACAATGGAAAAGTCGTAGGGATCGCCAACGGAAGTACAATTGAAGGCAAAAAAGTTGCTACTGTAATTGGTAACGAATAAAAAGTGTTACGATAGCAGTTCGGTTATTTAATAGCCACACTTCGTATATAGCCTTTGAAGAATTGGGCATATTATATATAACACAAGATACATTAAAAAATTGGATTGAAGGAAGATATTTGGAAACCTCATTTTTCTATAAAACTTGACATTGTTAGTGTTAGTACAATTTGTACATACTGACTAAGGAAGCCAGAATATTGACATCCTCTGTCATCTAATTTTCTTCTTCTTTATCCTCTCTCCTACAGAGCCGCCAGTGACTAAAAACATCGGTCACATAATAATAGTAATAACATAACAACAAAGACATTATGATGCGTTCTCAAAAAATAGTGATTCTAGGCACAAAGACGTCGTCTCGATCCGAACGGGTATGCCGCAAGGTGCATTGACGATTCGCTATTTCGATACTCGTATACAAGGTGTCTATTTTTTCCATGGGATTGCATCGGTAATTCGGTAATTGCTCGATCTAAATGATAATAATAATAAAAATAAATAATAAAAAAATCGTTAGAGAAATTAGGTCAGCTGAATGACGGTGTTTTGAGGTGTTAATAAATAAATAGTCCACGACTGTGGACTATTTGTGGACTTACGGAAACGAAATTTTGGACTTTCCACAAAATGTGGAGAATTTGCAAGAAAATCCACCAATAGGGTGTCAAAAAATTCTTCAAAATAAGCAATAATTGTTTGATGAGCATGGCAATTACTGTTACCACTGAAGCATTATTTTGCTGAAAATACCTTTCCGTAAGTTCAGCATCGTGTATAGTCCTTCTATTTTTAATTGAAAATGATAAATACGCCTGGGGAACAAAAAAAGCGGTGCAACTTTATGATTCCATGGGCGTGCATATATCTTTTATAAATTCGAAAATTGTGAAATAATTTTTTTCATTCTAATCAATATAGGAGATTAAAATTAGCCTGCATACAAAACTCTTAATATTTGTAATATAATTTGCTGTAAATAATGCTCATTTAGCCAGACAATCTCAAAAAATTGTCTGTTTTAATAACCCTATTGAAATACACGTGACTGGCGTCTTAAACAACCCATAATTCCAAATGTCGTAAATCATTTTAACGACGTCGTAAAAATTTTATGGCACAGTGGACCGAACAAGTATTAGCAATGTATTATATGCACAGTAGTCTAATAGTCTCGTTGACCGGTGTTACCACCAGTGGTTTACTTTGTGCCGCCAACCGCCAGCAGTTGGCCGACCAGCACGTTGCCGGCTCTTTAAAATTTTCTTGAGTATACTAAAATACATAAAAGTTGTATAATTATTTTTTCCAGCAATTTTAAAGGCTTTATTTTAATGCTAACTAATAAATTTATATCTATGTATTTTTTTTTAATATATTTCCAAACTAGCTTTCTAAGAACGTCACGAACTAACAGTTTACTGAAGTATGAAGTATACTTGTATAGTGAGCTTAGCAATTTTAGAAAATATATCGACAACCTTGCTTTTTCTACCTATTTTCAATTTAGAATGGAAAGATAGTAACTCATTTATAAAGGGTTCTAATAAATCATCGCGATGTATTTACTATTTACGGTTTGGTTAAAAAATATTAGTCCGATGATTTACCTTCTCGAAACCGCTAGCCAAACACTAATTTTTTGTGGATGTAAACGAGTTCATACAAATTCATGGGGATTTTCTGCGGACCTCCTCAGGTTTTGTTTATTCAAATATTCTGAAAGATAGAACCAGGCTCATCACCCTGATCAGAAAAGAAACACTTATCCAATACCATCGCTGTCCTCCAAAAACGACTGGCAATAATCCTTGGTTATTCTTCCAAAATCTAAGAGTCTGTCTGAGTTCGTGGACTGCTTGAATTGTATACAGATATAACTGCAGACTTTTTTTTGCTATAGTGTGGCATATTCCTACGGATAACCTAACTTCTTGTGACAGTTTCGTAATCGATTTGTTGGTTGAGCTTTCCATTTGACGTTGAACTCAACGCTGAACATAAGGAATTGGCGCTACAATCAGTGGTTATTTTTCATGGTACTCCGCTCCCTGGTTTACGGCTTACGATCCAGTTTCACAAAATTTATCAGTACAAGCCTGAATTTGTTTTACAAGCATCTTTAACTGGTTAGCAAACTGTTCACGGAACACCCGTATGCACTGATTAATTACCACGTCGAAAAAACTTTCAAGAAGAAAAAGTTATGTAGGGTAACTTAATCTTATTATAAATAAGAAATGAGCTAAATGCTTAGGTATGTGCTTCACAACTTGACTTTTATAATTCGAATTAATTTGACAATTATACTTCTTCTATTCTGAATTGAAAATGATAAATACGCCTGGAGAACAAAAAAAGCGGTGCAACTTTATGATTCCATGGGCGTGCTCGAATAATAACTTTTAGGGATAGGTAATAATAAGTAATTAACGTCGCTTTTATATCATGACTTTTTTATTTACATACATACATATATGTATGTAAATAAAAAAAGTCAGGATAATATCCTCATGGTAGTCAGCAGAGGGCTGTGATATGTTTTTAGCGGACAGCAATAATGCATTTGGCACAAAACCGTTTTCACTTCTGGCATGAAGTATTATAATCCGTTTTCCCCTTGAACACGGAGTATTTAAGGCATATTTTGGAGAACTATCTACCCAGCCATACTTAACAACGTCATGTGTATCAAACCACGTTTCATCAAGATATATTATATGCCTATTTGATTCGCGATAGTGCCTAATTTTTTCCAAATATTCTACTCGAAGTATAACGATACGTATTGATTCCATTGTAGTCATTCGATTATTAATTTTTTTATATTTAAAACCAGAGTTTACTAAGATGCTACGTAATGTTTCTAGAGACTTATAATTATAATCAGGGTAATTTTTGTTGAATTAATTCCAAAGTCGGGACTTTGTTTTCTTTATAGGTATCATAAATTATTCGCCTAATTACGTCCCGCGTCGCCATTTTTGAGTTTTTGCTTTTTCTGATTTCGTAATTCAGAGCGATCTATAACAGTCCCAGCTTTAACTACGCGATACATTGTGGATATTGAAATTTTAGTTAATTTATTAATTCGATTAATAATTTCAGTCATTTTCTCATTTTCACTTTTTTAGGCATTCATATTTATGTTTAAAATAATACGCTGACTTTGACAATGTAAGTCTTTATTTTTTTAATTCATCATACTCGACCGTTTCGACATTTTCGCTGGTTATATTTGAAACTACGTTATTTTCATCCGTTTCGAAAGGCCTCCAGAAAGCCATGCTTATGAAAGAGGTATTGAATAAAAATATTATTTATGACACAAATAGTTTGTATAATTTAAACCTTTTAAAACCCCACTTCGCCATCAATGTACGCCCACAGAATATAACACATCAAAACACTCATAAAAACAACGTTTTTTTGTATACAGTCGGTCAAAGACAGCGTGGTTATAACCCGTGTTTTACCGCCAACGTACTGAACTCGGTCGACTGGGTTGAATACCGTCGAATGTCTCGTGGCTACCAGAGTAGCGACAATGACCAATGGCGTGTAGGTTCCGCCCACTTCTTATTTTGACAAGTCTCGTCAACCACGCGTGGACTGCGATATGGCATATATGGGTAAAGATCAGCATAGAAACGCGTATTTAGTTCCATACAAAGCATTAGTAAACTGATATATCCTTATCCTACCTCATATAAGTACCTATTTTCAATTTAAAATGGAAATTCTATAACTTATATTAGACTTGTTTATATATTATATACTTGTTTATATATTAAACTTATATTATACTAAGATGTCTAAAACTGTTCCCTAATTTAATCGACCTCGCATACATATCTTGCGGTCTAGAAGTTACCAGTGCAATTACATCTAAAAAATGGACACCCTGTATCCATAGTTCAACAATAAAATTCTAATTGGAGTAAAAGCGGCCTCTCGCGAGTGTATGTGTGTACATATGTATGTGGTTGTGCCGCCTCGGCCTTGAGATCGTTTTCGAAATACCGAAATAGACGACTATCGTCGACGTTCCTTTCAGGTAAACGATACGCTTTAATAATATTGGTAAACGCCGATGACGATGAAGGGCAAGGGTGCTCGTGATGATGCCCTCTTATATTATTAAATTAAAACGTATGTACATTAAAGTAGTTTGTAATTTGACACGTACAAGGTGAGTTCGTGAGAATTCTTACCCCCCGTTTATCCATAATTTTTAGTTATGAAAAAAGGAGATTTATTTTTCTGAAATTTAAGAATATGCGGTCATAAAAACAAATAAAAAAACCGCTGACAATTATTTGATTAGATTGATTATTTGATTAGACTAAACCACTAAAAACAACGTTATAATTCTTAAAAGTGTGATATTATTTTATATTTGAATATAAACTTTATGGCGTTTAACACTTATACAGTGTGTCCCAAAAAGTTGGAAACAGGCCCGCATAGTCAAAACTATTAGTATTTTCAAAAAAGTTTCCTACAAAAAACATTCGCATCATAAACCGCCATCGGCCAGTCGAAACGACGTCGACATTCCTCTACAGGGTGTTTCAGAAATAAGAAAAAACTGTTTCGGTTAAATGGCAACACCGCTTAATTCGCGTCTAATCAAAAAAGTTATTAAGAAAAGTTGTTCAGAATGCCGAAATAAGGCGATATATGAAAAATCGACGCGATAGTCAAATGTTTACGAATTAACGCTGCTGGCCCAAATAGTTGGAAACAGGCCGAGAGGAATGTCGACGTCGTTTTGACTGGCCGATGGCGGTTTATGGTGCGAATGTTTTTTGTAAGAAAATTTTTTGAAAATACCAATAGTTTTGACCGCGGGCCTGTTTCCAACTTTTTTGGGCTCAGCAGCGTTAATTCGTAAACATTTGACTATCGCGTCGATTTTTCGTATATCCCCATATTTCTGTATTCTGAACAACTTTTCTTAATAACTTCTTTTGATTAGACGCGAATTAAGCGGTATTGCCATTTAACCAAAACAGTTTTTTCTGATTTATGAAACACCCTGTAGAGGAATGTCGACGTCGTTTTGACTGGCCGATGGCGGTTAGTTTCGATTCTGCAGGCTTGTTTCCAACTTTTTGAGACACACTGTATGTCCCTGATGATAAAGTTCAAAGACGGACATGTTCAGCTAGTTCACACTGACGAAGCTAAAGTTAATTTTTCGCGCTGTAAGGGGCGAGGCAAATAGCGCCGCAGGCGAAAATTTTTAAAACTTTCAAGGTCACTCGTTTTCCCTGGCACTTCAGAATTTCAATGAAAAATACATTAACATAAAAATATACTTTCACAAAGATACTTTTTGGAATTTGATACATTTTTGAAATACTAATATTTAATCACGATCGATACGATACGTCGATATGTCTTCAGATTAACCTAGAAGACGTAATTACGGACATTTTAATAAAACAATTTCAATGACGGACAGTTTGACGGACTGGTCTTGAAGACGGACAAGCTTTCTGAATGACGGACTGTCCGTCCTAATGACGGACGTCTGGTCACTTTACCTTATGATCTTCATGCCCAATATGGACTGTATAACCGATATGACCTTTATGGCTCATATGACATTTATAATCTCCATTGCACCAATTACATGAACATGAACTTAATGATCTCTATGACATTTATGACCTTGATGACCTGAAAGACTTTTATGATTTATTTTGGATATGGACATGGAAGTAAAAATGAGAAGAGACTTAATAATATGACTATATGTGCAGACTATATTATGCTATATATGTATGTGTCTGAAATTCGAGGTGGATATCTTCAAATAAAATTAAAACTATATTACCCCCATTTTTCCCTCATCCCCTTAACCAAGTCAACTCAAAATCTAATATGTTACAGACCTCGTCATGGTACATAAGAGTTTCAAGTGGATATCTTAACGCGTTTTCGAATTATCTTGTACACAAAAAAGGTTTACAGACACACAGACCAACAGACAGACAGACCCGCCCTTATTGGACAACCCTTTACATACCCGTCTTGTAAATAGATAGGTAATTGATTTCCAATTTCCCTAGTCACTAAATCATATAATAATCTAACCTTGTGCAGGCAGTGGCAACTTGCATATTTACCGAATGTCAGTTTACTTTACTCATTTATCGCACAAAATAAATAAAATATTGATTAAATTACTTCCACATCCACATAGTGGAGTGTGTGTAGTTTCGCTGATATACATATATTTTTTTTTTAAATTGGTATTGCCTAAACAAACTTAAAAATGTTCTGAAACATCGAGATTTTAAGTTTAAACATTACTGTCGGCTCGTGTCTGTGAATCTGTCTGTCGGCTTCTTAACCTTTTTTTGTGTACACAATAACTCGAAAACGTTTTGAGATATCAACTTGAAATCTGATACACATATGTATGTAATATGACGAGATCTAAAACTAATTAGCATAATTTTGAGCACAATTGGTTAAGGGGTTGGTTGATAAATGGGGATAATACACTTTTGTCTATAGGTAATTCTGCAAAAGTGAAGTGCACTTCAAATTTGTTACACATGTACAACATAACATAACACATCTGCAAATGTAAGGTGTTTTTAACTCAATAGGGGGATGGTTGAAGAGATTAAGGTGGTGTGATTATACAAAATAGGTCAAATAAAATTTCTAACATAAATCTGTAAGTAGAGTGGACAGAGCTCTAAAAAAATTCCTACTCTTCTTTGTCTCACCAAGTCTAATAGATAGTTACAATAAAAGAACAGTTTTACCTTTGAACAATATTTACATTAGTTATATACATTAAATCTAAAGTCTAAAGTAATGAACAGTTTATAGATAACCTATAAAATCTCTAACAGCCTATAGAGAATCGCAGATAAAAGAAAAGTCTGATTGTATCTGTTAAAAATAAGTATTATGTATTGTATGTTCTTAACAATTGTTACCATTGTTAGCTTTTAAAAACTGATCATGAAAGAGAAAAATACCAGTGGCGGCTCGTCAGGGGAGGCAGAGGAGGCAGTGCCTCCCCTGTGAAAATTACAAATAAGTTTTTTTTAAAACCTACTATACTTTAATTTGATTTAATAAAATTTAAATTTAATATACTAGGTACCTATAGGTACCTAGTATACAACCTAGGTACTAATAGGTACCAATAGGTACCACTTTAATTACTTTCATTTTTAAATTCATATATCGGGTAAAAAATTGATTTCTAAAAATAAAAAAATATTAATAAACATACGTCAAAGGAGTTCCTGCACTGTTATTTGCAACATATTAGCCCTCATAAACGACCCAGCGCCTAGTCTATCGCCGTGGTGGCAAGCCTCCGATGCCAATGTGTTCACATATGTATGTATTTATACGGAATAGGGGCTTCGCAACCACCTGGGTTGCTAACAAATTTAACCCTTAACTCCAGTATCATTAAAGGTCATTCTGCATAGCGGAAGCAAACACGCCCACCTCCCACCCCTCAAACGCGACAACGCAGAAAGCGAGTTATTTGGTTTCATGACCCTAACAACCTAATCTACAAAATTTAATATATTTTATTGTTCTGTGTTTTGGAAATTTTCGTTGGAATATGCCAGTTTTTTTGAGTGTTTTGGAGTGGTACAGGAGGGTAATAATTATTGAAAGTATACCATATTACGTAAGTCATTATTTGAACGTTTTATTTAATTAACTATACAAAATTATAATGGAAGTAACCGGCAAGTATTGCAGTTTGCTTCATAAAAATAACAATACGAATTGTCATGACATCTCGTAAATATTCGAACCTGCAATGATACTATTGAGTATCATATAAAGTACAAATTTGAGTTGCCTGTCTAGTACCACTACCAGATCTAAGTAAAACTTTAATTAAGTAGGGTATGCCGGCTCGTAGTATTGTTAATATGTGGTATGATAAATGCAAATGGCCAAGTGGTTCTTTAACTTTAAATAAATTATTGTGTTGGCCGTGTGTATTATTTTCAAATCGTTTTAGACAAACATACTTCGTAATTTCGGAAACAAACATTTTTACAAAATATGTTTGCCCCCCAAAAAAAAAAGTCACGAGCCGCCATTGGAAAATACAAAAAATAATCTCAACTGATCTTCTCATGGACTTGCAGTAGACGATTTTCAAAGAGGGCAAAAAGTTACATATGTTTCACAAAACAAAGTAGTAGTAAGAACAAGATAAAAGATAGACATGTAGCGTCCAAAAAAAAAATGTTTTACTTTATAATGCGCTCCTTAATAAAAATATATATGCATATACATATAAAAGATGTTACTTACAGGGGATCGCGATCTAGCAGTTGGGAAAACCACATTTTTCTCTCTCAGAAAACGACTACCGATTCGACTGTCTTAGCTATTACTGGGGCTAGTTACAACAAATAAAATATGTAATGATTAATATTTACGACTCCATTTTTACAACCTAAAATGCCACAAATTTTTCATAAAGTAAACAAATAGATCACATTTGCCAACGAACTCCAGCATAACGCAATTTACGGCTGAATATTTAAACAGACAATTCTCGAAAAATCAATCAAGTAAAACATCTACATACCTACTACTACGTAAAAAAGTACCGGGAAATTGTAAAAAAAAACACATAAATTGATATTTATTCATCAAATTTTATTTTGTCCCCTTCAAAGTATTCGTAGGTACTCGTAGACCCATATTTCGTCTCCAGTTATGATGTGTTTCATGAAGTTTGGTTCACTATCGGCTCTGGAAACCATGTCAAGAGCAACCTGCTTCCGATGCTCTTTTTGAAGAACGCACATTCAGCTCTTTCGGAACCAGTCTCGCAGCGACGCGTTTCATGCCCAAAATATCACTCAAAATACCATGAGCTGACATTGTCGATATGTCACACTCTTGAGCCAACTCTCTAACACTCACGTGACTGTCGATGTTATCGGCTGTCGTAGAGGTCGACGGCCGACCGGAGCGAGGCAAATCTTCGACGATTGCACGGCCTGCTTTGAACCTCTAAAGGTGCGTATTCATTTGCAACACAATGCCCCGAACAAATAGACAAATTTGTTACAGCGCGCGGCGCGTTCGGTTCGTTCGGGGCATTATGTTGCAAATGAATACGCACCTTTGTACCACTCGTAAGCCTGTGTTTTAGACATACACGAATCACCAAAAGCCTTATTTATCATTTTCAATGAATCGGCACACGAAAATTCGTTTGCGGCAAAAAATTTTAAACAAACGCGTTGTTCCACTATTTTTTACATTGTACAGTACAATTCGCCGACCACACTTGAGGTCGTCTATTACTAACAGCTGCTGTAAACACACTGACAAGTGGCTACCAACCTGAAGAAGAAAATAACATTTTACCATTCCTTTTAAGCGGTTCATTTAAATACAAATTTCCGAGAACTTTTTGTACGTAATTACATCTACAATCAGATCAACAAGACGGTGTACCCGATGTATTACATTATTTTCAGAATTATTAGCAAAATAAAATCGTTTGGGCAGATAAGACAAAATTTTCTGCCACTAATAAGCCCCCAGTTTATTTCTCTAATCATCATTAGGATTAAACAAAACAAAAACAAAGAACTATTTAGAGACACCACGTTGCAAATTACTACAGCGATTTTTAAAGCATGTTAAAATTACTATAGTAATTTTTTAAGTGTTGTCCTGTAGGTAATTCTTTGTATTTGTTTCGTTACATTTGTTCCATAAGTATGTATATGTATAACTGTCAATGTTTGTAATTTATCACCTTATATGACACTAATAACAACATTGATTAAGCCCTGAAGGAGAAATAAATCTCCGAAAAGTTGGCAATAATCAAATGTTGTTTATTCCCGGTTCTAAAATCCAACAAACCAAAAACTAATAGTTCCGTGTTTTTGTAGTTTACTTGTAACTACTACAACATTTATAGGTAAAATAAATGCTGCGCCACTTGCCCCTCATTTGGATACGCTGCGGCAAATAATGGTAAAGTAGTCAAATAAATAATTCTTTGAGAGCTTTTTTATATCTGCTATAACTTTCAGGGCTTTGATTGTTATCCATATCTGTGGGGAATTTAGCGACCTTCTTCTCTATTATTATTTTTTTTTTTGGTTTGGTTGGATTAGGTCCAGGAGTAAATAACAACTATTCGATTTTTGCCAACGTTTCGGAGTTTTATTTCTCCTTCATCAGGGCTCAATCAATGTTGTTATTGTTGTCATAAGGGTGGTAGGTTACAAATTGGCGGCACTGTCTATATACATATATAGTAAATGTATATAACGATAAAGGCTAAACACTATTAACAGGACAATACACTTTAAAAATTCATTACTATAGTAATTTTTAAAGTGTATTGTCCTTACATTAACAGGACAATACACTTTAAAAATTCATTACTATAGTAATTTTTAAAGTGTATTGTCCTGTTAATAGTGTTTAGCCTTTATCGTTATACATTTACTATATATGTATATAGACAGTGCCGCCAATGTTTGTAACGTACCACCTTACATGACAACAATAACAACTTTGATTGTTATATTTCGTTTGACAATGACGCACCGTGCCTAAGTACCGCCCTGTCATGCAACAAATAGTTAGAACCTCACTATAGTCCAGGCGGCATAGATTATTTTTTAAAATAATTAGTTGCGGCACTTTCTCAACGTGATAATAAGGAGAAAAATCGTACGAATCAAATGAAAATGTTTTGGACAAAATACGATTGTAGGATCATTGCGAAAAAATTGCAAAAAGTGCGAAAAAAAGTTTTTTTCGACTTTTAAGGCCCGAAAAAAGGGGTTTTTTTCGACTTATAGGCACGAAAAAAAAACGTTGAGTAAAAAACAAACAATATCACGTTATTGCGCTAAAAAGACGAATAAAATAGTTTTTGGATCATTAAAATCGGTTGATAATTTTTTTGCACAAAAAAATAAAAACCGCGAAAATTAGCGATTTTTCGATGTTCAACTACTCGGTCTGTAATTATACTAGAAAAAAATGTCTTCCGGGGCTCAAATTGTAGGGTTTTCCAACGCCTATCTACAGTTAAATTTGTGTCAAACAATATTCATAAGTTTTCGCGCAAATTGCGAAAAAGTAAAAACAGGTACTTTAGTAAAACGGCCCCTATTTCCACAATAATTGTTGTAAAGCAATTTTGCTACTATTCTTGAAGACTTCCTCTACAACCGTATCGAAGTCGATCCGATAATAATAAGTACCTCAAAAAGCGCGTCTGAAAAACGCGCAATTTTAGAAAGCGGCGGCGTGGACGCACGAGCGAAGGGAAGTCGCGCGGTGGTGGGGGGAACTCTCTCTCGCGGGCCAGGCGGACGCCCCGGAAAGCGATCGCGCGCGTTCAAATTCGACAAGCCGGAAACAATTGAGATCTCGGGAACTACTGAAAGAAAATTGATGTTTTTTTTTTGCTATATCCGCGGGGAGAGAGTTCCCCCACCACCGCACCACTTCCCCTTCGCTCGTGCGTCCACGCGGCCGCCCTCTAAAATAGCACGTTTTTCAGACGCGATTTTGAGGTACTTATTATTATCGGATCGACTTCAAATTTGATATGGTATAGAGAAGCCTTCAAGAACTCGTAGCTTTTTGCTCTTTTGCTCTACGACAATTATTGTGGGAAATAAAGGCCTAGGGAAAATCGCTCATTTTCGCGGTTTTTATTTTTTTGTGCAAAAAGTTATCAACCGATTTTAATGCTACAAAAACCATTTTATTCGTCTTTTCAAGCGCTATAACGTGATATTTTTTTTTTTTACTCAACATTTTTTTTTTCGTGCCTGAAAGTCGAAAAAACCTTTCTTTTCGCACCTTTTTGCAATTTTTTTCGCAATTATCCTACAATCGGATTTTGTCCAAAACATTTTCATTCGATTCGTACGATTTTTCTCCTAATTATCACGTTGAGAAAGTGCCACAACTAATTATTTTAAAAAATCACCTGTTTTTTGCTACCTACGCTTGGACTACTACGGACTACGGACTATTGCGTCCACTTTAATATCATTATTACCGTTTTCCCAGCTGCCCCTCACGCGATGTTCAGCTTTAATTTCGTTCGCCCCCTTCTAATTACTACATACTTGGAATAAAATTTGATTTGTCGAGGACGATTAGGCTTATCGACGACACGAGCTGTACTTGAAACGTGGAAACCCGTCTATTGACGTGTCGTACTTCCAAAAGAACCTGATTCACAACGATGACTTGCTGCGGCCAACATTCGTTATAATTAGTCGATTAGAACGAGAGATAAGGGGTCGAGGTCACGCAAGGGGCAGACTAATCACCTCATTCGTCGATGGTAGAAAAGGTACAATAGACCCGTCTCTTTTAGCATGATTTTTTTAATGTAATTGATAGATATGGATATAGATAATCTATTGTAAAAGAACGCAAGTGCAAAACCTCATATAACTCAGTTTTTATGCCACACAGCGTTTATGACTTATGACACCATTAGTTCAAAAGACCATTATCCTTTAAGGGGACCGCCTACATTTGACGGTCAAAAAAATCGTTTTTTTTTTGCTTAAATTGAAAGTATATCATCTGAGAATATGCTCCCAAAGTTTCAAGTCCGAATTCGAAATGTAAACAGTCGAAATATAATATATAGTGCGCGTGCTCCGAAGCGTCGGTAGAACGAAGCCGAATCAAGACGAATCAAGCCGAAGGGTCGGTAGAACGACCGTTGCTGCAAGCTGCAACGGTGCAACGTGCGCGTCTGTTGTATTTATTGTGCTCTTGCTCGTTACTCTGCTCTTGTGCTGTAAATATTTATAAATCATCGTAATTTTTATCGACTATTTTTCATGTACGAAAACTTTAAACGCGTTTTTCTCGAAACGATGTTTTTCAAATTGGCGTGCACGATTACTCAAAAACTACTGGACGGATCGACTTTGTTTTTTTTTTTACTAAAGCTTATTTAATTACCTTCTATTTGAACTAAAAAATTTAGTAAAAATTATTGCCAAAAAAAAGTTTTGGCAATAATTTTTCAAAAGAAAATTTTCCACAAAAAATCAATTTTTTTGTTTAAACAATATTTTTTATTTTCATTAATAAATTCATGATTTTTTTTTGTTCAAATAGAAGTTATACCCATAAACTACAAAAAAAAAAATATTTTTTATGGGTCAGATCATTATATGGGACGCTATCCTGCACGCCGTGGAGAAGGAATTTTCAAAGGCATCGGCATTCAATTATTAATAACTTTTATTTAAACATATCAAATTTATTAAAAAAAAAAATTGTTGTAAACCTTTTGATATACATAATAAACAGTAAAAATTTCAAAACAATCCATTGTGTAGTTTCTTTGTAAAAAAATCACGAAAAAGTGCTTGATTTTGGCCTCCTAATGCAGGCGGTCCCCTTAAAGTGAACAGACTCGTAACAGTCATAACTCATAACTAGAGCCCGGCGCAATGGTCGGCAACACAGGATCAGAGTCATAATGCCACCACACTCCACATATGCGGCACATATGCGGCATTCGGCGAGTGCCGAATATTCGCGTATCGCCGAACTACTGGGCGAGCGAGCGAATGACCCCTCCACATATGCGTCAATTCGACAAGTTGAAACTCGCCAATGTGCTCGTGGTGGGAATTTATTAGTGCGGCGGTGTGCAGTCTGCGTATTTAGTGATATACATGTAATAACCCTACAATATGGAATCGTGTTTCTGGTCAAATTAGACGGTGCTAGAGTTCTTAGAGTAGTACGAAGCGCAGCGTTTAATATGGGACCGTTATATCTGTAGAAAAAACAAATGCTCAGTCGACCTTCTAAACACACACGCCTGCCTCTACTTACATCTTTCGACTTTTGTTTAGCGTTTTCATCCACCATCGCCTCTGTCTCGGTTTTCTCTTCTTTAGCACTACCCGATCGGTCAACAGTATATACATGGCAGATGCCATCACTGCTTCTGAATTCGCGTCCATATTTAAAAGAAATCACCGGAATACCGAACGATTTCTACCCGCGCGAGCAAGACGAATGTGTGGATGGAATCCGATTTACTACTTGCCAAGGTATTCGGGTCCTTTGACTCGTGCTCATTTACCGACAACCGATGGGAAATTATTCGCTATTTGCCAAGCATCGAGCACGTCGCCGAATGGGCCATACACACTACTAGGTGTTCGGCGAGCGCCGACCATTCGGTGTTCGGCACTCGCCGAATGCCGCATATGTGGAGCCGGCATAAAGCCGGGCACAGACATGCGGTATTCGACGAGTACCGAATAGCAAATATTTGCTATTCAGCAGGTAGCGACTAGTGTGTATGGGTTGCTCGTGACGAATATTCGCCATTCGGTGTTTCCCACTGTCTGTCGGTATTATGGTCCGAGTCAAAGGATACAAATATTTGCGATTGCACTCGATACACATATTCGCCCAAATTATGGGTGGTATTTTGTATTTGTGTATTTGTATTTTTGTATTTGTGATCGAATTTAGTTTATTTTGTTTGTAAAAATGGAGTGGAGTAATGAATAGAGCCCAGCGCAAAGGTTGGCAACGAGTCATCGTTCTCGAGTTATTTGAAAAATTCATCACAGAGATTAATCTAATCAGAAGTAAAGACATTATTTTTCAATAAAAATAATCAAAGGTGAAGATATATTTCAGATATCTTGAGAACGGTGGCGCGTTGCCGACCATAACGCCTAGCTCTAGTAATGAAAATCTACTAATTTTTTTGGATTTCTATGAAGATGAATCGATAGCATGGAATGCAGGGCCAGATGACAATAAAAAGAGAAATCTTGTCTATTATGCTTGGAAAAGAATAGGAATAGAAGTTTAGAGCTTGTCAGAATAAGGTTAAGGAATCTACAAAAAGTAAAGCAGGTTCAGATGACATATACAAATCAAACTGACATGTACACCTTATTTTTCTTCTTGTAGCCCTTTTTTTAACTGCATATAAGCACAACTCATAACTATAAACGCAGCAACATCGATTACCATTGTTTCACTATTCATTTTAAATTTTAATGAACGAATATTCGTTGTTCCCACACCGAACAATCTTTGGCAACTACGCCAAATGTGTGTGTACCCTATTCGCCAAATACAAATTAATTTGATGGGGTTGCTCGGCAAATAGCGAATAATCGCGATTCGTCGAATACCGCATGTCTGTGCCCGGCAAGCATTGAACGAATAATAAAAGCACCTAAACTGTTACAATAGTTCTTGCAAAACTTACCCTCTTAACTAGCTGGAAACTCACAAACTGGATAAGATCCGCAAAAACTTGTCAGCATCAGGTACGTTTCAATGGTTGTCTCCTTAAGTGATGAAAAAATATCCGTGGTGAAAAAAATATTTTTATATTGTAAAAATAACCTTTCGACATCTATCTATGTACATATGTTATTTCGTTATGCTATATTCGCATACTGAAAATAGTCGTAGTAGTTGAATCCACTTAAGGGCTCTGATGTACCGTCACAAATTTGTTTCAACCTGGTGAAACCGGCGTCTTTCTGTAGGACACTTGTGATCTTTTTTTAACGCTCTCATTTTTTACGTCATCTATAGCGTGTAACACTTTCTTTCACGCGCTGTCTTTCATTGTATCTATTGCGTCATGTAATTGTTTATGGGCCTGCAAACGCATGGTTGGTAAGACATGGGGATTAAAACCAGCAATGGCACTCTGGATATACTCCAAAGTGATAATCCCCATGGTAACATATGGCTCTCTCATCTGGTGGCATAAAGCTAGAAAAAAGGGAGCCATAGCAAAACTAGGCAAGCTGCAAAGACTTGCCTGCTTAGGAATAACAGGGGCCATGCAAACAACGCCCACTGCAGCCATGGAAGCAATGCTATGTCTTCCGCCTCTACACATTGTGTTGGAGGCGGAGGCTCTGATGGCAGCTTACAGGCTAGAAATTTCCGGACATGGAGTAACCACCACAAAACGGGGAATCCATACAGAGATATTTGAAGAATTAAAGCAAAAACCGTATATTAAACATGCGGTCGGACAGAATTGGTCGTGACATAATCTTCCACAAACCTTATCGGGTGATCGTACCGAAGGAGGGAGAGGAAGACAGTCACATACCAATCCAGCAGAATGGAACCACCTGGTATACAGATGGGTCCAAAACCGAACAAAGTACTGGAGCGGGGGCAACAAACAGAGACCCAGATTGCGAAATTAGCATAAATCTGGGGAACTATGCAACCGTATTCCAGGCAGAAATAACTGCAATATCCGCTTGCGCGCAGGAGATGACTAGGAGGTCTTACACAAATAAGAGGATCCAGATCATCTCCGACAGCCAAGCAGCACTCAAAGCCCTGGGAGCTGTAGAAATACATTCCCAGGTAGTTAAAGACTGTATGGATTCGCTAACGAAACTAGCGGAACACAACAGCATCACTCTCAAGTGGATGAGAGGGCACCAAGGCCATGTAGGGAACGAAAGAGCGGACTTTCTTGCAAAGAAAGGGGCGGAAGTTCCACTGATAGGGCCGGAGCCCACCTGCGGTCTGGCTTACCGGACAGCCAGGAGGGTCATGAAGGACCTATTAAGAGAAAAACACATATCGCACTGGGCGAAAGTCCCAGGGTTGAGACACTCGCGGATGTTCATCGGTGAACCATCCTGGAACAAGTCAAAAGACTTCATAAAACTGGGTAGAAACCAGCTGAGATGGATAGTGTTTACGGGACACTGTCCACTCATGCGACATCTTACGACAATCGGGGTGAAAAATGATCCCGATTACAGAAGGTGCGGAGAGGAGGAAGAAACCTCCTCCACATAT
Source organism: Aromia moschata (assembly GCA_029963805.1). Lineage (NCBI taxonomy): Eukaryota > Metazoa > Arthropoda > Insecta > Coleoptera > Cerambycidae > Aromia > Aromia moschata. Next base: position 295,330 of record JAPWTK010000234.1, read on the forward strand.
TATGCGAATGCCCGGCGCTGGCAGCTGCCAGGTATTCGAACTTTGGGGCTATAACAATAGAACCAAAAGAAGTGACAGACGCTCCATTAGAAACTGTCCTTAAATTTCTTAAGGAAACAGGACTAATGGAATGACTAGACTATGGGGGCACAATAAGCATCGCTTAAGTGCACAGGGCATGTACCTACCCCATACGCAATCAATCAATCAATTGTTTATAGTATTCGAAAATCGTTTTTAAATCCGTTTCGACAGATATGTCTTGAAATTTTATCTGACTTTCCTTAATGGCGGCAGCCTCGTTGAGATGTGCTCCTCCATGTGAAAAAGCTGCCTCCGACCATGTTCCCCAGCATGTAAGAATGGCTGTGGTGGTTCTAGGCCAGTCAATAGAGCTTTTTGACATGACACGATTGATACCTGAAATCCGACTACGGGATACTTTTAAGTTGAGTCCTTAGGTGAAAACGTATATGAATTGGACTAGGAAATAGTTGCACTTTTTTTAATAACAAATTAGTGAAAAAAAATGGCTTTTTTTTCAGTTTTTTGCTTATAGAAGAGAAAAGCTATTGAAGAAATCACATCGCATCCAATAGGAACGTTGGAGAATTCAAAAACCTTTAAAATGAAAAAAAAACAAAGTCAATCGGTACATTTTTCGCTAGAGAAAACTCGGAAAAAACGCAAAAAATTACATTTTCTTAATAAAGTCGTAATTCGAGTATTTTTGCATTAGAAGAGTCAATCTTGTGGGAAAATGTAGGTAATATCACGAAGAATGAGTGTGCAAAAACTGGATTGTGTCCGATGAATAGTTTTTGCACAATAGTCGAATAAAGTTTTTTACATCGTTTTTTGAATATTCCATAACATGTCGAGCGATAGATTAAATAACATTTTTCTCTACGGATTCGGAAACTACAGAGTGTAACTACAATTCGTCTATTTACTTTGTTTCATTTAAATGCCATTAAATTGGTGTAAAACGCCTCTGAACACCGCGCGAAATTTGCTGGTCGCTACCGCCGCTTCCCCTCGCTCCCCGCCACCTATACCGCGCTCGGCTGTCAGCGCGCCGCCGAACATTTTGCGCGGTGTTCAGAGGCGTTTTACACCAATTTAATGGCATTTAAATGAAACAAAGTAAATGGACGAATTGTAGTTTACACTCTGTAGTTTCCGAATCCGTCGAGAAAATGTTATTTAATCTATCGCTCGACGTGTTATGGAATATTCAAAAAAACGATGTAAAAAACTTTTATTCCGACTATTGTGCAAAAACTATTCATCGGACATAATCCATTTTTGCACACTCATTCTTCGTGATATTACCTACATTTTCCCACAAGATTGACTCTTCTAATGCAAAAATACTCGAATTACGAATTTATTAAGAAAAAGGGAATTTTTTGTGTTTTTTCCGAGTTTTCTAGCGAAAAAAATGTACCGATTGGTTTGATTTTTTTTTGTCATTTTAAAGGTTTTTGAATTCTCTACAACTTTCCTATTGGATGCGGTGTGATTGCTTCAATAGCTTTTCTTCTATAAGCAAAAAACTGAAAAAAACTCATTTTTTTTTCACTAATTTGTTATTAAAAAGAAAAGTGCAACTATTTCCTAGTCCAATTCATATACGTTTTCATCTAATGACTGAACTTAAAAGTATCCCGTAGTCGGATTTCAGGTATCAATCGTGTCATAAACTCACCCCTTTTCGAGCTCTATTGACTGGCGTATTCGGGAATATTAGGACACCTGCTGCGGAATGCACGAAGACGTCAGAAACACTTTTTTTGGTACTTGCTATTAGTGCATCTACCTCTGGAAAACATTGTCTAATAGTTTCAAATTTTTGTAATGTCTCGAGCACCACCCGCGTAAGTGTTTCGCGACTACACTCAGTCCCTTGCTTGCTAAGAACAGTGGACATGTCGATTTATGAGGTCCAGCACGCGTACTATAATATTTACAATGGATTCTTTTTTAAATCTGTCGTTTCATCAATACACAACCATAGTCGCGCATTTTTTAATATATTTACATTATCACAAACATTTAACAGGAACTAAAATTGCTAAACCACAATTAATGCGTTAACACAATGACTTTAATAGGTCTTGGAAATGCATGGTGACGCCATTGGTGAGCTTATGGATAATCCTACAAACTTTCAAATTCTGACTAAACATTTGCAGGGTCTATCGTCTATCGCATGGTGCAGTCGTTCTGTTTTAGTAAAAATGTATAAGATATCTATTCCGTAAAGTATCATAGATAGTTTTGTCTTCGTCTCCATGTGTTTTTAAGTGTGACAACTCCACTTGGCATAAATACCGTTACTTTCAAAGTACCTAAGGGATACAGGTAAATCGAAAATTCAGGTTTAAACAAAACTTGGTGGGTTTATAGACTGTAATATGACATTGAATTAGCATCATTTTTTTCCGCAGAGTCGTTTAAATACATAGTTAACACATATGGTTAGAATATATATCAGTTGGATGTTCTTTTGGTATATTAAAAAGTTTCACTAACAAAAAAAATGAAGGGTGGGTGGGTCGTTGCTGCAAAAATATTTACATCATCATTGAGAGCGTATAAAATGATAAATCTTTTAACGTTTTTCTTGATTAACTTTTTCTGTTGTGGGGTTGCATTCTGGGCGCTCTACACCCCAAAAACTGGTAACTGGGCCGTTAAAAAAGTTACCACTATTCTTGCATTGGATCAGTATATAAACCTACCAAGTACCATTTACATATTTTAAAGTATTTTTTAAGATACTCCCAAATCTGACTGCAGTAGAAAAAAACAAAATTTTTATCGTCCACCCGAATACGAAATCTTAAACAGTTTTTTAAATAGAGACGACTTGCTCCAACGCTTCTCCCAAAACTTGTACGGAAAATTTCCAGCATCCGGCGATAAATTTCAACAGTATCTGCCTACAACGGCGTAACTCGTCTTGAATTCCAATGTAATAAAAAAAACACTTGATATCTCGGCAGAAAAGTCGGGGCATGAATAAAATATCAGGCGCGGTTGACGGCGAATTTATTTTTTAAGGTAGGGTCTAACGTCTTTCTTATCGAGGTTTTTTATGACAGAAGCGTGTTTTACTCCAAGCCAGCGGATTATTTTCACGACGATACGTGTATAAAGCTTTTCTTTTCAGGCACCTTAAGAACATGATTTCGTTGCTACGCAAACGAAACAGCTTTCTGTAACAGTATTTGGAAGTGATCTACATAATTCATAATGTAACGTTTTATTTATTTCGGGTTCGTGAGGTGTGAAAAAATTAAACTCGCACTTTGAAACTAACACTATTTATTTAATTAATACAACTACGGACTAACACTATTTAACTACACTAATTTATTTTTATACAATTTATATTAGAGCGTTGTACGGAGAGCGCGCCGTTCACATGATTCAAATAGAAAACTATTGTCCCGCGTCGAAATACCCCGTTATATATCCATGCGGATTCTACCAGTAACTTCCCGGCGCTTCGATCACCCGAACAATCGGGCAAAGCAGCCGTGATCTTTCGGGGGCGCTTCCACGTACGTCTATCAGACGACGCGGTCGGCTAGTATCGAGGAAGGCCGGGGCGGACTGGCCCAGCGTTCGTAACAATAATGTGAATTAGGTAATAAACTGATCGATAAAATTAGCGTAACACTTTTTATATTAGCGCCATTTGCGTTCTCTTTGGACTAGAGACCTGCGGTTTTTAAATTTTGGTACTCTATAGGGTTGGTTTTAATGCCCCAATGACATAACATGAATTAGAGACAAAACGACATCCCACGCAGCCTTCTACGGGGGCGGAACCAGAGGGGTGCTTGAGTTGTCAAAGGGTGAAAGCGAGTAATGGCACTCCCTCACCAATTTATTTGGCAGCATGAGGATCAATGGATTCCCCCAACAGAAATCAAACCACGCAAAACCCAGCGTAAATGAAAAACGAGCTAATATGAGAACTTGCACTGCCGTGGCGGCTGGTGGAACTTGAAAACTCCCCACAATAAAATTTTGAAAACGGCTTGCAACATATTTTTTTTTCACAATTGAGGACCCTGCTGCAAGAACAATGCAGCTCCATTTTCAACGCGTGACGAGGTTAGCTGCTTATAATTTCGATAAAATTATTAGGCGTTATTTAACGCAAATTCCACACATCTCAGTGCATGGAGTATACATACTGACATATGCTGAGCTGCGTCAAATTTGCGTTAAATAACGTCTAATATTTTTATCGAAATTATAAGCAGCTAACCTCGTCACGCGTTGAAAATGGAGCTGCATTGTTCTTGCAGCAAGCTCCTCAATTATCAAGTGACTATAAAAACTTTTTCTTGTGCTTATTTTGCAAGCTCTTTCCAAGATCATCTTGTAGAGTTTATTTAGGTCTAGTAATAATTCCCTAAAATTTTATGTGATACTTACATATATGTATGTACAAGTACAACATGTATATATCGACGAGTATATCGACTCGTATCGACATATATTGTTGTAAATTAAATGCAAAAATGCAGAATAAATGTGAGTAACGATGATGTATGTTCAGTTCCTAAATGAATGTATGGATGACTGATACTTGCGTGTGATGAGATGACACGAATGTGAAAAACATACATATGTACGCATTTAGGTATTTAAATGTAAGGCGAGACCCTTCTGTGCTGGGTCCGGCCCTGGCAGCCGCCAATCGTATTGAACCGTAGTAGACAGATCAATAATACGCCCAATAAGATTTGCTTAGAAATTTTTCATCACCCTACCTTTAAACTTTTACTAGTAAGTTCTTACATTAAGAAAATATTGTTTACACTGAACCAATTTTTATCTCTTAACGATAAATTAAAATTACTCATCATAAAGACTTGACGACTTCCACTTTGTTCTGTTCAGTGGCGTACTACCGATGGCTTCTTCTACGACTCCTGACAACTATATGTTCCGACAAACGCATTTTTTCAAAAAAAATTATTCACTGCCATGCAAAAATTTACAACCACGCTTTAAAAACCTAAAATATATAAAATTACATACATTTGCAAGATAACATTATGCTGAAAATTATTATTAGCTTAGATTTGTTATGAATTTATGGCCAAAAATTTTTATATAAAAAAAATTTATTAATTTAATTATACAAAAAAAATTTATATAAAAATCTGCTAAAAATGCTGACAACTAAATATTCGGAAAATCGAGAAACCTGCATTAAAAAATTACTAAAAAACTTGTTGTTGCCGCGGTAACCATTAATTTCACAATTAGATGTGTCAGTCACAAGTTATTTCTGGTAATTTTTGTGAATATTCGTTATTTTTAAATAAAAATGGGCAGTGGACGTGCGACTGATTAAATATTGCGGCAGCTCATTGTAAAAAAATACTGCAGTAACAAAAAAAATCCGCGAAATTGCGGAAGAATTGAGCTTTGCAAAGTCTACTGTCGGGGACATATTAAAGCATTACCGCGAGACTGGAAATTTGGATGTAAAAGGTAAAAGTCCTGGAAGACCAGACTTGTTACTGGAGGAGCCAAAGGTTGTTGGTGAAAATTTGCAAAAAAGTCGACGGAACACCTTAAAGGATATAACAGCGCAATGGAACTGAAACAGGAGAAAGGCTATCCCGCGAATGTTGCAGAAAATACATTCATCAGTCTGGGTTCAGTTTTTATAAAGTATTACTATTTTATTTTTCAAATTTTTAATTTTTCAATTTTCGTAAATGATCGTAGGCTAAAGAAAAGCCCTTATTAACTTAAAACACAAAACAAATCGACTGAATTGGGCCAAATCGAAGGTATCGTGGATTCACAGCTCCACAAAAAAAAAATAAAAAAATACCTCCGGGGTCTGAGTAGGTGTACTATATGTTTTTGGGGACGCTGAATCCGAATCCGATGTCTATTTAACTCCATGTCATAAGGATTTTTCATAACCTCAAAAAAACTGCTTAATAATGAAATGTCTCGATAACTCTAGCTCTATAACTCCATGAAAAATTGAAAACCATAAAAAATAAAACCCCACACACCTTAATCCTTCAACATATTTCCCCCCACAACGCCACAACCCCATAACCTAATAACCCTATAACCCCGTAAACCAGAAAATGAGTAAAAACGATACTTGTGAGTGTCTTAGCCCTGACGCTTCGTGTCTACGAGCTAGATGTAGAAATTGAGACCTAAAACTACATTTCTATCGATTCTACAACACCTTAACCCCATAACCTATAAATCCTATACCATAACCTAATAACCCAATAATCACATAACCCAAAAAATATTTAGTTGAGATACGGGGATCACACCTTAATAAAATGTCTCCAAAGTGTGAGGCAAGGGGACACACTATAAAAAAGCACCCTGAATGGAACAAAAGCCTTCTACGTCCTTCGTCGTTGTTCCTGGGTTCGGCAAAATGGAGGCACCACAAATATAAAATTTGAATTCGCAGTAACAAATAAATTCCTTCATCAGGCCCGCAGACAACGAGCGTCAGGGCTGTAATGCTTACAAATGTCGTTACCACAAATTTTTTGGGTTTGTGGTTATTGGGTTATTAGTTATGGTATAGGATTAATAGGTTATGGGGTTAAGGTGTTGTAGAATCGATAGAAATGTAGTTTTAGGTCTCAATTACTACATCTAGCTCGTAGATACGAAGTCAGGGCTAAGACACTCACAAGTGTCGTTTTTACTCATTTTCTGGGTTACGGGGTTATAGGTTTATTAGGTTATGTGGTTGTGGCGGTGTGGGGGAAATATGTTGAAGGATTAAGGTGTGTGGGGTTTTATTTTTTTATGGTTTTCAATTTTCATGGAGTTATAGAGCTAGAGTTATCGAGACATTTCATTATTAAGCAGTTTTTTTGAGGTTATGAAAAATCCTTACGACATGGAGTTAAATAGACATCGAATTCGGATTCAGCGTCCCTAAAAACATAGAGTACACCTATTTAGACCTCGGAGGGATTTTTTCATTTTTCTCTTGTGGAGCTGTGAGAAGACTGATCAAAAGTAATTTTCAGTGACGAGTCCAAATTTGATAGCTGCGTAGGCGATCTTAGAAAAAGAGTAATAAGAACAAAACGTGAAGCCTTTCATAAAGACTTCCTTAAACGAACCGTAAAATTCCCGCAGGGTGTCATGATTTTGGCTTTAACAAAAATACATACAAAAATTAATATGGTTCGAAAGTGCTGTGTTGCATTGTGTGATATAAGAAGCGGTCCGAATAACCGGACATTATTTCAAATTACTGATGTATGTATGAAACGAAATATTTTCCTTTGTTGTACTGTTAACGTTGAAGCACGTAACATGAAATATTTTGTGTACATTTTCATATTGATAATTACGAAAATTTGTAATTGCAAAAGACGTTACTTGTGTAGATTCAATATAATATTCAATAACAACAAATTAACGAAAAATATCGAGCGTCTGTCAAATGTAATCGCACAACGGACATTCACACTGACTCTAACCTCTAACGCGTACAGATTAGTACAGAACGACGGTATACGTATTGATATATGTTTATATAGTACCTTGGCAACCGTGGTACACAACTGTTTACAGCGCCTCTGGAGGCGGACATATTCGAGCCCGTCGCGTTATACATCTAAAAGCCGCAGTTCGGTCTCCTTAGTTCTAGTCTTCTTGGTATGTCCGCTAAAGGTTTGGTACAGTCAAGGGCGTAGCCAGTAGTTATCTTTGGGGGGGGAGGCGCTCAATGCAGATGAAAAAAAAGCCACAAAAAATTTCCCCCGAGTATTTCGGTGTTTACTTGACCCTTTGGGGGGGGGGCGGGAGGGGCGACCGCTGCAGATTAAACAAAAAACAAAAAAAAAAAAAGGTTACTACAGGCAACGGCAACCTTATTACCGACTGTGCAGGATATGTACCCAGACAATAATTTCATATTTCAACAAGACGGCGCAGCTTCCCATAAGTACTGCAAAAAAAGACGAAAAAGTGGTTCGGAGAATAGCATATTAAAATCCTATCACGGTCATCAAACAGCCCCGACCTAAATGTCCTTGAAACACTGTGGCATAAGATAAAAAGAGTTTTGAGAGATGATCCTCAAAGAACGGTCTTTGCTTAAAAGGAAAAAATTGGCGAAATTTGGGACACCTTTTTCACCAGAACTCTGTCGAGGCTTTGTTTAAGCAATGCCTGCAAGAATTCGGGCCGTAATTAAGGCAAAAGGTGACGTAACGCCTTATTAATACTTAAAATATTGTTTTCCGAACATTTAGTTGCCACTTATTTTGTTACATTCTATTTGTTTTGTTAAGTTGTGACATTGTTAATTTGTTTTTTTGAAAATATTAATTAAAATACACTTTTAATTTTTTTTAAGTTCTTATGTACTGTCAGCTGCATTAGTCAATTTTTGCTTCATTATACATAAAAACAGTCTAATACGCGAAAAATGCGTTTGTCCGAACATATAGTTGTTAGGGATCGTATATCAATTAGTACTTCGTTGTGTAAAAATGTGATTACAACACATAGGCAACTCGCGTAGCAGGTGATGGGGTCGCCTCAATTCGTATTTATTTGAGTAGTTCCGTGACACCTGACATGACTACACCACTGGTCCTTTTTAATGTATCTTTCCCTGCATTTTACATTTTTGCTTCCATAGGCAAGGACTTTAATTGAAATCTAATCAAGATAAACACGATATCGAAATACAATAAAGCAAGTATTTAATTTTATAAAACAAGTTATCTAGGTATTAAAATCACTTTAATACCTGCAGTTGAAAATTTACCCCCATAAATGTGAACTACTTAGTAGAAAGATTGCATATTCGATTGAGATTTGAAAACATTAACATTTTAGGAAAAGAAAGTACACGATACAAAATACATACAGGGTGTTCCACCTAAGACGGATTCATCCATAACTCTGTTATTAGAAATTTAACAAAAAAGTGCTTTGTGTGGTAGTTGTCTGGAATAATTGTGCATATGAGGAAAATATTTTCAATTATATAGGGTGCTCCGTTTATTCTGCACGCCACCTAACTTTGTTATTTTAAATGGAACACCCTGTATATTTTTACATTTTTTGATTCCCCGTTTAATTCTAGGTCGACTTTGTTAAGGGTTCCCTATACCTACCTATCTCTTATAGTTTTTGAGATATTCAACTGTCTTTGAAAAAAATGACGATTTCAGCTCTTTGAATGAAGCCTAATAGCATTTAAACCATAAAAGATAGAAACCTACGGTTTGGACGATTAGATTTAGCACAAATTACCCTATCTTTTTCACTATGGGCAAAATGGATACGTCATTCAGAGCCGGAAATATCGGATCCTACATTTGACAATTTTAAAACGTGATTACTATTTTTTTTTTTTCAAATGGCATGACCCATATTAAATAGTGCCGTTGGATGCGAAATTAAATGCCCTTTCTACTGATACCGGGTTATCAATACTTATCTCCAATGATAAAAATGGTAATGGTAAAAAAAATAGTATTCACGTTTTAAAATTGTCAAATGTAGGGTCCGATATTTCCGGCTCTGAATAACGTATCCATTTTGCCCATAGTGAAAAAGATAGGTAATTTGTGCTAAAATCTAATCGTCCAAACCGCAGGTTTCTATCTTTTATGGTTTAAATGCTATTGGGCTTCATTCAAAGAGCTGAAATCGTCATTTTTTTCAAAAACTATAAGAGATAGGTAGGTATAGGGAACCCTTAACAAAGTCGACCTAGAATTAAACGGGGAATCAAAAAATGTAAAAATATACAGGGTGTTCCATTTAAAATAACAAAGTTAGGTGGCGTGCAGAATAAACGGAGCACCCTATATAATTGAAAATATTTTCCTCATATGCACAATTAGTCCAGACAACTACTACCCAAAAGCACTTTTTTTGTTAAATTTCTGTAATAACAGAGTTATGGATGAATCCGCCTTAGGTGGAACACCCTGTATATGAAATTTTAAAAATATGATTTCGCAGATTTAATTTTGCTTCCAATATAAATCCTCCGAGAAATCTAATATCTGATCATCCTATTAAAATAGACACACATAATAGGCATATGCCACTGCAGTTCGCACTTCGCAGGCTTATTTTCATTCAATCCTCAATTCAATGAAACCTGTGGTCCAATCACCTCAATGCAATTCAAAAGCGACAAATTTCTTGTTGCGATTCTAATTGAAATATGTTTGATGCAGTCTTCAGCTTGCTTAAGTCTTGGTTATGAAATAATGGTTGTTACACACATGTAATTTTAGTCAAATCCCTGAATTTTTCTCTCGATTTTTCCTAGATTGTCTAACACATACTAATTCACTGCACAATAAATTGTACAAGTCGACCTTCAATTTATTTGAATACGTATTAAACAGAAATAATTGTGCCCAATTTATTGTCCACAATAAATTGTAGAATTTTCGAATTTATGGCCAGAGCTTCTAGGCTATTAGCGCAAAATTGTAGAATTAGAACTTGCTCTAATTTCTTGGCCAATTTTAGGGTTATTTAGTAACTTTTGACATTTATTTCATTGTACCAACCTCGTAATTTTCAATTACATCTTGGCTTTTCATAAAAATGTTTGTCCTTTGTCTTATGCCTGCAATCATGGCTAAATAATAACAATAACCCTTTGCCTTTAGGTATATTCTGTGCATATATTATATAGACATCCAAAAAAAAAACGTCATCAAAGTTGGCCAAGAAAAAAAAGACGTATTTCTATTCTTATTCGAATTTATAACCTTATTTACTTGTCAAAACTGTCAAATCATATGACAGCTATTGTTTATTTTACAAATTATGACAGTCACTTGTCAAAAGTTTGACATAACCGAAAATATGAGACATGACCGCTATTTCTATCTCTCTCGTTCATAGCCAGAGCTGATTTTTGGATGTCTATATTATTAAAATGATAAACATGCAACGTCTCTTCATAATAAAAGGAAGGTTTGCATGTTAAAAGCCGTGGTATTTTCGTTAATCTTAATTACCTCAGCTGAGAATAACCAAGGGTTAAAATCTAAAACATGGTAGGTTCAACCATGGGTTCAAGAAACAAGTTAAACGGATAATTTGCATTTAGTACAACTTTTAAAACAATTTAAAAATTCTTTAAGAATGGATCTGAATAGTCAACTTGGAATGTGTAACGAATGGCAAGGATTTTAAGCGACAAGTAATAATAAACGCATTTGTTAAAATTATGCAAATACGCCTTAAGGCACAAAACATTAACGTCCACCGCCGACTATAGCGGCAGTGACAGCTGGTGTCACACGAACGTCGACTCAATTCCACTTATTCGCGAGTGATTCGGAGTTTTCGTACGTAATTTGGTGTGTTAAGTGCATAAAGGGATTGTGTCGGAAGTAAAGGTTTAGTTTATTATTGCTTTTTTTGTGAAAATCAGCCAGTTTTTCGGTCAACATCGGGAGTTTAAATATGCAATAATCGCACACTTTTTTCGCATTTTTTTTGCATTTTCGCCAGCAAAAAACCTTGCTCCCCCGGCTTCAAATCGCTTTATATAACAAAAGCAACGATTTTAGCAAAAAAATCCGATTTAATTTTGGCCATTTTCACAAAAGTCACTAAACTGAACTTTTACCAAAATACCGACTATCACAAGAATACTTTTTTGGAATTTCTACGGGTGCCAGGGGGGGGCATGCCCCCCTGGATCCGCCAGTGGAACGAACACCCTATATATTATTGCAGATTCTGAATCCTCGAAAATTTCCCTTTTCAAAATATACAATATTTTTTACTGGTCCAGTCGTCAATGGTAGCTGCGATCCATTGTCACTAACTACTTTTTAAGTAAAATGTTCTTCTGAATCAAACATAGACATGTTATAAGTACACTTATATTTGGAAAGAGAAAAATTCGAGGAATAAGAATAAGCAACAATATATAGGGTGTTTCATTAAAAAAACATATTTGGTTCAGAATTTTGGTTTCTAATGTTCATTTGTTTTTTCTCATATCGTGTTTAAAACATTTAAAAATCTACAACTTTTGTCTGAAGGACTATTTTCTAATTTCAATAATAAACTCGCAATAACCTGTCAAATTATGGAAACTAATGGTGGGTTCATGCAGAAATTTTTAGTAATAAGAATAAGAATAGTAATAAGCATAAAAGTTAAACCTTCGTTTTATAATGACCCAGTTCATGCAGCAAATCCTTATTTTTAAAATTATTACTAAAAATTATGTTTACTGCATGAACTGGGTCATTATAAAAACGAAGGGTTTAACTTTTATGCTTATTACTATTCTTATTCTTATTACTAAAAATTTCTGCATGAACTCACCATAACCCTGTACATATGTAAATGAGACAAGCGATTTCTCTTAGGGTTAAACTTACGATAACTCTTAATTTTATCCATTGAGAGTTGACAATGTTTAAATTGGTCAATAAATTGTTACAAATATTGCAGTGTACCTATACAATTTTAAAAATACCTCAAATTTGACAATTGATTGTGAAATAAATTGGTATGTCTTAAGAATTATACTAGCATTACTAGGCTTACTAGGCTACTCCCTTTGAATGGTACCTATTTTATTGTTGTTGCAACCTTTTTCCTATAACAAAAATAAACCGAAAATGCTGTACCTATTCTACGGATGGGAAGACTTTTTTGGGCAGCCTTTTTTTTATTTTTTTTACTTGTCTTTTGCGGAACTCAAGCGGATACTAAATCTGCGGTTACATCACTGAAAGGCAACTAAGCGAACGCAATTGCAAATCAGCATACCTGGGCAAAAGTAGCGTAACTCTTCCCGCAAACGGCAGAAGAAACGCTGCAAGGCATTTCTCGCAACCATCATAATTGTTATTCAAAACATATTTGCATAACAAACGGTTAACTGTCGTCTGTCAATTCCAAAATGAAAATCAATAGCGGTGCGTGACAGAAAACTGGCCGTAAATACAGTTATTCGAATTTAAAAAAAAAAATGTAACTTACACCTCAATATCCGATCTCCTTTACGTATTCCGGCCTGTTCGGCCGCCCCCTTGGTCCAAGACCGCGCTGACGTGCTGCAGGGGGGCGTACAGCTCCCGTTGATGCTCCTCAGCTGGCCCCCTTCACTCACTTGCCCCCTGACGTTGAACCCGAACCCGGTCTCTGTCTTGTTTATCGTGACGACGCGGGGCCCGTTCGACACTTTCATGTTGTTTTCTACGCGCGCACCAACTCCCGACCACCGCATCACCATCGGCCATATTTTGACGTGACTATCGAGCACGTTTACGTTCTCTTGTTTTCTACCCCCACCCGCCGCGAATTAGAGAACTGACCTTGCGTACCGGCGAACGAGGAAGAGAATGCAGCTCGCGGCGCCGTTGCCGGATGTGCAACGATGTCTTCCGTAAATCCTGCCATATACACTCGATTCCCTCTTAAGTCAACAAAACCGTGCATCATCTTCTCGCTTAAGTCGCGAAATTTATTCTCTCTTAATTCGCAATCATAACCTCAACTTTTTTATGTTTTTAGTTGCAAAAGAAATATTTAGAGATATACCACAGCACTTGTTATAATGAAAAATGAGCCAGCTGAACGAAAAATCAACGCAAGTATACCCAGTCGTGCGTGACAAAGTTCAATTTTCCACTTGAATGAATATTTTAGAGGTTAAATATTTTAAAAGACACCTAACCTATTTTAAAGGTTAGGTGTCTATATTTAAAGTATTACACAATCATTTTTTTTTCAATAAAAATTGTACATATTCATGCGAGAATCCAATTCCAAACGTAGTTCTAAAACTTTTACAGGCGGCGACTTAAGACGGACAGTTTCGTGACATAATAGGGAAAAACGTGGTGAAATAAGAGGGAATGTGAATTAAGCGAAGGTGTCTTAAGAGGGAATCGAGTGTACTGGATTTGTTTTCCATGGTCCATAAACTGAACGGTCGGGTTATTCTGCCTGTGTGGGTATGACGTAAAACGATTCCCTCTCTATCTCGCATGTTAGTTGTTATCTCGCATGTTTAATTGTATTTTTTAAGTAGAATATATCTTCAATTTTTTATTGCGAATTATTTTCTTCATTCGAAGAGTTCTGGATGATCATTCCCTCCATCGTGTTCTTTTGCAAAGGTAATTTCTTTGAGGGTACTGCAGTAAATTTCAATATGCAAATACTACAATACTAAAACTTATATATATCGATAAAAATCGTCGCCCTCAGCAAAATGAAGAAACAGACTCTCATATCTCAAGGGAACAGACTCTCATATATTTACTAACTGGCTTTCCTATCTTCAGTTTTAATTGTTAGCCAAATGAATAGCCAAGTCTTGCGTCTATTTATGCGCACCTTTTTGACCACGGACACCTCAAATTTGTGCGTCACGGAAACATATTTTCTTTCTTCAAGAAATATATGAAATGTTGGGGTCCATTTTAATCCAGGACAAACATCGAAGTATACAATAACACTGATTTATTATAAAATGAGTATTTTAATTTCTAATGGTACAACACACAAATAGAAACCAACGGACGTTTCAATAAATAATGGTACAGTAATCAGTTTCTTGAGCGATCACCAGGTGGCGTTAAGCTTATATCGAATTCTCTGTAAATTGTAGCAGTGTGGTAGGAAGTAGGAAATAATTTAAATGCGTATACAATTTCCATTCTAAATTGAAAATAGGTAGAAAAAGCAAGGTTGTCAGATATATTTTCTAAAATTGCTAAGCTCACTATACAAGTATACTTCATACTTCAATAAACTGTTATGGTGGCACTTCACTTGGCGTAGCGTATTTGTGTTTGAGTATCGTTGTATTTGTACAAACATTTGATGTATTCGCAAATATTCCAAACATGCCATCCACACATACAGCAAAACACTCAAATATGCCAAATATGTTTGAATATTCAGAAGCAGTGAATACAGTGATGGACGTGTTGACAGCGACAGCAGCTTATTACCTGAATGCTTCTTATTACCAATACACGTTAAATCTACATAAGTACAAAGTTGCTAAAAGACCATGACGAACACGGCGCCGGTGGAACCAAGTGTGGACGGGTACCGCAAATATTCGCCTTATTTGACTTCTTTGATGCGTGATTGAAAACCGACAAGTGGACGGAAACGCGTATTTGCTGTTAGCGCTATTCGCGTTATTTGTACAATTAAAGCAAATATAACGAATAGCTTCTCTACACATCGCCGTTTTTGGGCAAATACAACAAATATACGAATACGCTACGCCAAGTGAAGTGCCGCCATTAGTTCGTGACGTTCTTGGAAAGCTAGTTTGGAAATATTTTAAAAAAATACATAGATATAAATTTATTAGGTAGCATTAAAATAAAGCGTTTAAAATTGCTTGAAAAAAATAACTATAAATTAAAACAACTTTATGTATATACTTTATGTGTATACTTTGAAAATTTTGAAGAGCCGGCAACGCTGCTGGAAGGCCAACTGCTGGAGGCACAGAGTAAACCACTGGCGGTAACACCGGTCAACGATCCATTAGACTATTAGACTACTTTGCATCTAATACATTGCTTAAATACTTATTCGGTCCACTGTGGCATAAAATTTTTACGACGTCGTTAAAATGATTTACGACATTAGTAATTCTGACTTGTTTAAGACGCCAGTGAGGTGTATTTCAGCTAGGTTTATTAAAACAGACAATTTTTTGAGATTGGCTGGCAAAATGAGCATTATTTACAGTAAATTATATCACAAATATGAAGGGTTTTGTATGCAGGCTAATTTTAATCTCCTATATTGATTTGAATGAAAAAAAATTATTTCACAATTTTCGAATTTATAAGACATTTGCACGCCCATGGAATCATAAAGTTGCACCGATTTTTTTGTTCCCCAGGCGTATTTATCATTTTCAATTAAAAATAGATGGACTATACATCCATCAATTCCAAAGTCAAACAAACGCTTTGTGGGGCGAAAATGTTTTGATCAACTGAAAGCATGGAAAATCTTCTTAAAAGTGAGAGAACTTTCCCCAAAAATGAGTGCGTTTCTTATATTTTAAAAAAGACGACATGGTTAATAACGTCCAATGAAATATTAAGTTAGATTAACTCTTTACATAAATAGGAATGTGCATATGTTTGTAGGAAGGTGGTGTGGAATGGGCCCATCAGATGGCAACTGCTTGAATACGGATTGGCCATGCCGCGGTATACGGATGTATGGTTCGACACAGGTGGGGTTTTATGGAAGGAGCATATGCCGAGAAACGCTTTGTCGTATAAAGATGTACACAGTCTTATCTCTGACCCTGTATATTAAGAGATACATGTACACATGTATACACAATAAAATACTATGGGCCTGTTCTTTAATTCAACGTTTTGGTGTGGTGGATTCCATCAAACCAATCAGAGGGCAGAAATTGATTAAATCGACCAATCAGAATCTATTGGTGGAATCCACCACACCAAAACGTCGAGTTAAAGAACACGCCCTATGCTACAATAATATTAATAAATATAATAAAATAATACTAATAAATACTAATGCACAAATAATTTGTTTTTTTTTTTGTGGTTAAAAACGCAGTGTCAAATAACTTTTTTTTCATTTTTATGTTAGGTGGTTTATGTTTTTATAAGTTAACTTATCGGTACAAGCACAAAAGAGTAGCCACACTGTGTTAACATTTTCCCCGAGGCCCGCTTTACTCGACCACATACAATTTAAAACTAAATTTTTTTGTCAGGTCAGAATTTCGTAGTTTCCCTTTTTTGACGATTGTAATCTGTAGAGCTGTAAAACCGTATCGAATGTACGTAATCCCTGCCCATGTAGAAATTGATATAAATTATGCTCGTGCCAAGCGGCTATACTTTTTTAAGATATATTTTAAAGTTTTAAGTAATTACTAAATTACTGAAGATCTTCTAGAAATGCGATTTAGGATGAAATATGAAATGTGGCAACATAGCAAAAGTTTCAGCTGGGTAGTATCTTCTTTTATCTATGGGTAGTATAATGAAAGTTTATTCTATTACTCAACAGAGGGCAGTATCACAGTCGTACTAATACTTCTTCCCGCTTCCTATTTTTCAAAAATATGTATATAAATGTAAAACAAACGTATGTAGTATTTTATGTATGTATGTATGCATATATGTGTATGGACACGGACATGCGTTCAGATAAATTAAAAAGTTCGAATACATGTAAATAAAACGCTTGCAGCAAATTACATGTTTTTATTTCAATATTACAATAGATGTGATCTTACATAAAAAATGTAACATTGAACGACCATCACGAAATGGACCATGAAAAAAGTATTGTGCAGAACAACTATTATCTGAAACGTGACTAGAACTTATATTACTTTGGTCTTTACGAAAGAGTTAAACAAAATGAAGAATGTTAGTACAAAAAAGAAGTACGATGGGCACGCCTCAATCGAGACGAAACGTGATGAGTAATAATATCAAAAGGGACGATTTAGCTGCTTTTCTCTAATACATAATCTGGAAAGCAACCTATTCGATATACATTCTAATGTTAGTATTTCAGGGAACTACGTTCAATAAAAATCTGTAAACTATAAATATTAAAGTAAATGAGAATTTTGCGATGGCACAAAAAGTCTTACAAATGCTAAAGATTCGTTAGTTTCATGTAATTGACATATAAAAAATAGTATATTTTATACAGGTATTGTAAAATAAATATATTGGGCAGTCGAAATTAAAATGCGTTTCACACAAAAGTGACTAAAAGTATCAGTATAAACAAGCAAAAGTTCACGGACCGTAACATTTTATATTTTAGTAAAAGTAATTAAAAAAGCCGAGTTAATGATAATCAAATTATCCTTACTACAACTATACGTAATAAAATATTTTGGAGTATATAATAGAGAGTAAATTAAATAGTGTCATATGTTAATAGTCTTTATATCTAAAATGTTTGTTTTTGGTTTGATCAGATCTTTTAAGGTTAAGATAGACAGTTTTTGATACGCTTTAAAAAAATGATCAAATCTAATGCAAAAACTGTCTAAATACACTGGAGGAGAACAAAAATGAAAGGCAGAGTAAGTAAAGTTTATCACAAACAAGAGTGGTTACCAATGCATTTCTGCTTTGTGTTCCTTGCAGAAATTTACATTGCACAAAGTGAAAAAAAATTGATAATGTATCTCTCACAAGAGCATCAGAACAAGAATTCATATTTAGTAAATGAATGAAATAGAGAAAAAATATTATCAATGATATGAGAAAAACACACATAAGAGAAAAACATATACAAGTATAATAGAGAATGCCTTATTCCTATTATTATACAAGTACCAGAGAAACTGGTTAAACAGAACTTTGAGTCTTACCAAATATGAATTTTGTATGTGTCACTAAGATGTCTGCAATTTACTGAAGCCCAGACTTATAAATTTTCCAATGAATGACAACATTTTCCAAAAATTTTACTGTGTATATTCCATTCCAGCTTAAATTAGCAGTCACAAACATAAAATCAAAGCCAAGTTGGTAGTATGTGATGTTTTATATCTAGTAAGTAAAAGATCACGTTAACAGGAAAAAAATACTTTTATATAAGACAGATTTAACTGTTTGAATAATTTTTCCAACTTGTATGAAATATAATGCAACGATATTTATTTTTTGCAGTAGTTATTTCCAGTCAAGACAAATACTGTACGATAACAACTAGAAATAAAAATATAAAGTGAAACAACACATACTACATCCAAACGTATTGTAATAAAAAAAGTAATTTATTGTGTATACTTCATCCATCTTTTGATTTGCTATTGAGAGCTTGTTAAATTGTCACTGTTTAAAGTGAACCACTATCATTATGTGGTTTCAAATATATTTAGATCATTTACATGAGTTACTTGGAAAACCGCAAAATTATTTGCATATTTATCTTCCACAAAGTTAGGCATAAAACGATTATACATAAAACACAGCAAAGTAAAAGCTAATACATGATTAATCTAAGTACCATTTACAGTGAACATATAAAAAAGGATTGAAAGTCGTCTTTTAAAATTCATAAAGAAGCAACCAATATATTATTTTAAATCGCAGCATTAACAGTTACTTATGCTTTTTATTATAAACCAGCACTTATATTTTTTTTTAAGAAGCGATTAAAATGAAAAATAAAAAAAGATTCAGATTCAGATCAATTTTTTTTAGGATAAATCAGACTTAATGTTTCCTTTTTTAACTTTAATATAGCAGTAATAAGATGCAAAGAAAAAATCAGGCCCTAAACTTCACATTTTCTTTTTGATTTTGCATAAATTACCCTTAAAAATGAAAAACCATGTACGCTAAAAATACTTCGTTGCACATACACATCGAAAACAAGTATATAATTTATAATATAAATTTTCAGCACTGCTAAAACATAAGGTAAAACTTTCGCATTGCCCAACCCTCCGATCTTGATAAGATATACCGTGTGTGTAAAGCCGACATCGGCCAGTTATGAAAAAGGACAAACATGAGTGAGACGACAGATAAGAAGCAACGCATCGAAGGTAGTGAGGGAATAAGACCGGCCCTCTCACCACCTGCGCTAGACGTTAGAATGAGAAGTGTAGCATTTGTCCTTTTTCACAACTGTCTGATGTCGGCTTTGCACAAACTGTATATCATTCAAAAGGGTTTTCAAAATGCTGTCGAATGGTACTAGTCCCAAAGTGTGGAAATGCAAGGTTCAAAAGTTACAGCCGTTCAAAGTTGAAAAATGCCATAGGCTCCCATTATAAAAAAAAATTCGTGTTTTTGCTGTGTTTCAATACAAAATCCAGCAAAGTCTATGGGTCATTGAAAATACATTGCTAATGCTTTTCAATGGACACAAGTTTTGTTTCGAGAACAATATGGCGGCGAAGCCTAAAACCTATCCTGCACTTTGGGACTAGTGCCAATCGACAGCAAATTAAAAACGCTTTCAAATGATATATCCCTTATCAAGATCGGAGGGTTGGGCAAAGCGAAAGTCTTTCCAAACATAATATTAAATGCTCTGAACTATACCTAAAGTAGAAAAATTTTTCTCAGTCAAAAAAATGCACTCTTGTGGACGACTAGCGATATTTCCAGAAGTGTTAATTAAAAACTTGTTGGACATATTAAACCAAAATTAAAACACTTATGCAATACCTTATCAGATCTTATAAATACAAAAAGCTGCCTCTGTAACTGATCAATATTCCAAAAAAAAAAATGGCACTCTTTTTGTCATTAGATAAAAGTACACCTACAACATAACGTATGAAAGCACCGTTTAGTTTTTGTCAGAAGACCATTATCGAAACAAAATCTTTTTGGTACTGTCAGAATTTTCTAATAACTGAAATTGCTAATCTTAGGAAATATCTCCAGTCAAAAACGAAAAAATACTGACACCTCCAAAAACTCAAATAATGAAGGAAGTAACTCACGACAATTACATAATAAGACATTTGCGTTGACGTCGTTTCTGAGGTTCTGGCCGGAGGACGGCGCGGACCGCCTCATCAAAGACCTGCTTGAGCCCTCTCTGAGTCAGTGCGGAGCACTCCATGTACTTCACTGCCCTAATTTTGTTGGCGAGCTTCTGTCCCTGCTCTCTCTTGATAGGGCTAAGTCCCTGATCCGCTAACGCGTTCAGCGTCTCTCGATCATCCCTTAAATCTATTTTCGTACCTGACGGAAATAGTAAAATGTTAGATAATTATATGAAATATTCTTTTTTCTAATTTAAAGTTACCTACCGACTAATATCATAGGTGCATCTGGACAGTGATGTTTGATTTCGGGGTACCACTTAGAAGTAACGTTTTCGAATGAGGAAGGCGAAGCTACACTAAAGCATATTAAAAATACATCCGTCTGGGGATAGGAGAGGGGTCTTAGTCTATCGTAGTCCTCTTGACCAGCTGTGTCCCACAATCCTAGACTTACCGAGATTCCGTCTACCACCATTGGGGCAGAATAATTATCGAAGCTAAGAGAAGGGAAGAATAAACTTTTCTAGTTAAAATCTGCGATAGTTATAACTTACACGGTGGGTACATACTCCCCAGGAAAACTATCCGTAGTATAAGATATTAACATACAAGTCTTGCCTACAGTTCCATCTCCAACAACTACACATTTAATGGGTCGACCTGATGACATTGTTAGTAATTTTTAGGACCCTGCGACAAAAGTAAGAACATAACCTAAAACTTATGGGCTTGGTCACTTGCTTACCTTAAAACGTAAAGTGGATATAAAAAAAGCTAGTTATTTTAATATTAAAATTAAAATAAGAGTTCTGTGTTACAAAGTGATTGTTTCATTAAATATTTTGCGATTTATTTCCACATCAAAAATATAACTAATTGTCATTCAGCAACTATAAATATCATTGGAGAAGTTAGCCGTCGATAGCAAAGAATATTATAATATAAGAAGTAGAAGTAGAAAGACTGTCAATTCAAAAAATGGTCTAACCATATATCATATATCTATGGATATCTATCTATGTATATGTAGTACACTCGAACCCCTCTTAAGTCACCAAATCCGTACATCATCGCCTCGCTTAAGTCGCGAAATTTAGTCTCTCTTAAATCACGATCATAACCTCAACTTTTTCGTGTTTTAGCTGCAAAAAAGAAATATTTAGAGATATACCACAGCACTTGTTATAACGAAAAATGAGCCAACTGAACAAAAAAATAAACGTAAGTATACCCAGTCGTGCGTGACAAAGTTCAATTTTCCACTTAAATGAATATTTTAAAGGTTAAATATTTTAAAAGACCTAACCTATTTTAAAGGTTAGCTGTCCATATTTAATATATTACACAATCATTTTTTTCAATAAAAATTGTATTCATGCGAGAATCCAATTTCCAAACGTAGTTCTAAAATTTTTTACAGGCGGCGACTTAACCGGGACGGTTTCGCGACATAATAGGGGGGAAACGTGGTGAAATAAGAGAGGATGTGAATTTAGCGAAGGTGAATTAAGAGGGGTTCCGGTGTATATACACTGCTTACCAGAGAAACCTGGGGTACCAGCGTTACCAAATCTACCTACTTTTCGGTAGATCTACCAACTTTTAGTGTCTTGCTCAAATCTACTACCTTGCACCAAAAATCTACCTACTTTTTGAATTTTTCGAAAATTTAAATCATAAAAATGATAATAATGATTTATATTTTTTATTGTACCAACCTTTTCTATTTATTTTTTATCCATTGGTGTATTTACTGAACGTAATGGATAATAGATGGCGTTCCAGGTTATTGACCAATTATAGTTACAAATATTGCAAAGTGTAAACAGTTAATAAAATTGGATAATTTATTTAAAAATAAATTCTACAATTTATTGTACAATAAATTGGTATGTGTAAAACAGTCAAATAATATGTATAACAAATAATGTTATACATTATTAAAATGACTGAAAATGAGGAAAATTCTCCACCTCAGAAATTAAAGAAGTATTACGATCAAAAATATTAAGCGCTGTGGGAAAAGGATAAAAACTACGCAGGGTGGATAACAGCAAGTCATAAAGGAAATACATATTTTCGCTGCAATGCATGCACTCTGAAAACATTTACGCCCGAAGTCTGTTTTTCCTCCATATTCAGCAATGTCATTGTACGGATATTTGAATTTATTGTTTTAATGTCTAATAATGGCTTAATATTTGCCTAATGTATTCATCCTAATTCTTATTTCTTATAATTACTAGTGATAGTAACACTTCATTAAAATAAAAGTTAAACATCGAAAAATACGTCTTGATAGGTAATACCAAACCTTGAGTTAATATTAATATAAATATTTAAATTCAATGTAAAAGCTCACTTAAATACAAACTCAATTTGTATCATATCCACAATTCTTTATCAACTCTGGTCCGCTATAACGTTATAATGGTACAGTTCTTTTTTTAAGCTATGGTTCTGGGTTCGAACTTATTTAATAGGTACTTTTAAACATCTAATGAGTTCCAATTTTCTATTTTAAGATTGGTTTTATTCAATTTTATCAAAGTTTAATTACACCCATTTTTACTTTCAAAAAATTGAAAAAAAAGTTCAATTCAAAAGTTTCAGAAAGTATCGAACCTAAGCTGCCGCATAAATTGAAACGAATAATGATAATACATACAGTATCCGACCAAGTAAATGAATTACCATAAATAATATACCTACATAAAACTGCACTGGAATTAAAGTATGCTTGTATACTTAAATTAACTAATTGCTTAAATATTTATAATCAGGAATTATTATATTATGATATGATGACCTATGATTCGTCCTTCATTTTTTGACATTTCTAATCTTATTTTGAATACTGACGACGTGTAATTTTGCTTTATCATTAGTTTCTTTATGAAAATAGATTTACGAAAAATAAATTTCGAATACGATTTTTACTCGAGGATCTCTAAAATACTTGAAAAATAAAGAGTAGATCTACCAACTTTTCATGGTAGGATTTGGTGGAAACTACCAACTTTTAAAATCCAATCTTGACATATTTTGAGTTGGCAACGCTGTGGGTTACACTCAACATCCCAATATCCGAACTCCAAATTTCCGAACTCACGATATTTCCGAACTTGTACTTCCACATAACCGAACTTGTCGCTGATTGGTTGACGACAAAAAACCGCGAAATTTGAAATGAGAAAAAAAATGTAAACACAATAATGCGATTGTTATCAAACATTTCGATTGTCACAGAATTCAGCAAAGAGGGAAATCTCCCTCCCTCAGCAGCACACCTGAGACAAGAGTTCTTCTTTGTACAAACCGGTGAAAAACACTTCTTTCAAATGGCGTATCATAAGTACCGGTGCACTTTATTGTGTCAATCCGTCCACTCAATTTTCGTCTTTTTTTCAGTTTTTTCAAAGCAAATTTCTTTTTGTCCACTGTCGCATAATCGGGGAAATTTTGGAGAATTTCCTCAGTTTCTGTTGGTGTGCTGTCAGTGGCATCTATCTCGTCTGAAAGTCCGAATGCCGCCTTCCGAAACAAATGTAAACAAATTCCCAACGCGAAAACAACACTTATCGGTGAATGTTTCATCTTTTAGGCTATTTGTTTGCCATTCATTGATCAACCTTTGAACATTTTTTCCTATCAGGTCGAAGTTTTGACTGTCTAACACCTACAGTCGTACAAAAAAGTTATAATACATTTGGTGAATATTGTTTTTTATTGGTACAACTAATACTTAAATGTAATGAAATTAAGCTTCATATGACAAAGTATATACAAAATAAATATATATATGTAGCATTAAAAAATACAGAAAAAAATAAACAGGTGTATTCATAAAAATGAATAAATGGTAAAATGTAGGAAAGGGGCGACAAATAAATCAGAATACACCGCTAAATAAAATATGTATATTCTAAATAATAACAAGCTTTAATATTTTGTGGCATATCCTTTAGCTTTAATTATAGCTGAGTCTCCGTGACATAGAAGTAGGGTTTCCATACATCCGGATTTACTCGGACATGTTTGGGTATCCGGGGAAGTCCGGCCGGAATTTGAAAAAATGTCCGGGAAACAACAACTTTGTTGAATATTTTAATCGCTACGACGCCACATCTCTAGTATAACGCCTGTTCTGAGTTTTATGACTAATGACACCGGAAAATTTTCCATCCTGAACGAAGTTCAGAAATCAGAGAAATATCACGTAGATTAGTTATTTTTATACAACTTGCCAACTGCGTTTTCTTTACCAAAGAATATAGATTTTATTTTTTTACCAGAGAAGAGAGATTTGTGTTTTATGATATTGATATACATACCATTTACCTTAATAATAAGCATAGATTTATGTATTTTTTGCGTTAAAACGTATTTTCTAATAAAACAAATAAATTCTTAACTGTTTATAATTTCATTTGCCCTTTAAAGTACATAAGTAAATTTATGGCGTATTTTTCGGCAAAGTCCGGATTTTGTCCGGATTTCAGGGCTCACTTGTCCCGAATTTCAAAAAACCCTTTATGGAAACCCTACATAGAAGAGACCAATCGGTTGCATAATGCAGGGATTATTTGAGGCCACTCGGACTGTACAACTGCTTTAAGGTGTTGTTTATTAGAAATTTTATATTTTCTTACGCGACGTTTGAGTTCAGCCCACAAATTCTCGATCGAATTTATGCCGGGACTTTGAGGTGGTCTTTTAAGTATATGGGGTACATTAAATATATAAATATACAATCCAACAACGAGCTGCTGAACAATACGATCAGTATGTTTTGGATCAATATACTGTTGAAAGTAATAATGATCCAAAACCAAGGCGTAGCCAGCGGGGGGGGGGGGCGATGGGGGCGCCCCCCCCCCCAATGGGTCAAGTAAAAACCGAAATACTCGGGGGAATGCGGTTGCCGTTGGATGTACTGACCTTTTTTTTGGCTTTTTTTTTCATCTGCATTGAGCGCCCCCCCCCCCCCCTCAAAGATAACTACTGGCTACGCCCTTGTCCAAAACATTTAGTTTTGAGCACTATCGCGCAAATTGTTTTTTAAAATATTCATGTATACATATCTGTCCATAATTCCAACATTAGATATTAAATATCCAACACCACTAAGCACTGAAACAACCCTCAGAAGTTAACGCTACCACCTCCTCTTTAATGAGTTGCAAGTTTCTTTATTAAGAGTAGTGAGTGCTTGATTTACATACATGCTGTTGTCGGGGAGGGTGAAATATCGTTAATTTTGTCTCATCCTTAACGATATTTCACCCTCCCGGACAACAGCATGTATGGCGTAAATCAAGCACTGCTCTTAATAAGGAAAACTTGCAACCTACTGTGAAAGGAGGAGGTGGTAGCGTTTACTTCTGGGGTTGTTTCAGTTCTAGTGGTGTTGGAAATATAGTACCTAAAGTTGGAATTGTGGACAGATATGTGTACATGAATATTTTAAAAACAATTTGCGCGATAGTGCTCAAAACTAAATGTTTTGGATCATTATTACTTTCAACAGGATAATGATCCAAAACATACTGCTCGTATTGTTCAGCAGTGGATTGTATATTTAATGTACCCCATATATTTAAAACACCACCTCAAAGTCCCGACATAAATCCGATCGAGAATTTATGGGCTGAACTCAAACGTCGCGTAAGAAAATATAAAATTTCTAATAAACAACACCTAAAGCAGTTGTATAGTCCGAGTGGCTTCAAATATCCCCTGCATAATGCAACCGATTGGTCTCTTCTATGCCACGGAGACTCAAAGCCATAATTAAAGGATATGCCACAAAATATTAAAGCTTGTTATTATGTAGAATATACAGTGCCGAAAAAAAGTATTCGCGGATAAAGCAAAACGCAGAACACCTGCATACTTTATTCAGAATAGATAAAGAACTGAATTATACAGGAAAATGTTAAGCTTTATTAATCCTAAATTTAACACATATGACAAAAATATACACAGAATTTTAAATTAAAACATAACAAAAATATTAATATGTTAAATAACATAGAGAAAATTATTCGCGGATTTAGAAATTTTATATTTGAAAGACATCAAATCGATATCAATATTTAGACATGCAGACCTTTAGCTTGAATAACGGCTCGTAATCTTCTAATTGGCTAATTTCTGAGTGTATTTAGGTGATGTTTTGTGCATTCTTCTAACAGAGTAGCTTTCAGTCGTTGTCGATTTGTATGTTATGTTTCTTATTCGTTTGTCTAAATCATCCCATAACTCTGGGGATCTGGGATTAGAGGTGTGTGTGGGTAGCGAGCAGCTGTCATTATTAAAAAAGCCAAAGTGCTTAGACAAAACCTGCCGAAAATATAATTGTTACCAAAAATTTTTTTTGCATTCTGTATTCTGTAAATGCTCGCCACGGTCAAATACATCAAAAAACCAGATTAATCTGGCTGATATAGACCCCAGCCAGACGCAACACGTCGGTTCGACTGCCTAACGGGAGTGGGGCCATTCGGCTTCGCCACACTTTTCTTTATTTCATATTAAATACAATGTATTTCATTGCGACGGTATAAGTGTGGCGAAAGCCGAAAAACTGAACTCCCCGTTCCGAATCTCCAACAGACGGTCAAAACACGGTGGCGGCGGGATTTTATTCTGGGGGGTGCATGGCTTCATCCGGAGTTGGAAATCTGGTTTTTATTGATGGAATCATGGACCATCGTGTATACCTGAACATTTTACAGAATAAGTTACAGCAGAGTGCAAAAAACTTAATTATTGGTAACAATTTATATTTTCAGCAGGACATTGATCCTAAGCACACGGCTTACCATGTGCGACAATGGCTTATTTATACTGTACCTTACTTACTACACACACCCTCAATCCCCAGACTTAAATCCCATAGAAAATCTATGGGATGATTTAGACAAAACGAGTAAGGAAACAACATTACAAATCGACGACTGACTGAAAGCTGCTCTGTTAGAAGAATGGCACAAAACATCACCTAAATACACTCAGAAGATTGTGAGCTCAATGCCTAGAAGATTACGAGCCGTTATTCAAGCTAAAGGTCTACATACTAAATATTAGATATCGATTTGATGTCTTCCAAATATGTAAATTTCTTAAATCCGCGAATACTTTTTTTCTCTATGTTATTTAACACTATTAATATTTTTGTTGTTTTAATTTAAAATTGCTGTGTATATTTTTGTCATATGTGTTAAACTTAGGATTAATAAAGCTTAACATTTTCCTGTATAATTCAGATCTTTTGTTTATTCTGAACTAGTGACCTGCCCCGGCTTCGCACGGGTGCAATGTTGATACTAATATAAAAATGGTTATTGTGGGTTATCCCTAAGAGATAGACATATACCATCGTGGACTTTTTTGTAGACCTTTTAAAGCGTACAATACTGTAATACATTATTTTGATCTATCTCATAGGGTTCAGCCAGCGTTTGCAATGTAAACGGAAAAAAATGTGTTTATTTACGCCATCACATTAGAAACTAGAAATGATCAGTGTTTCTCTACTATATTATGCATGTATTATATGTACATATAAACCTTCCTCTCTATCACTCAATCAATCTATCTATAAAAAAAAACCGCATCAAAATCCATTGCGTAGTTTTAAAGATCTACATATGTACATAGGTAGTAGATAGATAGGGACAGACAGCGGGAAGCGACTTTGTTTTATACATTTATACTATGTTATGATAAAGTATAAACTATCCGCGAATACTTTTTTCCGGCACTGTACATATTTTATTTAGCGGTGTATTATGATTTATTTCTGCCCTCTTCCTACATTTTACCATTTATTCATTTTTATTAATACACTTATTTACTTTTTTTCTGTATTTTTTAATGCTACATATTTATATTTTGTATATACTTTATGTCATATGAATTAAGCTTAATTTCATTACATTTAAGTATTAGTTGTAACAATAAAAAACAATATTTACTAAGTGTATCATGACTTTTTGTACGACTGTATATTCACCGTCTATCTGCGGGCGAAAAAAGAGCGTCTTATCCAATAAAATAAAGCCTAATCTTTACTTCAATTAAAACTTGAAATAAAAGATTAGACTTAACAAATTGGTTTAATAAAACTTGTATTCTATAATAGTACAATAGTTGAAAAAGGAATGAATATTCATATCGCCAACTCTGAATTAAAAGAACTTAAAGAACTAGAACATCTAATGTTTACAATAATAGGCACTGTTGACGATGTTTTGATTCAATCCAGCATCGCAATCGTTTTTACTGCGGCATATGGGCGTAGAAAATTGTCAACAATAACAATTTGTAAGTAATAAAATGAATAAGCGGAAGGAAAATTTGTCGAAAAATATTTACACAATTTCAAGAAATCATTGCACGATCCCGTCAGGTGAATTTGAAAAATGCGTACACATGCAATTGACGTCATATGCCGGAATAAAAATAAGGAATCTTCAACCGGCTGGCATAGTACCATAGTAGTGCTCAACGCGGTTAGCAGCAATTATTGTTAAGTCGTTCCCGGGTCGAACGTGGCATTTAAAATTTAGCTGATTTGTTTCACCTCAGTTGACAAAAATGCAGTTTAAAAAAGTGACCCACGTTATTTTTGACATGGACGGACTTCTCATAGGTAAGTGACCGTGTTTTAATTAACCGGCAGTCGCTATTTAGTGATAATTTTGCCCGTTTTTAGAATCGGAATCGGTGTACGACAAAATAAACTACGACATAGCCGCCCAGTTCGGCAAGGAGTACCCTCCGACATAAAATTGAAAATTCTCCGGGACGCCCGAGCGGGACTCTGCCAGAATAGCCGTCAAGGAAATGCAGCTGCCGCTGACGCCCGAAGAATACCTGGCCTACTACAAGCACAGGGTGATGACGGAGTTGCAGAATCCCGAGCTGATGCCCGGGGCCAAGGAGCTCGTGCGGCACCTGCATAACAACGACATACTGATAGCTGTGGCTACGTCTTCTTCACAGGAGACCATGGAATTGAAAACGAAGAACCACCAGGACTTATTCGGGTTCTTTCATCATATTGTCTGGGGGAGAAGCGATATTGAGGTGAAACATGGGAAGCCGGCCCCGATATATTTTTGTGTGTGCATCCAGGTTTCCTGACAAACCGGATCCCTCCCAGGTAATTAGACCTTTATTCATAACAATATAATCAATAGTTTAAATATTTAACACGTTAATTGCCCAAATAATACCCAGAAAATAATACCTACAGGCTCATATTTTGTTTTAATTTTATAAGGAATAAATGACTTGTAGTGTCACATAATACAAAATTTTACTGCTTATACCGTTGTTTTGATAGCCACAAATGTTATAAATACATGTTGCATTATTTGGATTTTTCTTTATATTTATAGTGAAACATATTTGTATCTCATCAGGTCATTCCAAAGTGTCAATTAATTTTAAAACCTAAAATATTTTTTCATAAGGAATTATTTCAGTCTTCCGTTTAAGGAATCTTTCATCAATTGTACCTACCATATTTCTTTTAAAAAGTAGCTGATAACTTTACACATACAGTACATATAAAACAGTAAATATTTTGTATTTTTCAATCGCAGAAAATGTTTGTTTTTGTGAAAAGTTTCTTTATTTGCATATAACTACAGAACTTAAAGAAACTAACACTTAATATTAAATAAGAATAAATATTTGTAAACACGAGATTAAAGCAATATTCTTTCAGATTGAGATTATGATGTAATCCTCTAACAATAATTTATTAGGGTAGCTTATTTGAGAAATATAACTGTAGACAAAATTATCAAGTTAGATAAGTGTTTTAAGTAATGTACCTATCAGAAAATAAATATGACTGGTGTAATCTCAAATCAAAGTTTAAAAAACCTTTGAAAGCTTACTTTTAAGTTATGCGATTAGTAGTAATTGTATAATTTAAAAGTTACATTATTATAATTGTTAATAAAAAAGATTGGTGAGAAAATTTGTGAAATAATTAAAGCAGAATATGTGTAATTAATAGTAATTAAGAACTATGCGTTATATTCAGACTTCGGACATACGTGGTTTTAATCTTTAACGGTAAACCCTTCAATAATATGTTCATGAATATACGTATGTTCATCAGATGTAAACCTTGTGTTTAGATTAGTGACATTTTTTTAGCTTATTTGGGTTTATATAGCAAATATTTTATTTGTAAAACCTTTAATATATTTGAATACAATTGCAATTGAATACAAGTGCAATTCTCGTTTAAATAATAATTATCTGACAACAAAGCACACTGTATTTCCTGATAATATTCGGTCGTGTCTATTATAACAGAGAAAACATGAGCAGAAATTGTTCAGTCCCAGGAGCAATCGCGCATGCACCCCTGAAAATCATGAATGAACCAATCCATCATAAGAGCTGTTCAAGGTTAAAACCACATATGTCCGAACACTAGTTATATTCGTTCACTCCAAAATTGTAGATAATGGGGTATTTTGATTTCATGTAACATTTAAACTTATTTAATTTGAACAGAAAAATTTTGGACAATGGTTTTTCATTTTGGTAACACAGAATTTTAAATATTTGTATAAATAGTGTAAATATGGATATAATGTAATCTATTTTTTATCAAACAGATTTTCACTTAAAAATATATTATCCTACAGAAAGTCTGCTGCTGCTTTTTTTGAATAAATAAAAAAATTTACTTTTTTTTGTAGTGTCTGGTGCTTGAAGATGCCCCCAACGGGATTGAAGCGGCGATACAGGCAGGCATGCAGACAGTTATGGTACCAGCTAAATACATAGGTTAAGAAATAAGGAAATCGGCAACTTTAGTTTTGGAGTCTCTCAGTGACTTTAAACCTGAACTATTTGGGTTGGAAAACACGATGTAATTGCCTGAAAGTTTTTATTAGCAACTTTTTTATTGTCCATAGCAAATACATACTTTTATCCAAATACAATGTAAAAGTTACAGTCTAGAGGTCAAATGAGACGTAAATATGTTATTTTTTTTTTAATAACTGTATTACCAGTTTCTTTGTATTCCTATTTTTTTAATTTTAAATCATCTATAGAATGACATCATGGTGTAATCTTTTCGGTAAAGTAAATTTTTAAGATTAAACACATTTGTGGTAGGATCTTCAGTGCGGGGTAGATGTGTTAAAAAAAAATGAATTGTGATTATCAAATAAATTGTTTGTGCTATGAATCTATGCATATTTTGTTACCCTTCCAAAATTATTTTTTTTATAAACTATGAGCTTTTTAAAAGATTACAAGTCTATTTTTTCAATCAGTTTCTGAGGTTACTGAATATATTTCAAAAAAATTGATTAGTTTGTACACAACCACAACCTCCTCTCTTAGAGGAGGTTGTGATACAACTAATATATAGATTAAGGGGTAACACTACTGTAACAGCCTAAACAAAAAACGCTTTTTTTTGGACGATTTTTTTCGGATTGAAAGAGGTAATAAGAAAAACGCTTTAAGGGTGTTATTGGTTATATATTGAAGTACAAAAAAATATTTTCAGCCACAAATATTGCAAAATGGCGGCGCTTGTCTTCGTAAGCTTCGCGGGACGCAGCAGAACTGATGCAAATGTTGGTTTGAAACAAAAAAAAGACCTCTTACATGAGAAACACGTACGGAATTTTAAAAAATATCGATTTTTGTGTAACACATGTTTTTGAAGAAAAAAGTCATTTTTTTGACGAAAAAAGGGCAGTTATTTGTTTATAAATATTGTTTAAATTAACATCGAAAAATTCATATGTCACCACAAAATGTTGTTTTTAAGATCAAGGGCGTAGCCAGGGGGGGCGATGGGGGCGATCAAGGGGTCAAGTAAAAACCAAAATACTCGGGGGAAGAATGCGGGTTGCCGTTGCCTGTAGTGCCCTTTTTTTGCCTTTTTTGTTTCATCTGCATTGACCCCCCTCCAAAGATAACTCCTGGCTAAGCCCTTGTTTAAAGATGTGGTTAAAAAATAGTTCTCCTTGTCTCCTTTTATCGATGATTTAATGCTGGAGCGTGCCTTTTTGCCGCATCGATCAAAGAATGCTCGACGTACATACAGTGGCGAGCGAAATTATTCGGCCACCTCAAATTTTATTAAAAAAATGTGTGTAGCCACATAGTAAACAGATATTGTAATATCCACTGAGTATGACGTACATGCCTTATTATACAATAAAAAAGTACTAAAAACAAATTAAACTTAAAATTCCCTTTATTGAAAATTTATTGATAATTAAACATTATTCTTATAAAATGCGAGCGAAATTATTCAGCCATTTTAAAAGTTCGTTGAACATAAAAATATAAAATGACATTTAATATTGTATGGGATATCCCTTAGCTTTAATAATAGCAGCCAGTCTTTTTGGCATTGAATCCACTAATTTTTTGTGAATTCTGGACTTATTTTATCCCACTCCTCGATTAACACTGATTTTAACTCCTTTACATGTCGGTATCTGTACATTCTGCTTTAGTTCGGTCCAAAACATGTTCTAACGGGGTGTTGGTAGTGTATGGGGAACATTACAGTGGATCCATTCACGAACGACCCGAGCAGTATGCTTCGAATCGTTATCCTGTTGGAAAAAGTAATCTTCAGAAAGACCTGCTTTTGTGATACTAGGGGTGCAAATTGTTTTTTAATATGTCTAAATATTTAAATCGATCAAGTATACCATCGATAACATACAGTACACCAACACCTAAAGCTGCCATTGCTCCCCATACCATTACCGCACCACCTCCGTGTTTGACAGTGGGTAATACATTTTTTAATTTGTAAGCTTCTCCGCGACGTCTCCACCCAACTTTTTTAGGTGCATTAAAAACGCATAATTTACATTCATCCGTAAATAAAACCTGATGCCAGAAGTTCAGGTCTTTAATTTAAATATTCCTTCGCAAATAAAACCCGTTTTTTCTGTTTACTTCATTAATCCATGGCTTTCTTCGAGCTATCCGGGTAACAAAAACTGGCTTCGCGTATGATTTTTCGTACATTGGTTACATGTATTTTTACTCCAAAGTGCATTTCTAACTAGTTAGTGCCGTGGCAGTAACTTGAGGATTTTCTTTGACTTTACGTAGGATCAACCTCTTGTGTCGTTCGGATAATTGTTGCTTGCGGTCTCGACCTGGTCGATTAGCCAGAATATGATCTGTTTTGTATCTCTTAACGATTGATTTAATTGTTTGTCGGGGTCGCCCAATGACCTCCGCTATATGCCTCTGACTAAAACCCATTTTACTCAACTCTATAATGCGTTCTCTCATGTCAACTGACACCTCTTTGCCTTTGCGACTCATTGCGCAGTATTGTGTAAATTACGCGATGCACTGTGTAGTGGTTTGTGGCTGAGAACTGTCTGAGACTAATGGATAATTATGCAGAAATTTTAGTAATAAGAATAAGAATATAAAATACAAAGTTTATAATGACTCAGTTCATGCAGCAAATCCTTATTTTTAAAATTATTACTAAAAATTATGTTTGCTGCATGAACTGGGTCATTATAAAACGAAGGTTTAACTTTTTATGCTTATTACTATTCTTATTCTTATTACTAAAAATTTCTGCATATATTTTAGCCATCGCCCCTCGCTATTATTTAAATTTATAATTCTACTAATAATAATTCGAATTATTAATTCGATTTTTATATATGAATTATTACTACTAATTCGATAGTGAAAATAATTCGATTATTCCCAACACTAATAAGAAGCGCTACCTACTGCTTAATTGATGGCAACACAACTGACAGTTCTAGGAGGTACAGTGCGGGCTTTTTAAAAATACTTCTTTATATTTTTACTTTTAAAACTTGATACTTTGTAAAATTAAGAAAACAATCCTCCCTAAAATTAGGGAGGAACTCTCCTTAATTTTCCATATCTGTGGGGAATTTAGCGACTTATTAGTTTTTTTTGGTGGTTGGATTAGGTCCAGGAGTAAATAACAACTATTCGATTTTTGCCAACGTTTCGGAGCTTTTTATTTCTCTTCTTCATTTCTTTCCTTAATTTCACATAGCAGTCAAGGTTTAAAAGCTAAAAATAATAATTATATCTCTGATATTTGATGTTTTTAGTTATAAAATTATATTTTCACTATTAGAAATAAAAAAAAATAGAAGGAAAATTTATTAACAAGATAATACAATAGAACATTATTTACATAACAATACCATTAGATGTATAAAGTAATTTGTATCACTCTTAGTCAGGTTCCTTCCCTTTGACCTGTCCAGTTGGGTGGCCCTACTAGTAGCATTGCATATTACCGCTGGCTTAGCTCGTAGGATCATTGGAACACACAAGCCACCTTACCCACCTAAAATTTAGGTTTTTAGACTATACATTATTGATTTCTGGTGGTTTAAATCTTTTTCAGAAACAGCAGCAACTAAAAATTAATATTTATCATTAAGCGTCGTTGAAGAACATTGTTGATTATTGACGTTAGTTTTAGCTGTGCTATACTTCAAAACTTTTCATAATGTTACTTCCATCAATAACTATCGTTTCTTCTAAAGAACTTGATGTGATGGTGTACATATTTTTACTAGAGGGAGGTTTCGAAAAGATTTTGGTTTAATGTTATTGTCAGAGTCTAAGAAATCAGTAGCGTATCGTGACAAATACGGAAAGAGTTACAATGTTGTCGATCTATTTTACATATATTTTTCCAAAACATTACATGTCTCTATGTCGCTAGGGAATTTATAAATTTTGCAGGCTTATGGTGGGTTCATGCAGAAATTTTTAGTAATAAGAATAAGAATAGTAATAAGCATAAAAGTTAAACCTTCGTTTTATAATGACCCAGTGCATGCAGTAAACATAATTTTTAGTAATAATTTTAAAAATAAGGATTTGCTGCATGAACTGGGTCATTATAAAACGAAGGTTTAACTTTTATGCTTATTACTATTCTTATTCTTATTACTAAAAATGTCTGCATGAACCCACCATTAGTTAGTACAAATGTAAAATATTTTTAATTACATGCAAAAAAACTTACCTGCTGTTTACATGTAGATAAAAAAACGACGTTTTCCACGAAACACCGAACTACTTTTTGCACGCAGCCAATGTTGGCATCTTCAGGAGAAGATTAAAACTAAATTCTAGCCTATACACTTGCACTATTTATACCAAATTTGTTGCCACGGTTGTACACTTGCACTATTTATACACCTTGCACTAATTACCAAATTTGTTGCCACCAACCGTGGCAACAAATTTGGTATAAATAGTGCAAGTGTATAGGCTAGAATTTAGTTTTAATCTTTCCTGAAGATGCCAACTTGGTTGGCGAAACGCGCGTCGAGAAAAGTGTAGTAGTTCGGTGTTTCGTGGAAAACGTCCAGTTTTTTTGTTTCTACGCCGAAGGTTCCAGTACCCACTCCAGGTACATGTAGATAGTATTTTGACAATGTTAAAGTACGTCCTCACTACAAAAGTAAGTTTAATTAATATTTATCTAATAAAATAATAAATACTACACGGTTGCAATTTGTAAATGACGGCCGGCTACCATTACACTCGAACCCCTCTTAAGTCGCCAAATCCGTGCATCATTACCTCGGTTAAGTCGCGAAATTTTGCCTCTCTTAAGTCGCGATCATAACCTCAACTTTTTTGTGTTTTAACTGCAAAAATAAATATTTAGAGATATACCACAGCACTTGTTATAACGAAAAATGAGCCAACTGAACGAAAAATCAATGTAAGTATACCCAGTCGTGCGTGACAAAGTTCAATTTTCCACTTGAATGAATATTTTAAAGATTACATATTTTTAAAAGACACCTAACCTATTTTAGATCAATAAATGTATTACACGATCATTTTTTCAGTAAAAATAACAGCTGACAACTAGATAACTAATTAAACCGAGCCCGTACCTCGTTCGTATTCCTGAAATTCGGAATGTGGAATGTTAAAAGAAATTAAATCGTCGATTCCTCGGTCAAAACCTCCCGCAACCGGGCAATCGGCGATTCAGCGTCTCGCTAAGTACGGATAGGAAGGACGATTGAGTGGAAAGTGGAAAGCAAAAGCTATCGGCATCCGCCGCATTTCCCATTTCGGAATATTCGGTAACAATCTGAACCTTCCGATTATTTTAAGAATCGGAAACTTTTCGATTTTACATTCCGAATAGGACCAGCACTAGTTCAGTTTAGGTCACGTTCGGATGAATGTGGGTTCGAGTTATGTTTATGGGGGCGGTGATAGTTGGTTCTCGATTTCTAATGTGGAATGTGTATTGGTCAAACGTCAAAACTGTTTTTTGATTATTCTTTTAAATCAAAAAAATATACTGTGTAATCGTTCCTTCGCGTTCCTTCGTTCCTAGATTTTCGCGAAATTATAAACTTTGGGCGCATTCAGGGACGCTCAGCCGCTGACCGCTATGTGTTAGTAGTTAGCCTTTTCTGACAGTCAGCGGCTTAACACTCCATCGTTTGTATGAGTTTCGCAAAGATCTAGAAAACGTAATATGTTCTATGGCATAGATAACTTTCATGAACCATGGATTCATAATTCC
Organism: Aromia moschata; assembly: GCA_029963805.1. NCBI lineage: Eukaryota > Metazoa > Arthropoda > Insecta > Coleoptera > Cerambycidae > Aromia > Aromia moschata. The sequence continues at coordinate 332,502 of JAPWTK010000234.1, forward strand.
CTGCCGTGTTCTGTGCTTAAATACACTTAAAGAACAAAGATTCGTTTTTTTTTCATAAATTTTGTTTAAAAACAAGCAATATTTTCTTTTCTATAACTTTTCTTTATAAAGTAGGTTAAAACTCAGTTGCTCACAGCACAGATAAAACGACAGAGAGAATCATGATATAATTATTGTCAAGTCAACATCTCAGCTATAATATTTTAGGCTTAGTAAATTGGTCAGCCGCTGAGATCAAAAAAGTGTCAGCCACGTCCATTCAGGGAAGTAGCTAAGTTAGCTACTCAGCCGCTGACCGTCCCTGAATGCGCCCTTTTATACATTAAACCGGTTTCGTTGTATAAAAATGTGTATGTGATTTTCGAAAGTCGTTTTTTGCAATCATGCAATCATATTTTAATTCTGAAAATTTTGACACGGTAATATCGTACGATTATGCAGAATCAGAACGTTTTTTTTGGCAAATACCATAAAACGTGACCATTGAACGACGTTCCGAAATAACGTTCTTTTGGAACGGTATTTTGTCGGAACGAGAATGTTCGGAACGTTCCCAATAATTAATCGTTCTTCCCAACTCTAATATACATATGTACATATTTTGTCTATGTACATACCACGGGGCTGAAAGTTGGATAGCAGATGTCGCAACATCATGCCACCCGACCTTGTCTCTTGATTTAGTAATATTTGGTGTAGATAACTTTGGCCCTACTGCTAAAAAGAATGACCGTAAAGTAACATAGTGAAATACAATTCTCATATGTGCAAGAGAGATGACAATCGTAAACAATTTTAATGTTAGTTACACTAGACATCCACATATCCGAACTTTTTCGTTCCGCAAAATTCCACATTTCCGAACTTTCTTCACCTCGGGATAACCGAACCTGGCGCATGCGCAAAGGGTTTTTCTGGCTCATTCGACAGCGACATTCGACATTTGAAGCGACAAGTTCGGTTGTGTGGAAGTTTAAGTTCGGAAATATCGTGAGAAAAGTTCGGAAATATCGTGAGTTCGGAAATATGGAGTTCGGATATGTGGATTACGAGTGTAATTTTGTGTTTTATGTATGGCAGGTTGGGTCTGTGTTTATTAATTTTCATCATTTCTGTTATGTGAGGGAGAATGATGTTATTCTTTAAATTATCTAAATAAAGATCCTATAGGATATTTCCATGTTTAATATCGTATGGGATAATCCATTCAGTTTCTTAAGAATAATGTTTATGGTTGTATTTATTGCATAAGTAATACTTTTTGTTCATCTAAAATTGTACACTCGAACCCCTCTTATTTCACCTTCGCTTAATTCACATCCTCTGTTATTTCACCACGTTTCCCCCTATTAGGTCTCGAAACCGTCCCGGTTAAGTCGCCGCCTGTAAAAGTTTGGAAATTGGATTCTCGCATGAATATGTACAATTTTTATTGAAAAAAATGATCGTGTAATACATTTATTGATCTAAAATAGGTTAGGTGTCTTTTAAAAATATGTAATCTTTAAAATATTCATTCAAGTGGAAAATTGAACTTTGTCACGCACGACTGGGTATACTTACATTGATTTTTCGTTCAGTTGGCTCATTTTTCGTTATAACAAGTGCTGTGGTATATCTCTAAATATTTATTTTTGCAGTTAAAACACAAAAAAAGTTGAGGTTATGATCGCGACTTAAGAGAGGCAAAATTTCGCGACTTAACCGAGGTAATGATGCACGGATTTGGCGACTTAAGAGGGGTTCGAGTGTAATGGTAGCCGGCCGTCATTTACAAATTGCAACCGTGTAGTATTTATTATTTTATTAGATAAATATTAATTAAACTTACTTTTGTAGTGAGGACGTACTTTAACATTGTCAAAATACTATCTACATGTACCTGGAGTGGGTACTGGAACCTTCGGCGTAGAAACAAAAAACTGGACGTTTTCCACGAAACACCGAACTACTACACTTCTCGACGCGCGTTTCGCCAACCAAGTTGGCATCTTCAGGAGAAGATTAAAACTAAATTCTAGCCTATACACTTGCACTATTTATACCAAATTTGTTGCCACGGTTGTACACTTGCACTATTTATACACTTGCACTATTTATACCAAATTTGTTGCCACCAACCGTGGCACCAAATATTACTAAATCAAGAGACAAGGTCGGGTGGCATGATGTTGCGACATCTGCTATCCAACTTTCAAGCCCCGTGGTATGTACATAGACAAAATATGTACATATGTATATTAGAGTTGGGAAGAACGATTCATTATTGGGAACGTTCCGAACATTCTCGTTCCGACAAAATACCGTTCCAAAAGAACGTTGTTTCGGAACGTCGTTCAATGGTCACGTTTTATGGTATTTGCCAAAAAAAAACGTTCTGATTCTGCATAATCGTACGATATTACCGTGTCAAAATTTTCAGAATTAAAATATGATTGCATGATTGCAAAAAAACGACTTTCGAAAATCACATACACATTTTTATACAACGAAACCGGTTTAATGTATAAAAGGGCGCATTCAGGGACGGTCAGCGGCTGAGTAGCTAACTTAGCTACTTCCCTGAATGGACGTGGCTGACACTTTTTTTGATCTCAGCGACTGACCAATTTACTAAGCCTAAAATATTATAGCTGAGATGTTGACTTGACAATAATTATATCATGATTCTCTCTGTCGTTTTATCTGTGCTGTGAGCAACTGAGTTTTAACCTACTTTATAAAGAAAAAGTTATAGAAAAGAAAATATTGCTTGTTTTTAAACAAAATTTATGAAAAAAAAAAACGAACCTTTGTTCTTTAAGTGTATTTAAGCACAGAACACGGCAGGGAATTATGAATCCATGGTTCATGAAAGTTATCTATGCCATAGAACATATTACGTTTTCTAGATCTTTGCGAAACTCATACAAACGATGGAGTGTTAAGCCGCTGACTGTCAGAAAAGGCTAACTACTAACACATAGCGGTCAGCGGCTGAGCGTCCCTGAATGCGCCCAAAGTTTATAATTTCGCGAAAAATCTAGGAACGAAGGAACGCGAAGGAACGATTACACAGTATATTTTTGATTTAAAAGAATAATCAAAAAACAGTTTTGACGTTTGACCAATACACATTCCACATTAGAAATCGAGAACCAACTATCACCGCCCCATAAACATAACTCGAACCCACATTCATCCGAACGTGACCTAAACTGAACTAGTGCTGGTCCTATTCGGAATGTAAAATCGAAAAGTTTCCGATTCTTAAAATAATCGGAAGGTTCAGATTGTTACCGAATATTCCGAAATGGGAAATGCGGCGGATGCCGATAGCTTTTGCTTTCCACTTTCCACTCAATCGTCCTTCCTATCCGTACTTAGCGAGACGCTGAATCGCCGATTGCCGGTTGCGGGAGGTTTTGACCGAGGAATCGACGATTTAATTTCTTTTAACATTCCACATTCCGAATTTCGGGAATACGAACGAGGTACGGGCTCGGTTTAATTAGTTATCTAGTTGTCAGCTGTTATTTTTACGCTTATTTATTAAATAATACAATAACATCAATTTTAAATATTGATTATAGTATATAATCAAAATATTAACGTGGTAGAACTCAATTGGAAAAATAAAACAATTATAAATCATGATTTTATAGAACAGTAAACATAAAATAAACAAGTAACTACATACTTTTTATCAATAATTAAAAGTTAAACAATAATTAAAAATAATAATAAATAAAATAAGCTTAAAATGGATTGCCAAAATAACTATTCAAAAAAATGATTTTGTCTAAATTTTTAGAATGTAAAGGATTTCGTCTTGTATTTGTTAATTGTCCCGATTTAGAAAATACTCGTTCAGAAGGCACTGATGACGCTGGGCAACCGAGATAAAATATTTCGGTTGCCCAGTATTTAACAAATAATTTTTATTGAACAGAAGCTCCATTTAAATCGACTAAATCGCCTGTGTTTTTGTTAATACTATAATAATATATATAATAATAATATGGCAGTGAAAGATTGATTTGTATCTGGGATAAATATAAAATATAATCTGCCCGTCCAGCAACTTACAAGTCATTATTAATATTTTTTAATTCAGAAAATAATATGCCGGCGGTCATAATATGTTGTAAAATTACAGAATGAACTAGTATGGTATTAATGTTATTATATTTATTATAGTAGTGTGGTTCATAAGCCAAACAAAGACACCTTTTGTTACTTGCATGCCCAGCGCTCATTTCCATAACAAACTAGACGTAGCGTTTCGTCGTCGTTTTCGGAATGTAAAATAATCGGAATATATTCCGATTTTAAAAACATTTCGATTCTTGAAATCATCCGATTCTGCCCAACTCGTGACCGAGAATAATACACCACCGAGAAGCGACAACAAAGCTTCCCGCGATGGCCGTTTTTGTATGCGCATGCGTCAACTAGGTTGTGTTGTTGTCAGTTGCCATCTTGGAATTGTATACGGGGTGGCGTGTTCATTAGCCATTTGTATCCTGTGCCAATTTGTATAGATATATAGCCTTGACTTTTTCTCAATACGATCTTTTTCACATGACTAAATTATAATAAAATTTAATTAGTAAAAATCAAAAGCAGCTACAGCACTCTTATATAATATTCTCTTGATGAGTACAAGTATAACACTTGTATTATATTCCCCTATACCACAAGGATTTTTTTAAGTATCGGAATATGCATATTTCGATAGCAAGGCTATCATCTTCAGCAGAGATCGTAGTTTTCGTTCACGATCCAACCGAAAATTTTTTGTTCGATCGGTTTTGGTTTGAACGAAAACTACGATCTCTGCTGAAGATGATAGACAGAAATATGCATATTCGGTCCTAGCTACAGTCCTGTGTTATTTAAAATATTATTAATTTTATTTTTTCTAAAGCATTTAGTGTACAGACATACGTACAGTTCTTTCAGTGTACATCTGTCAAACGAACTTACTCAGTGTACTTGGTTGTGTTTACGTCATGTCGAGTTGGGCCATAAAACATCAAAGGGACCGCCGGCAATTGTCGTTTCTCGGTAGTGTATATTCTCGGATCGTGATTCGTGATATTGTACGTGGTATGTCGCCGATCCAGTCCGACCTAGTCGGACTCATAGATAAAAGAAGAGATAGATGGAACTCTCTCATAGAATTACATAAATGAAACCGTGAAGCGCCATCTCTTGAATTGGTCTCAAACTAATTTTAACTAATATGGCGGATGGCGCTATATTCAAAAAAATATTCAAAAATAAAATACAGTTTGCGGACTCTTAAGAGTTCCATTATGGACAAAACGTATGTATATAAGAATAGCATAATCATACTTGGTTACATAAAGTTTTTTATCCTTATCTAGCATAAACTAAATAATAATAATAATATAATAATAATAATCTTTATTTGTAGGTAATAAATATACATATCTATATATAAAAATAATTTGATAGAGACATAGTAACACTACAAAAGGGACTGAAAACAGTAAACTGATCTAAGTTTCAGCCCGAATTGCTAAGAAAGTAACAGATTCTCTAATGTGAACATTCAGTACAACGTATTCATTTAAATTAAGTGAATCATGGTGAATAAATATAGAGGTAACAAATTCTTATGAAATCAGCATTATAGATAATGTGTTCAGTGTTCACCTAGCAAAAATTTCTTATACTCATACTTAAATTTTGCCGACTTAAGCCCTTTGTGATCAATAGATACCCTATTATATAAAAAAATATATATTAAAAGAAAAGCTTCTACAATACATTGAGGTTTTATGGGGTGGAGGTGAAAGCATTCCTCTGAATCTCAAATTTAGGGTATGGACGTCACTTCTGGAATTTAATTTTGTTGTACAAATATGGAGGAGACTTATTTAACATTATGTTGTGATATAAGGTTACACTATGAAGAACGCGTCTATTTTCCATGTTTAGCCATTTTGCATCTGTCAATTTATGGGACACTCGATCGTATTTTCTAATACCATAGATAAAACGCAAGCACGCTTTTTGGACTTTGAATTCTATTAACATCCGACTTATCTAAACAAGGACCATATACAACATCACAATAATTTAAGTGACTTTATACCAACATATCTGTAAGTCTAATTTTAAGTTCTTGTGATAGTATGTGGCGATGCGGATATACATATTTTAAACTTGCATACGCTTTTTGTAGACATTTGCTCACATGTTTTTTAAAACGCAGATCTGTATCCATTTCAATGCCTAAGTTTTTTGCTAATTTGGTGCAAGCTAACTCATTATCGCCCACTGTAATTTTAATATTTGCCTCTACTTCATTTTTACACTTGCCAAATACCAATACAGATGACTTTACTGGATTTATGGTTAGATTGTGACGTCGAGACAGTTCTATCAGTCTTTGAAGATCGTTATTAATTATATTATTTGCCTGCTCTACGTTATCATGAAAAAACGAAAAATAAATTTGGGTATCATCTGCATATAGATGAACTTTGCAATGAGCTAGACAAGTTGTAATATTGCAAGTGTAAAGACAAAATAATAAGGGCCCTAGGATAGAACCTTGGGGTACTCCACATGATATTTTCCCACCATTAGATTTACCATTACTAGTCTCTTCGAACTGTGTCCTATCAGTTAAGAAACATTTTATTAGACCGATTGCATTGTCTGAAAATCCAACATAATGTAAAATAGAAATTAACAATTCGTGATTAATCGTATCAAAAGCCTTAGTATAGTCGAGTAATATAAGAGCAGTCGTTTTTCCTGAATCTATGTCAGTGAATATGTCGTCTGTTACCTTTAACAAGGCGGTTGCACAACTGTAACCTGCACGAAAGCCAGATTGGTACAACGGTAAGATGTTATAGATATTTATGTATTCACGAATCTGGAAATTCATGATTTTTTCAACAATTTTAGACAACACTGGAAGTATGCTAATAGGCCGAAGTTCATTAAAGTTAGATGTATTACCCTTTTTTGGTAAAGGTACCACTCGTGATATTTTCCAAACGTCTGGGAAAACACCATCCACAAGACATATGTTTACAATATTTGTAATAAATGGCAATATAAAAGGACAACATAGTAATAACATGTCTATATTAATTTGATCAGACCCGGTAGCTTTTGATTTGATTCCTATTAGACATTTATATACTACATTTTGTGTAACTGAAGTGAATGAGAATGGTTCCCTAAATTTATCCTTGAGATTTTGACTATAAAATTGTTTAAGTTCAATATCAGGTGGGGAAGTACTATTTGAATACTGCAAAAAGTGATTGTTAATTTCATTTGGTTTATTCAGCATTTCGGGTAATATGTTGTCACTAGCTTTATTATATACACTAAGATCTTTCAGTTTCTTCCAAAGTTGTTTACTACTATTTCGGTTATTATTTACGCAAAATTCAAGATAACTCTTTTTCTCGTTAGATATAGCAATGTTTGTATAGTTACGAATGTCTTTATAATAATTCCAGTGTTGTTCACTTTTGGTTTTTTTAAATTTATTTAGAGCTTTATCTTTGAGCAAAATTTTAGAGCAAAATATGATTTTGCTATTCTTGTCATATAATATATATACGTTTCGTCCATAAGGGAACACTTAAAAAAGTCCACACACTGTATTTGAAACCGTTCCTCAAGAAATAATGTATAAAAAATAAATTTTAAAGACATGCTGTGATGAAAAAGGAGAATATTTGAGATATTGAAACCATTAAATACCAAAATCAATTGTTTTAGATGTAAGATTCCTTTATTCACAACCAGATTTATACGCATTCACAATCACATTTAAGTATAAATTATTTCCAACTAGCCATTTATATAAACTAAAAAAAAGTAAAGGCATAACTTTCTTTACATGAAGTTTCATTTATAACACACATCTGGTACCAGTTCTAGTTCTCCTTCTTTTAATGTAATATTAACTCAACTAATTTATCAAATAAGAATATATAATACCCAATAAACAAATAAAACACAAAATAAATTAACACATGGAAACAAATTAAACACAAAACTACAAAACTTATGGTGGGTTCATGCAGAAATTTTTAGTAATAAGAATAAGAATAGTAATAAGCATAAAAGTTAAACCTTCGTTTTATAATGACCCAGTTCATGCAATAAACATAATTTTTAGTAATAATTTTAAAAATAAGGATTTGCTGCATGAACTGGGTCATTATAAAACGAAGGTTTAACTTTTATGCTTATTACTATTCTTATTCTTATTACTAAAAATTTCTGCATGAACCCACCATTAGTCCTGTTGCACAATTGAGCTAACCACAACCATAACCATAAGCATTTTGTGTGAAAAATCAGAAACGACACTGGAATTAGAAGAAATGATGGATATCGAATTGTTAACTAATATTGTAGTAATTTAGTATTAATTAGTGTTAGTTACTACTGTATTTAGGGTAACCCTCAACCCATATTTCATGTGAGTACAGACACAAGGTTGGTATAACTGGCAAAACGTAATTTTAACCGTAAAGATAAAATAATTTCATCTTTATGTTTACGGTTATTGACGATTGAAGGTCATTCTTAATGCTAATGTTAACTGAATTAGTTGTAGAGAAGAACATTATTTTCATATACTTCATCTTTGTGGTTGTGGTTAATTTTACGTTTATGTTAATTGTGCAGGGGGCCTTAGTCCTGTTGCACAATTGAACTAACCACAACCATAACCATAAGCATAACTGTAATTTTTATGTTTTGTCCACAACAAATCTGCGTAAAATCGTGTGTATTTTAAAACTCCCGCATAGAGGATTCAGTTTAGCCAACCTCACTAAATTAAACATTTTGTGTGAAAAATCAGAAACGACACTGGAATTAGAAGAAATGATGGATATCGAATTGTTAACTAATATTGTAGTAATTTAGAATTAATTAGTGTTAGTTACTACTGTATTTAGGGTAACCCTCAACCCATATTTCACGAGAGTACAGACACAAGGTTGGTATAACTAGCAAAACGTAATTTTAAGCGTAAAGATAAAATAATTTCATCTTTATGTGTACGGTTATTGACGATTGAAGGTCATTCTTAATGCTAATGTTAACTGAATTAGTTGTAGACAAGATCATTATTTTGATATACTCCATCTTTGTGGTTGTGATTAATTTTACGTTTATGTTAATTGTGCAGGGGGCCTTAGGTTTGTTTTGGTTTTACTTAGAACCAATTCAATCGATACGCCCAGATAAATATTGACGTAAGAACATAACGCAAATTATAAATATTAAACATTTGGGCGCATGGACTGAACTAGTTCTTCCGGACTACCAATCTCTTTTTTTAACAGTACCAACTATACATAACTAACTAAGCTGGTTGCACCATCTATAGAGTTGGTCTCATACTAAATATCACATTTCAGGTAGGCTCATAAGAGTGAACAGCCCCTGGTCGGACCCAGTACACTCGATTACCTCTTAAGTCACCTTCGCTTAATTCACATTCCCTCTTATTTCACCACGGTTTTCCCTATTATGTCACGAAACTGTCCCTCGTAAGTCGCCGCCTGTAAAAATTTTAGGACTACGTTTGGAAATTGGATTCTCGCATGAATATGTACAATTTTTATTGAAAAAAAATGATTGTGTAATACATTAAATATAGACACCTAACCTTTAAAATAGGTTAGGTGTCAATAATATTGCACAATATCACGAATTGCGCAATATTGTAATATTGACCGTCTAAGCTTTGTATTGAAGTTTGCACAATGATTGTGCAGAAAATTGAGCGAGTTTAAATTTTATTGCGCCATATCTATTCATTCAACCGTGTAGGGTTGTTATTGCGCAATATTGTTTAGTCAACGTTGTATTTGAAGAAGATGTGTATGTTGTTTGTTGTTGAAATGGTGGGGAAGCAGAAAACAAAGGAAAGGGAGTTTATTGTTGATTGTATCCACCTGTACAGAGAGTTGCCAGCTCTATGGAACGTAAAAAGCAAAGAATATCATGACCGGGATAACAAAAAATACCGCGTATGAAACATTACTAGAGAAATATAAAGAAATGTTTCCCAACGCAACCAAAGATGATTTGAAAAATAAATTTAACTCTTTAAGAACTAATTACCGGAAGGAACTTAAAAACCACCTCCAGTCAATGAAATCAGGGTCTGCTGCAGGCGATATATATGAAGCTCTTGAAAGTTTGCCAAATTCAATCTTACAAAATTCTTAAAATCATTTACCTCAGTGTACGCCAAATCTCTTAGATGTTCGTGAGTATATTTTTGCCTTTTTTTGAACCATTCTTTGGACCAACGGTTTTCGCTTTTTGAGTTTAAGCACCAACATGACAGCTGCAGCCAAATCTTGGTCAGACATTTCCAACACTGCAACACTAAACTAGGTCCTGCTTTATCGAAAATATTGACATTTGTGAGCCGTCAATATTATTGAGCAAAAAAATAATGATCGTTTGTGGAAGAGGGGTCATACAATGATATTGCGCAATTCGTAATATTGTGCAATGTTATTGACCGTCCAGGGGCCGCCTTAAGTCGCAATCATAACCTCAACTTTTTCGTGTTTTTAGTTGCAAAAAAGAAATATTTAGATATACCACAGCACTTGTAATGAAAAATGAGTCAGCTGAACGAAAATATCAACGCAAGTATACCCAGTCGTGCGTGACAAAGTTCAGTTTTCCACTTGAATGAATATTTTAAAGGTTAAATATTTTTAAAAGACACCTAACCTATTTTAAAGGCTAGGAGTCTATATTTAATGTATTACACAATCATTTTTTTCAATAAAAATTGTACATATTCATGCGAGAATCCAATTTCCAAACGTAGTCCTAAAACTTTTACAGGCGGCGACTTACGAGGGACAGTTTCGTGACATAATAGGGAAAAACGTGGTGAAATAAGAGGGAATGTGAATTAAGCGAAGGTGACTTAAGAGGTAAACGAGTGTACTGTTTCCGACTAGGTCGGACTGGATCGGCGACGTACCACGTACAATTTCACGAATCACTATCCGAGAATATACACCACCGAGAAGCGACAATTGCCCAGCGGCCCTTTGATGTTTTATGGCCCAACTCGACATGACGTAAACACAACCAAGTACACTGAGTAAGTTCGTTTGACAGATGTACGCTGAAAGAACTGTACGTATGTCCGTACACTAAATGCTTTAAAAATGTAGAAAAAAAATATTAATAATATTTTAAATAATACAGGACTGTAGCTAGGACCGATTTTTAGGACGTGCAAGTCAAGCTTTGGGGATGGCAAAATGGAATGAAAGGCTGTGTTCAGCGAATAGTCCGCCCACGGTAGTCAGATTTTCAACGTCGAACAATTGGCTGAACGGGTTTTTCTACTTTGACAAATTACAGTACACATAACCTTAACGTAAAATAACTAAATAGGGACCATGAAGGCAAGGCTACACAAAAAAAGAAATTCGATAGCTGCCCTCATATATGAACTAGAATATTGTTCATGAAAAATTTAAAATTGCTTATAAATAAATGTAGTCAGAGTAGGTACGGAGAGGTAGGAACAGTTCCTTCGCTGAACGATCTCAACCACCGACGTTACATTTCAAATTCCGATAAACTTTCCCAATCAGCTGTCTCAGCTGATTGGGCGGACCACTGAAGTATCTTTCTCGCTGAACGAATTCGAGTCCGACCATTCGCTGAACACAGCCAAAATTTCTACAATGAAAATCATACAGCTTTAGCTAGGAATTAATTTTCTATGGCGAGCAAAAAACAATTCTAAGGCGGGCAATGCTACATGGTAATTTTTTTAAGAGACTTTTAGACCTACATACCATACTTAAATAAATAGATATGGCACAATAAAATTTAAACTCGCTCAATTTTCTGCACAATCATTGTGCAAACTTCAATACAAAGCCTAGACGGTCAATAATATTGCGCAATTCGTGATATTGTGCAATATTATTGACCGTCTAGGGACCGCCTAAGACAAAATAAATTTCGGGACCTAAGCGAGAATATGATGCACGGATTTGGTGACTTAAGAGAGAAACGAGTTCCGAAATAACGCGTTCCGCGAGAAATGAATACCGTTAAGAGTCGTTCCAACAAAATACCGTTCCGAACGGAACGACTCATCACTAATGTGCGTATATATTTGGTGCTTTCCATTTACACGACTCCCAGCGACTCTTGTGTCGACTGGTGTCAACTAGTGTTGACTCTCATCAAATGGGTAAATGGAACGCTCGCTAGGTTAGTAGTTTCGTGCAAAAGTTGTTGAAAGTAGTTACTACAAATAATTACATTTGTCACCTTCTTTCATTTTCTTCTATCAGATTTGGCATTAACTCTCCACTATATATTCGGCTTTGCCGCGTTCGTTTAGATTTTTACTACTTTTACACTCACACTCATCGCGAACTCTGCTGTCTAGCGGAGTCTGTTTGAGGTGACTTGTGTCGACGACTCACGGCGACACAAATCAAATGGAAAGCACTTTCGGAGACACGAGTCGACTCGTGTCGACTTGTGTCGGTAAATGGAAAGCACCCATTATGTAGGTATAAAGCCTGGTTCTCAGAGTTTCGTCGTGTCGCTAGCGACACATCGCTGACCAATAAAAACGTTTTATTTAATTTCCCCTACATCCCACCAAGTTTATTTTACTGTCGCTGCGACTGCCGTGTGTAGTTGAAATATTTCAACTACACAACCTGTCGCGAGTCGCTCTTCTTATGGTGGGTTCATGCAGAAATTTTTAGTAATAAGAATAAGAATAGTAATAAGCATAAAAGTTAAACCTTCGTTTTATAATGACCCAGTTCATGCAGTAAACATAATTTTTAGTAATAATTTTAAAAATAAGGGATTTGCTGCATGAACTGGGTCATTATAAAACGAAGGTTTAACTTTTATGCTTATTACTATTTTTATTCTTATTATTAAAAATTTCTGCATGAACCCACCATTACTTTGTTTATGTAAATGGCCATTTTTTCATGGTTTCGGCATGACAAATAAGAACTTCGGCTGTACTTCCGTATACGGACTATCTCCAAATCGTTTGAAATTTGATATACGGGTTTTTTTTGGTGTGCTGAGTACGAATCTGCGTATAAAAATATCCCCGAGTGCCCGCAAGTGTTCAAGCCGCTACAAGTAAGGTTAAAATGCGTCAAAATCGCTAAATGAAAGTGTTGGATATCCCGCTTATCAGTTTGGATTTCAGTATTCGGCGCTATGTGTTTTTTTTATTAAAGAAAGCAAAGTTGCTTCGTCTCTCTTATTCTCTGGGCAAATTTCGATCCTGAATTTTTCTGGTTCTCCGCGTACGATCATTCCGAGAAGCCATGATCCTTCGACAACTCGTCCACGTTCGTACTTTCGACGTCCACTTTTACACTCGTCAATCTCAACAATAACGCCCTCACATACAATTTGGCCTTCCCTGACAAAACTATTAGTAGTTTATTGAAAAAAATTAGTTTTCAAATAAACCATTTCAAATGCCACATAGGAACTGGTATACGCCAATATTACAATTTAAAACTTCCACCCTCGATATCTCTAAAACCAAGCGAGATATTGACTTTTTTACAAGAATAAAAAGTGTTTATTTTGGCCTGTTCTATGCGAATATATCTGCGACTATTTGCGCTATTTGCGATATTTTGCGGCGCCACAGAAATTGTAATCGTGCACATTTTAACCTTACTTGTGGGCTCTTCGAGGCACTTACGGACACTTTCGGGCACTTGCGGGTATTTTCATACGCAGATTCATGTTCAGCACACCAAAAAACATCCGTATACCAAATTTCAAGCGAATTGACGATAGTCCGTATACAAAAGTATATCCAAAACTTCCGCAAATACAAACTGTCTATTTAGATGTTTTGTGACAAACTACAATATTTCAAATTCAAACTGTTGTATTCCGTGTCGCGACTACTGCAGGTAATAAAAAAATTTTTTAAGTAGTGGGGTAATGTCACGGCGACATGACGAAGGTCTGAGAACCAGGCTTTAAGCCTGATTATTGGATAAGGATTCCCGAAATGTGCCCTCCCTATTTATCTTTTAGTTTATTTCATTGTTATTTTAAAGAATATATTAGGTTATTTTAAAAAATATATGTTTTTCTACCATATTACTATTGTTTTACATATACCTAGGTAAAAAAACGACGTTTCCACGAAACACCGAACTACTACACTTTTCTCGAAGCGCATTTCGCCAACCAAGTTGGCATCTTCAGGAGAAGATTAAAACTTAGTTTAATCTTCTCCTGAAGTTACTTTAATCTTCTCCTGAAGATGCCAACTTGGTTGGCGAAATGCGCGTCGAGAAAGTGTATAGTAGTTCGGTGTTTCGTGGAAAACGTCCAGTTTTTTGTTTCTACGCCGAAGGTTCCAGTACCCAATCCAGGATATACCTAGGTAGTTTAGATTGGTTGCAATTAATTATTTTTAAAATATTTAAGTAAAATTTAAAATACTACTAACTGTCTTACTAGGTATGATTATACCTACTATAATACCTATAGGTTCCCATAGGCATAGTGGGGAAATTTCAATCAAGTAGATGAAGTAGATACGACGATAAAACATGCACGATGCACCGACTTTGATAAACTAATACCTATGTGTCCTATTCCCTATCATCATATTCCAAATCCAAATATGTACATATTTCAATCAACGCTCATCTTACCTATTACCTATGCGCGCGCCACTAGTACCGCTCATAGATAAAAGAAGAGAGTACCGCTGGCTAGTGATGGGAATCGAAAGCAAAAATATCGATACTCGGTATTGCAAGTATTTTGAATTTTTCGATACCCGGGTATCGATACATCTATCAAAATTAATCGATATATTGGTAATCAAATGAATACTTTTCCAAAATTTGAACATTTAGAATAATTCAATGTGGATATAAAGTTAAAAAATTATTTGATGAGCAGGAAAATAATCCAAAGTTTAACGAACGATTTATTTTTATTTTTTTTATTATTCATTAAAACGGATAAAAGAATTGCTCTGGAATAAACATTCTGAAATAAATTAAAAATTCAAATTTCTCTCAACATCAAGCGAGATCAACAAAAATCAAAATACCCATTTCTTTGGTTTTTTTGATCAATAACATAAATTTAAAAAACATTTCGATTAATCGTACGCATAAAAAAAAAGAAAAGTAAACACTATAGAAAGAATGGTAAACTGACTCTCGAAAAAGATTGTTTTCATTCGATTTTTACTGATTTAATGGTAAAAATTGAATGAAAACTCGTACCCATCGTCATACTATTACTATTTATTAATGCTTACATATCTTTTTTCCGTGCATCACAAATATTGTCCCTAATAATAAGCGTTTTCTCATTTTGCTAAAAATGGAACAATCTTTTTATAAACAAGTTTTTCTAACAGTTTTTCAAAAACTAACACACATATAAAGTTATAGTAACAGTTTTTTTGCAAAATTTTGAGTGAAAATTCCAAATTTCTTCAGATCGTTGCTAAAACAAATTTACCATTAGCAGAAAAGTGTACAGAGAGTTATGTTAAGAGATGGCCTGTGCTGTATACACATACTCTTGCCAACATTAAAGCAAAGACAGAGAGTTAGGTTAGGTTAAACACTTACTTGATGTTCATCGAAGTTTTTGAAAAAAATCCCGCAACAAACAACAGAAATTCACTCTTGTACGATTGTTTTGGCAACTAACAACACAGGGCGAACACAGGGTTTTTTTTACCGGGTAAAAATGTTCCGATACTTATTCGGTATCGCAATGAAAATATCGATATTTTAGAATATCGCTCGAGAGAATTATCGATGCCAAAAAACTCGATGTATTACAAACGAAGTATCGATACTTCGATATATCGGATCGGTATCGTCCATCCCTACCGCTGGCACTGTCGAAATTGCAAAGCTGAACAAACATGTGACACGGAGCCACCGAGGTTTACTATAAATCGGTGCACGGAGCCGCCGAGCCTTTGTCGCGTTGTCGGTGCCAGCGGACTCGGAATAGGTACATACATCCAATAGTTGGTAATAGGTACGCGGAATAGGCAGGTGATACCTATTCCAAAGGAATAGGTCCAGTTCCACTGTAACATCTCTAGGTCAACGCGGTCAGCACTCAGCACTCTCAGCAGTCTCAGCAGTAGTTGTTAAGCGTTCGCGGGTCGAACGTGGAATTTAAAATTTAGGTGATTTGCTTCACCTCAGTTGACAAAAATGCAGTTTAAAAAAAGTGACCCACGTTATTTTTGACATGGACGGACTTCTCATAGGTAAGTGACCGTATTTTAATTAACCGGCGGTCGCTATTTAGTAATAATTTTGCCCGTTTTTAGAATCGGAATCGGTGTACGACAAAATAATCGGCGACATAGCCGCCCAGTTCGGCAAGGAGTACTCCGCCGACATAAAATTGAAAATTCTCCGGGACGCCCGGAGCCGGACACTGCCAGAATAGCCGTCACGGAGATGCAGCTGCCGCTGTCGCCCGAGGAGTTCCTGGCCGACTACAAGCAGAGGGTGATGAAGGAGTTGCAGAATCCCGAGCTGATGCCCGGGGCCAAGGAGCTCGTGCGGCACCTGCATAAGAACGACATACCGATAGCTGTGGCTACGTCTTCTTCACAGGAGTCCATGGAGATGAAGACGAAGAACCACTACCAGGACGTATTCAGGTTCTTTCATCATATTGTCTGCGGGAGTACCGATACTGAGGTGAAACATGGGAAGCCGGCACCCGATATATTTTTGGTGTGTGCGTCTAGGTTTCCTGACAAGCCGGATCCCTCCCAGGTAATTAAACCTTTATTCATAACAATATAATCAACAGTTTAATAACAATAATGCCCAGAAAATAATACCTACCGGCTCGCTCATATTTTGTTTTTAATTTTATAAAGAATAAATTGGAATAAATGACTTGTAGTGTCACATAATGCAAAATTTTACTGCTTATACCGCTACCACTAATGTTATAAATAAATGTTGCATTATTTGTATTTTTCTTTATATTTACCTATAGTGAAATATGCATATTTGTATCTTCAGGTTATTCCGAAGTGTCAATTAATTTTAAAACCTAAAAGAACTTTTTCATAAGGAATTGTTTCCAGCTTTCCGTTTAAGGACTCTTTCAATTGTACCATATTCCTTAAGAAAGTAGCTGACAACTTTACAGCACCTACAGGAAATATACAAGTAATCTTCTAAAATGTACATATAAAACAGTAAATTATTTGGATTTTTTGAGAATGTGAGAAAATGTTTTTCAGTTTCGTGAAAAGTTTTTTATTTCATATGATTATAGAACATAAAGAAACTAAAAATTAATATTAAATGAGAATAAATATTTATAAACACGAGATTAAAGGAATATTTTTTCAGATTGACGATTATTTATATGGGATTATGAAGTAATCCTTTAACAATAATTTATTAGGTAGCTGATTGAGAAATATAACTAGACGAAATTATCAAGTTGGATAATAAGAGTGTTTTAAATAATGTACCTATCAGGAAATAAATATGACTGGTGTAATCTCAAATCAAAGATTTAAAAAAATCTTTGAAAGCCTACTGAATGCATAATTCAAAAGTTACATTATTATAATTGTTAATAAAAATATTGGTGAGAAAATTTTGTGAAATAATTAAAGCAGAATATGTGTAATTAATAGTAATTATGAACTATGCGTTTATATTCAGACTTCCGACATATATGATTTTAACCTTGAATGGTAAACCCTTCAAGTAAACAATATCTTCATCGGATATAAACCTTTTGTTTTAATTAGTGGCAATTTTTTAATATATTTGGGTTTATGGTTATGGTTAAAATAACCAGTTTATGTTCTAAAAACCTTAATACTTAAATTTAGATGCAGTGCAATTCTCGTTTAAGTAATAATTATCTGACATAAAAAGGCACACTGTATTTCGTTGATAATATTTGGTCGGTGTCTATTGTAACAGAGAAAACATGAGCAGAAATTGTTCAGTCCCAGGAGCAATCGCGCATGCACCCCTGAAAATCATGAATGAACCAATCCATAATAAGAGCTGTTCAAGGTTAAAACCACATATGTCCGAACACTGATAATGGGGTCTTTTGATTTCATGTAATATTTAAACTTATTTAATTTGAACAGAAAAATTTTGGATGACGGTTTTTCATTTTGGTAACACAGAATTTTAAATATCTATATAGATAGTTAAATATGTAATATAATATAATCTAATTTTTATCAAACAGATTTTCATAAAAAAATATATTATCCTTCAAAAAGTCTGCTGCTCCTTTTTTGAATGAATACAAAATTTTACAAACTTTTTTTTGTAGTGTCTGGTGCTTGAAGATGCCCCCAACGGGGTTGTAGGGGCGATACGGGCAGGCATGCAGGCAGTTATGGTACCAGCTAAATACGTAGGTGAAGAACTAAGGAAACCGGCGACTTTAGTATTGGAGTCTCTAAATGACTTTAAACCTGAACTATTTGGGTTACCCGCACGCGAATAAAGTATTTAGCAAATTTTTATTTATGTCCTTAATTGTAGGTAGATTGATATATTTTTTTTATTTGCAAGACTATAATTTAAATCTAGAAAATGTAGTGAATAGATGGATCACAGGAGAATGCTGAGTGTTTTATCAGTATTAGTAAATTATCTTTAAATTATTGCACGAGTAGTAAATAGTTTTAATTAATGCGATTTGACGTCCAAGATAAATCTGATTCTTTTGTTTTAAATGTTTACAAGAACATTATTTTAATGTGTCGGACGAGATTGTCTGGAAAATTTCACGATGTAATTGCCTGAAAGTTTTTTTATTAGGAAATTTTTTATTGTCCATAGCAAATACTTTTATCTAAATACAATGTAAAAGTCTAGAGATCAAATGAGATGTAATCTGTTCTTTTTTTAATAACTGTATTACCAGTTTCTTTGTATTCCTATTTTTAATTTTAAATCATCTACAGAGTGACATCATGATCAACTTTTTTTGAAAGTAAATTTTTAAGATTAAACACATTTGTGGTAAAATCTTCAATGCGGGTAAGTGTGTTCAAAAAATGAATTGTGATTATCAAATAAATTGTTTGGTGCTATGAATCTGTGCATATTTTGTTACCCTTCCAAAATTATTTTTTAATAGACCGAAGCTTTTTTAAAGATTACAAGTCTATTTTTTCAATCGGTCTGAGGTTACTGAATGTATTTCAAAAAAATTGATTAGTTTGTATACAACTAATACTCAGATTAAGGGGTAACTCCACTGTAACAGCCTAAAAAGAACGCTTTTTTGACATTTTTTTTTTCGAATTGAAAGACAGGTAATAAGAAAAACGCTTTAAGGGTGTTATTGGTTATATATTGAAATAAAAAAAAATAATTCAGCCATAAATATTGCAAAATGGCGGCGTTATAGTTATTCTCCGCAGACACGTTGTCGTTGAAGCGCTTCGTGGCACGCAGCAGAACTGGTGCAAATGTTGGTTTGAAACAAAAAAAAACCTCTTACATGAGAAACACATACGGAATTTTAAAAATATTGATTTTTATGTAACTGGAATGTTTTTGAAAAGTCATTTTTTTGACGAAAAAAAGGGCAGTTATTTGTTTATAAAAATTGTTTAAATTAACTGATCGAAAAATCTATATGTGCTTCACTTCAAAATGTTGTTTTAAGTATGTGATTAAAATTTCAAATGAAAATATTGAAAATTGTTGGAGTTATGCTCCGTGTCGTTTTGAAAAATCGTGTTTCGAGAAAAACGCATTTAAAGTTTGAAAAATGAGTTGTCGACATGAAATAATGAGAAATTCAACCGTAATTTTTTTTTATCGTTAATCTGCAATCCCAGGACCATAAAGCTGCCCTTCCACGTTCAAATAGTTCTCCTGGTCTCCCTTTTTCGATGATTTAATGCTTGAGCGTGCCTCTTTTGCCGCATCGATCAAAGAATGCTCGACGTACATATTTGATGCGCGTAGCATCGGCTGCCAAGTAAAATTTATATGACTGCACACCCATATCCATCTCCAGAATTTTCATAATTTGTAAAATGCTCTTCATACCAATTTTCATCCCTTCATTCTTCTAGCATCACTCTTCATTCTCTTCAGGCCTACACTAACGTACTTTCATTTGAATTTTTTTTCAAATTTAGTAACCATAGTTTCGAACGATTCTAGTACTGTATTGCAGAAGTTAGAAGTCGGTAGGTAAGACACTATATGTTTTGTGGGTAAGACGTTACGTAGTACCTTTCGAGCAGGTGTGTCGTCGCAGGTATGAGTCACATTAGGGGCATCCGACACGCTTTTGGAAAAGCGCGAAATTTCAAACAAAAAAATGTTCTTCATGTATAAAACTTTTCGCCTCATAGATACACCTAGCGTAATATAGGTTTTCTATCAGTCAAGGATTTCTTGCTTTGCGTTTGCTGCTACAGTTGCTGACTGTAAGTTGTGGCTCAACTGCTATCTTAGGGCCGAATTCATAGTAGGGTTTAAAAATAAGAAACAAAGAGCAATTATACAGCTCAGCTAACAATTAGTAAGTTGTGGTAATTTAATTACATGTTTCGTGGAGGAAATTTGAACTCCGAGTTTGGGCGAAACAGGCGTTTGCACGTGACATTTTATTATTAATGTAATGTACAGGCTTCGGCCTTTTAGTGGTTTTAACCTTGAACGGCTGTAAGTAAATATGAATATCTGTTCTTCGGATGTAAACCTTATTTCTTATTAGTGACAATTTTTTAGTATATTTGGATATACGTTGTTAGAATAACTCGTTTATGTTCAAAAACCTTAATATATTTGAATATAGTGCAATTTTCATCTAAATAATAATTATCTGACAAAAAAAGGCACACTGTACTTCGCCGATAATGTTTGGTCTTTGTCTATCATAAGAATGCAAATATCCCATGAACAGAAACTATTCAGTCCCAGGACCAATTGCGCACGCGCCTTTTGGAAATTATAAATGAAGTACACTAACATCCACATATCCGAACTCCAAATTTCCGAACTCACGTTATTTCCGAACTTTTTCTCACGATATTTCCGAACTTGTACTTCCACATAACCGAACTTGTCGCTGATTGGTTGACGACAAAACACCGCGAAATTTGAAATGAGAAAAAAATGTAAACACAATAATGCGATTGTTCAAGCAAAGATTGTTCAAGAAATTCAGCAAAGAGGAAATCGCCCTCCCTCAGCAGCACACCTGAGACAAGAGTTCTTCTTTGTACAAACCAGTGAAAAACACTTCTTTCAAATCGCGTATCATAAGTAGGTACCGGTGCACTTTATTGTGTCAATCCGTCCACTCAATTTTCGTCTTTTTTTTTCAGTTTTTTCAAAGTAAATTTCTTTTTTTCCGAGAATTTCTGCCACTGACGATTTACAAATATTGTACATCTTACATAGATCAACGTTTTTAACACCATTTTTTGCGTGATTTATCAAATCCAGTTTTTGCTCCAAGGTTAGCCTCTTAGCAGGCTCTTTTCACTGCAAATAAACAGTACAATAATGTTTGTTTTGTATCACGGTTTTCTTAAAAAAAATACAAATTTTCTCATAATTTTTCATTTCAGTTTGAAATTATTATAGGTTACGTCAACAAAATGTTCAATAAAACAAACCTTTACTTTGAATTACAAAATAATTACCTGCATCACTCTCTCCTTTGCATCTGACATTTTTTTGTTTAGAAAAACGTTCTTTTATTAACATGTACACATGAATGTATGTATTACATTTGCATAAAAACCTCGAAAAACAAAGAAAAGTACTAGAATGAGCCAGAAAAACCCTTTTGCGCATGCGCCAGCAATTCGGTAATCCCGAGGTGACGAGAGTTCGGAAATGTGGAAGTCTGCGGAACGTAAAAGTTCGGAAATGTGGATGTTGAGTGTATGTAATCCATTCATAAAAGCTGTTCAAGGTTAAAACCACTACAAGGCCGAAGCCTGGTAATGTAATACCGACCGCGACGACATAAACACCTCGAACACACTAATAAATCTGCAAGACGGTCAGGCGAAACAACTGAAGTCAATGCCCCGACAATGAAGTGAACCCGTCTGCCGCGCGCCGCTGTATTGCGAGACGATCGGCCAACCCTTATATAATCATGTATCTAACTCGTTTTATAGAAAAAATGGATTTGTCAGGTTTTGAAACCAGATTATTCAAATACATATTTCATATTTTAAAAAGACTCATCATATTTTTTACTTGTTAGTTCTGTTTTTAAATGCCAGCTTCATTTAAAAAATGTGTTTTTACACATATTTTCTTATCAACCTTTAATTTTATCCGTTACTCGATTATAGCGGTAATATTCCGTTGTATTCTATACCTCTACGTGTGGTCTGAAATAATACAACAGACAGAAATAGACTAAAGTTTAAATGTCGCCATCTCTCTGGAAACTCCCTGTATTGTTCTTAAAATAGAAACGTAGGAAGAGAATATCCAATAATGAGGTGACTTTAGGTTCCCTTCTCATGCAAATATATATACATATATATTTACAGCACATATACATATACAGCAAAAAAACGTTCCCATATCGGCGGCAGGGCTCGACGATTATGTTTTTTAATTAAAAATTATTTAATGCAATTTTTTGCGGTCATTACGGTCATTCTTTTTCTTAAAAAAAAAATAGTACCATTTGAAAACCAAAGATGTACATAAAACGTCAAAGTAAGGTTGCCTACCATTTTTCCCGCCGTATACGGGGTTGCCAGGTGTAAACAGGTGAACTGATATTAGTAAATTACCCTCATCGTTTTTCCTAATGAATTATATATGAAAATGTAGTTAATTTTATTGCGGATATGATGGTATAGGGTTGCCTTTGCGAAAGTGCGTAGAGTCTAGGGTTGCCGTGATTAAAGTATGAATAATTGAGTAAGAGATAAGGCGCGACGGAGAGCACTGCACGTATTAATATATGTGATAGAGAAGGACACAGAAGTGTTCTGTGTTCTGGAGTAAATAATTAACAACAATCGTAATAAAAAAATGATAATAATAATAATAACAGCAAATCGGCAGAGGGAGAGATGACGACCAGATTCACCAAGAACATCGCGGCATTAGGACTGTTTTATAATATTATTAGAAGTGGCCAGAAGACAGTTGTACTACAAACGTGTCACATTGTTAGAAAGGTTTTGGGACAGGATGAATTTCCTTCCCTCGCCTGAGTCTAATTCCTGCTGGAGGCAGGGATGGGATATCGAGCCATCACTGTCTGCATGTTGAATGGGTGAATGTTTTCCAGCGTTTACGCTGAGAAGTGTGAATATAAATTAATAATAATGAAATAATAGTATTTAAAAAGCGATAAAAGAGATGCAATATTTCAACCGAAAATCTGGTATATATAAACATAGACAAAATTACTTTTTGATATAAATAACAAACTAAATAAAATATATAAACAACAACAACAATATTAATAGTAAGAAAAATAACAATAATAATAGTTTAGTAATAAATATGAGAACGAGTTTGTCGCATTTGTATGTTTCCTTATTTTTTTTTGCGGTTTAACGCATGCAGAACTTCTCCTAGGTATATAAGTATATAGTAAATTATAAATTAACAATATATAAGTAACATACACTAATATATTTTTATTAATAAAACAGGGTCAATAAAAGAAAATCATTTTTGAATACAATTAATACATTTATTGTTACAAAAAAAATATATCGACTGCAGTGCTCTCCGTCGCGCCTTATCTCTTACTCAATTATGCATACTTTAAATCGCGGCAACTCTAGACTCTAGCACTTTCGCAAAGGCAACGCCATACCATCATATCCGCAATAAAATTAACTACATTTTCATATATACACTCGAACCCCTCTTATTTTACCTTCGCTTAATTCACATCCTCTGTTATTTTACCACGTTTCCCCCTATATATCGCGAAACCGTCCCGGTTAAGTCACCGCCTGTAAAAGTTTTAGAACTATGTTTGGAAATTGGATTCTCTCATGAATATGTACAATTTTTATTGAAAAAAATGATTGTGTAATACATTTATTAATTTAAAATAGGTTAGGTGTCTTTTAAAAATATTTAATCTTTAAAATATTCATTCAAGTGGAAAATTGAACTTTGTCACGCACGATTGGGTATACTTACATTGATTTTTCGTTCAGTTGGCTCATTTTTCGTTATAACAAGTGCTGTGGTATATCTCTAAATATTTCTTTTTGCGGTTAAAACACAAAAAAGTTGAGGTTATGATCGCGACTTAAGAGAGGCAAAATTTCGCGACTTAAGCGAGGTAATGATGCACGGATTTGGCGACTTAAGAGGGGAGGGGTTCGAGTGTAATTCATTAGGAAAAACGATGAGGGTAATTTACTAATATCAGTTCACCTGTTTACACCTGGCAACCCCGTATACGGCGGGAAAAATGGTAGGCAACCTTACTTTGCCGTTTTATGTACATCTTTGATTTTCGAATGGTACTACTTTTTTTAATAACTACTTTTCTGTGCCCAAACGATAATACCGTGACCGCATTTTCTGAAACTGTCAATTTTGAAGCTAGAAATTCTGATAAGGTGTCAAAATGACAGGGAACCAAGTCCGTTAAAAATCTCTCAACAGAGCGACAACGGGGATTCCGAAGACCATTTCTTAAGAGCGACTATCGAAAATTTTCCCGTTTTTCCTCGACCAGAGGCCCCCTCATTGGATAACCCCAATATGACGATTTTTTTCCCATTTTTAAGCAACTCGATCGCCAATTAAATTCCTGTGCTCGCGTTGAGAAGTAACTCTTTTTCTTCCCGTTCTCTTTCGGTTTGTTTATGAATCAGTTTTCGCGAAGCGTTTAATGGCGTATTGCACAAGACACCGTGAATCTTTAGCAGTTCTTGCAATTTCTACTTAAAATATACCCTGTTCGTGCAAAAATCGAATCTATAAACGCTGATGGTCGCTAAGTTCCGTTTTCTAGTTATTCTTACGCATTTATAAGAAATTAATTATGTTACAACCCTTTTAAACAAGCCGACAATGGAATAATAACACGTGCAAACTTATTTAAGGGATAGTTCGGGTGAAACAACAAAAATACGAGGATGCCTTATATTTTTGGCCATGGCTGTATGTAGATACTAGTACTATAATACTCCTTGATAACAGGTCAAAAGACACATTTTCCGTTCTTGAGACAATTATCACTTAATTATCGGTACCGATAATGATACCGATAATTAAGTGATAAATGTGATAATTTTTACGCACATTTTTTCAGGATTCAGCGGCCTGTTAGCCTGGTCTAATTAAAATTTACTAGTGCCAGTCCCATATCGCACGTACCAAGGACATCTCCAGGCACTTTACTTTTAATTCGTTGAAAGGATGTACCTTTTAGCGATAAATCATTAAATGGTTATTATTAGCACACATACACGTGCCCCACGATTGCCGGTTTCAGCGTTTCTATTTTCATTAATTCGAGGAAAAGTGAACAGCGCGTGATGAAATATTTTGTTGAAACATAATGGTGGGTTCACGCAGAAATTTTTAATAATAAGAATAAGAATAGTAATAAGAATAAAAGTTAAACCTTCGTTTTATAATGACCCAGTTCATGCAGTAAATATAATTTTAGTAATAATTTTAAAAATAAGGATTTACTGCATGAACTGGGTCATCATAAAACGAAGGTTTAACTTTTATTCTTATTACTATTCTTATTCTTGTTACTAAAAATATCTGCATGAACCCACCTTTAACACTTCTCTTAAATTTGATAGTTTTTTTACTATATCGTTCGGAATTTAAAGATCACTAACTTATACTGGCCGACACAAATTAACATAATGCGCCCTTGAATGGTTTTGTATAAATTAAAAACAAAAATTACTACGGAGATTTTAAGGGCCTCTTTTTGAGGTCAAAATAAACCTTTTTTCCTGTAAAAATGTGTCCAAAAAATGCACCCCTTCCGAGATACAGCCATCGTACCTAATTTACCCGAAAAAAATCGATTATTTTGAACTGTGACTACAATTATGCATCAAATCTAAAAATTTGAAAGCCCCTGTTCCTTAAGGCGCTCTCTATTCATTGGTTTATCAAAAGTTTTATAAACCGTTTTTTGACCGTTTTATTTCACATTCATTATGATAAGTTTTGGTTATTTACAATTAAATGTTATAATTGAAACAGGATGGTACTGTTTCATTAATCTAATATGACGTATTTTCAATTTTCGGATGACATGCGGCCCGCACTATATTCGTTGTACCACCAAATGGCCCTTCTATTGAAAAAGGTTGTCGACCCCTGGCCTAAAGGAACAGGCGTTTCCAAATTTTTAGTTTTGATGTGTAACTGTTAGGGATGGGAATCGAAAGGAAAATTATCGATATTTTGTATTGCAATATATCGAATGATGCGATAATAATTATCGATATATTGAATAAAAAATATCGATAATTAGAAATATCGATAAAAAATTACTTTTTTTTAAATAGCAAAAAATAGCAATAAAAACAATTAAATCCTGTGTTTTTCCATGTGCGACCACATATTACTGGTATTTTTCGATGTTGAGACGTTTACTGAACACATTTTGCACCGAGCGTAATTATCGTCTTCGCGAATGAAGTGTTTCCAAACCTCACTTTTCAGTGAAGCCATTTTTCTTGGTTATATTCATATTTGTATTGCACATATAAAAATCACTCGCCGACTAATTTCTCTATATGAGCATTCCAGGAATATAACATCTTTTCCCGAACATAATTTCATAGTATCGAACAAATATGCCACTCTTATGGGGGTTAAAACATCATTTTAAACTGTTAGGTCTCCAGTTTTGAAGCACATTCTTCTCTTTCTATCTCATGTTTTAAAAGAAGTAACATACAATCGTATTTTTCCCAGTTTCCCTAGAAACGAAATACCGTTTACGGTGTTTACATCGACTTGTGTTTACTCGATTATAAACTAGTAATTTTCATCAACAAGACAAGAAACAATTTTGATATGGCGAAGGGCGACTAAGATGGCAATTAAAATTAAAAAAAAATTTAATTCTTTTTTTTATCTGAGATTTTAATTAAAGAATCTCGATATTTCTTTTTATCGAATAAAATATATCGATATCCGATAATATCGGAAGTTCCGATATCGATATAAAATATCGATATATCAAAACAAAATATCGATAGTTTGAAATATCGATATTATATCGCCCATCCCTAGTAACTGTAGTCACACTTCAACGTAGAACACATTTATAGGAGAAAAAGTTTTATTTTGACCTCAAAAATACGCCTTTAAAATCTTTGTAGTGTATTTTGAAAAACTGTTTAAATAGGTATATTATACCTTTTCAAGACCAACACGCATTTGCAAAGTTGACTATTGCATTCACAGTAATCATGGCATATCTGTACATAATATACATATGTACCATTATTTGCCTCATACATAACGTACATATTTTACATAATATGTATATACCATTAATCAACCTTGGACTATATTGTTCGCATGTGTTCCCATTATTAAACAAACCAAATAAGGGATCTGATACGCGCAATTATGATAGCCAATATTTATATAACAAACCTTAATTATTGTAAACAGTTTTTTTAAACCCATTGTTCACCGACGATTATTTTTAGCTAGTTATTGTTCTCATATTAGATTCAAAATTAATCTGGACCTATTATTTGTTGATAATCTTTGGTCATGTAACAATCTGTGTTTTAAATTCACTCTCTTGCGTACTTTTACACTAAACACCAAAACACTTTTTTGCCCTCAACGCACGTTTCGCCAACCATCATCGGGGGATAATTAAAACTAGATTATTTTTCTGACGTCATTTCCTGATGATGCCAACATAGTTGACGAAACGCGCGTTGTTTTGGGGTTAAGTCGAAAAGTGTTCGTGTGAATTAGTTTTTACACCGAAGGTTCCAATTCTCCTTAAGGGGCAACACCACTGTAAAATTTTCAAAAAATCGATTTTTTTATTTTTTGGCTCACAACATGCTTTTAATCTTTTAAATATGAACGAAAAGTTTTATACATGAAGAACATTTTTTTGTTTGAAATTTCGCGCTTCTCCAAAAGCGTGTCCAAAAAGTATATATATATATATTTTGTCTATGGCGTGTCGAATGCCCCTAATGCGACTCATACCTGCAACAACATACCTGCTCGAAAGGTACTAAGTAACGTCTTACCCACAAAACATATAGTCTTACCTACCGACTTCTAACTTAAGTAATACACTACTAGATTCGTTAGAAACTATGGTTACTCAATTTGAAAAAAAATTCAAGTGAAAGTACGTTAGTGTAGGCCTGAAGAGAATGAAGAGTGATGGTAGAAGAATGAAGGGATGAAAATTGGTATGAAGAGCATTTTACAAATTATGAAAATTCTGGAGATGGATATGGGTGTGCAGTCATATAATTTTTACTTGGCAGCCGATGCTACGCGCATCAAATATGTACGTCGAGCATTCTTTGATCGATGCGGCAAAAGAGGCACGCTCAAGCATTAAATCATCGAAAAAAGGAGACCAGGAGAACTATTTGAACGTGGAAGGGCAGCTTTATGGTCCCGGGATGGCAGATTAACGATAAAAAAATTTAAACGGTTGAATTTCTCATTATTTCATGTCGACAACTCATTTTCAAACTTTAAATGCGTTTTTCTCGAAACACGATTTTTCAAAACGACACGCAGCATAACTCCAACGATTTTCAATATTTTCATTTGAAATTTTAACCACATACTTAAAACAACATTTTGAAGTGAAGCACATATGGATTTTTCGATCAGTTAAACAATTTTTATAAACAAATAACTGCCCTTTTTTTCGTCAAAAAAATGACTTTTTTCTTCAAAACCATTCCAGTTACATAAAAATCAATATTTTTAAAATTCCGTACGTGTTTCTCATGTAAGAGGTTTTTTTTGTTTCAAACCAACATTTGCACCAGTTCTGCTGCGTGCCACGAAGCGCTCCGACGACAACGTGTCTGCGGAGAATAACTATAACGCCGCCATTTTGCAATATTTATGGCTGAAAATATTTTTTTTGTACTTCAATATATAACCAATAACACCCTTAAAGCGTTTTTTCTTATTACCTCTTTCAATCCGAACGTCAAAAGAGCGTTCTTTTTAGGCTGTTACAGTGGTGTTACCCCTTAATCTGAGTATTAGTTGTATACAAACTAATCAATTTTTTTGAAATACATTCAGTAACCTCAGACTGATTGAAAAAAATAGACTTGTAATCTTTAAAAAAGCTCGGTCTATTAAAAAATTATTTTGGAAGGGTAACAAAATATGCACAGATTCATAGCACCAAACAATTTATTTGATAATCACAATTCATTTTTTGAACGCACCTACCCCGCATTGAAGATTTTACCACAAATGTGTTTAATCTTAAAAATTTACTTGTAAAAAAAGTTGATCATGATGTCATTCTGTAGATGATTTAAAATTAAAAATAGGAATACAAAGAAACTGGTAACACAGTTATTAAAAAAAAGAACAGATTTACATCTCATTTGATCTCTAGACTTTTACATTGTATTTGGATAAAAGTATTTGCTATGGACAATAAAAAAGTTCCTAATAAAAAAACTTTCAGGCAATTACATCGTGAAATTTTCCAGACAATCTCGTCCGACACATTAAAATAATGTTCTTGTAAACATTTAAAACAAAAGAATCAGATTTATCTTGGACGTCAAATCGCATTAATTAAAACCATTTACTACTCGTGCAATAATTTAAAGATAATTTACTAATACTGATAAAACACTCAGCATTCTCCTGTGATCCATCTATTCACTACATTTTCTAGATTTAAATTATAGTCTTGTAAATAAAAAAAATATATCAATCTACCTACAATTAAGGACATAAATAAAAATTTGCTAAATACTTTATTCGCGTGCGGGTAACCCAAATAGTTCAGGTTTAAAGTCATTTAGAGACTCCAATACTAAAGTCGCCGGTTTCCTTAGTTCTTCACCTACGTATTTAGCTGGTACCATAACTGCCTGCATGCCTGCCCGTATCGCCCCTACAACCCCGTTGGGGGCATCTTCAAGGACCAGACACTACAAAAAAAAGTTTGTAAAATATTTTATTCTCAAAAAAGGACACAGACTTTTTGAAGGATAATATATTTTTTATGAAAATCTGTTTGATAAAAATTAGATTATATTATATTACATATTTAACTATCTATATAGATATTTAAAATTCTGTGTTACCAAAATGAAAAACCGTCATCCAAAATTTTTCTGTTCAAATTAAATAAGTTTAAATATTACATGAAATCAAAAGACCCCATTATCAGTGTTCGGACATATGTGGTTTTAACCTTGAACAGCTCTTATTATGGATTGGTTCATTCATGATTTTCAGGGGGTGCATGCGCGATTGCTCCTGGGACTGAACAATTTCTGCTCATGTTTTCTCTGTTACAATAGACACGACCAAATATTATCAACGAAATACAGTGTGCCTTTTTATGTCAGGTAATTATTACTTAAACGAGAATTGCACTGCATCTAAATTTAAGTATTAAGGTTTTTAGAACATAAACTGGTTATTTTAACCATAACCATAAACCCAAATATATTAAAAAATTGCCACTAATTAAAACAAAAGGTTTATATCCGATGAAGATATTGTTTACTTGAAGGGTTTACCATTCAAGGTTAAAATCATATATGTCGGAAGTCTGAATATAAACGCATAGTTCATAATTACTATTAATTACACATATTCTGCTTTAATTATTTCACAAAATTTTCTCACCAATATTTTTATTAACAATTATAATAATGTAACTTTTGAATTATGCATTCAGTAGGCTTTCAAATTTTTTAAATCTTTGATTTGAGATTACACCAGTCATATTTATTTCTTGATAGGTACATTATTTAAAACACTCTTATTATCCAACTTGATAATTTTGTCTAGTTATATTTCTCAATCAGCTACCTAATAAATGATTGTTAAAGGATTACTTCATAATCCCATATAAATAATCGTCAATCTGAAAAAATATTCCTTTAATCTCGTGTTTATAAATATTTATTCTCATTTAATATTAATTTTTAGTTTCTTTATGTTCTATAATCATATGAAATAAAAAACTTTTCACCGAAACTGAAAAACATTTTCTCACATTCTCAAAAAATCCAAATAATTTACTGTTTTATATGTACATTTTAGAAGATTACTTGTATATTTCCTGTAGGTGCTGTAAAGTTGTCAGCTACTTTCTTAAGGAATATGGTACAATTGAAAGAGTCCTTAAACGGAAAGCTGGAAACAATTCCTTATGAAAAAGTTCTTTTAGGTTTTAAAATTAATTGACACTTGAATAACCTGAAGAGATACAAATATACATATTTCACTATAGGTAAATATTGTGACATTTGTGACAGCTGACATTTATTAAGTTTTTTATTTTACAAACTTTGTTTTTTTTGTTTTTAAACCCTTGCTTTTTGTAAAAAATTTTTTTGGATTAACATTTTTTTTTTTTTTTTGTTCAAAAAAATTTTTTGAAATTGGAAAAAATAAAAATTTTTTTTTTTTTTTTTGTGTGGGTGTTGTTTTTTTTTTTTTTTTGTGGGGGAAAAGGCGTGGGGGTTTTTTTTTTTTTAAAATTTTTTTTGGGGGGGGGGGGTTTTTTTTTTTTGTTTTTTTTTTTCCTTTTTTTTTGGGGGGGGGGGTTGTTTATAAAATTTTTTTTAAAAAAAAAAAATTTTTGGGGTGCGCCCCCTCCCAAAAAAAAAAAAAAAAACCCCCCCGCGTGGGGTTAAAAAAAAAAACTCCTTCCCCAAGCCCCCCAAAACCACCCACCGGGGCGGGGGGGGGGGGCCCCCCCCCCCCCCCGCCCTGCGCGGGGGGGGGGGGCGCGGCCCCCCCCCCCCCCCCCCCCCCCGTTGGGGGGGGGGGGGGGGGGGGGGGGGGGTGTGTTTTTTTTTTTCCGCCGCCCCCCCCCCCCCCCCCCCCCCCCCCGGGGCGCCCCGGGGGGCGCCGCGCCCGGGGCGGGGCCCGGGCGGCGGGGGGGCCCCCCCCCCCCCCCCCCCCCCCCCCCGGGGGGGAAACTGCCGCGGGGCGGGGGGGGGGGGGGGGGGAAAAAAGGGGTCCTCCCCAACACCACCCCCCCCCCCCCCCCCCCCCCCCCCCCCCCCCCGGCGGGCCCCCCCCCCCCCCCCCCCCCCCCCCCCCCCCCCCCCCCCCCTCTCTTCCCCGGGGGGGGGGCCGCGCGGGCGCCCCCCCCCCCCCCCCTTCCCTCCGCCTCTCCCCCGCCCCCCCCCCCCCCCCCCCCCCCCCCCCCCCCCCCGGCCGGGGGGGGGGGGGCGCCCCCCCCCCCCCCCCCCCCCCCCCCTCCCCCCCCCGGCCGGCGCGCCCCCCCCCCCCTTGCTGTGGGGGTGGGTGGGGGGGGGGGGGGGGGGCGGCCCTCCCCCCGTCCTCGCCGGGGCGCGCGGGAGACGCGCCGCCCCCCGCCCCCCCCCCCCCCCCCCCCCCCCCCCGGGCCGGCGCGGGCGGCGGGGGGGCCGCCCCCCGGGGGCCCGCCCGGCGGGGGGGGGGGGGCGCCCACACCCCCGCCCCCCGCCCCCCCCCCCCCCCCCCCCCCCCCCCCCCCCCCCCCCCCCCCCCCCCCCCCCCCCCCCCCCCCCCCCGCCCCCGGGGGGCGCCGCGGCGGCCCCGGCGCGGCCGCCCCCCCCCGGCGCCCCCCCCCCCCCCCCCCCCCCCCCCCCCCGGCGGGCGCGCCCCCGGCGCCGCGCGCGCCCCCCCCGGGGGGGGGGGAACGTCCAGAGGGGGGGGGGCTCGCCCCCCTTCTTCTTTGCTCTTTTTTCTTTCCTTCTTTTTTTTTTTTTTTTTTTTTTTTTTTTTTTTTTTTTTTTTTTGTTTTTTTTTTTTTTTTTTTTTTTTTTTTTTTTTTTTTTTTTTTTTTTTTTTTTTTTTTTTTTTTTTTTTTTTTTTTTTTTTTTTTTTTTTTTTTTTTTTTTTTTTTTTTTGTTTTTGTTTTTGTGTTTTTTTTTTTTTTTTTTGTTTTTTTTTTTTTTTTTTTTGGTGTTTTTTTTTGTTTTTTTTAAAAAAAAAAAATAATATAAAGAAAAATACAAATAATGCAACATTTATTTATAACATTAGTGGTAGCGGTATAAGCAGTAAAATTTTGCATTATGTGACACTACAAGTCATTTATTCCAATTTATTCTTTATAAAATTAAAAACAAAATATGAGCGAGCCGGTAGGTATTATTTTCTGGGCATTATTGTTATTAAACTGTTGATTATATTGTTATGAATAAAGGTTTAATTACCTGGGAGGGATCCGGCTTGTCAGGAAACCTAGACGCACACACCAAAAATATATCGGGTGCCGGCTTCCCATGTTTCACCTCAGTATCGGTACTCCCGCAGACAATATGATGAAAGAACCTGAATACGTCCTGGTAGTGGTTCTTCGTCTTCATCTCCATGGACTCCTGTGAAGAAGATGTAGCCACAGCTATCGGTATGTCGTTCTTATGCAGGTGCCGCACGAGCTCCTTGGCCCCGGGCATCAGCTCGGGATTCTGCAACTCCTTCATCACCCTCTGCTTGTAGTCGGCCAGGAACTCCTCGGGCGACAGCGGCAGCTGCATCTCCGTGACGGCTATTCTGGCAGTGTCCGGCTCGGGCGTCCCGAGAATTTTCAATTTTATGTCGGCGGAGTACTCCTTGCCGAACTGGGCGGCTATGTCGCCGATTATTTTGTCGTACACCGATTCCGATTCTAAAAACGGGCAAAATTATTACTAAATAGCGACCGCCGGATAATTAAAATAAGGTCACTTACCTATGAGAAGTCCGTCCATGTCAAAAATAACGTGGGTCACTTTTTTAAACTGCATTTTTGTCAACTGAGGTGAAGCAAATCAGCTAAATTTTAAATGCCGCGTTCGACCCGCGAACGCTTAACTACTGTTGACCGCGTTGACCGCTACTGTGCCAGCTGGTTGGAGATTCCTTACTTTTTTTCCGGCATATGACGTCAGTTGCATGCGTACGCATTTCATTCATTCACCTGACGGGACCGTGCAATAATTTCTTGAAATTGTGTAATGATTTTTTCGACAAATTGTCCTTCCGCTTATTCATTTTATTACTTACAAATTGTTATCAAATCGATAAGTACCTATTGAAACTTGTGGTGTGGTCTCGAATAGAGTTCATCTCTCGTCATTAATGTATTGAATTTGATAAGGGTTTATCAGATTCCTTGAATAATACAGATTTTCTTATTATGGCGAGTTTTTCTATTTTATTCGTTATTTAAAACAACATATTGTTACGAATTTCTCTTGAAATAATTCAGTTCTTCAATTCAAATACGTTTATTAAGACTTTAGAACTCGTTGAACTTAACTGTATAACATTCAAACCACAACTAACTCTATCCCATAAAGAAACCAAATAGAAATTTGGTTTCTTTATGCTCTATCCCTAGCAACAACACCTCTATTTATAGTTTTTACCACAGAATACCCTACCCATACAGAAGCGACAGAGCGTGTCGGCACCTTTGATCTTGGGGAACATATTTTTTGACAGTTCTGGCAGTTTTTTTGTACACTGAGAGAAAAAGTTGTTTGTTGTTTTTGTTTTTAATCCAAACAGCAGCCCTGAAAATATAAATTTCTTATAATTCATATATTCTTATAGGTAAATAACTTTTTGTATTCTCCAACTTTACATACTTTTGGGGATCCCTTGAAAACGAAAAAAAAAACTTGTATTTCCGTCACTTTGGGAAAAGCATGGACCATAGGCACACCTATTTCTTTTAGCTTTCTAGGCGTAATCCATTCTCATTAATAAGTTTTGTTGGATGTAGATACCCAATCGCGATAGTAAAAACGTCTCAATACTTTCACCGGCACTGGCTAAGTGGTTATAATATAAATAGTAGTCTGTAATCTGAGTAATCACATAAACACAATCAGTAATATCACAAAAACTGTACTATATTTGAAAATAGTTCAAAATCAACACAAAAATAAAATTTAAAATAACTTATTTTTTGACAGAACAAAACATAAACATTTAGACGTCAACCGAAGCTAAAATTACAGTGACGTTACTGCCATTTATTTAATGGCCGCCACAGGTCCCAAGGTCAAATATTCCGGTCCCTCGAAATCGGCTAGCTGTCGCTTCTGTATTGATAGGTATTCTGTGGTTTTTACATGTTCCAGAAAATTCGTTTGACATCTAGAATATTTAATATGTCATTCCATACAATTCTTTACTAACAGCTAGTGTATAAACTAAATAGACTATGTATGTAAACTATAAAACTTAATAAATGTCAGCTGCCAGTAATGACACAACGTGGGAGAATTGGATATCTACAACGCTTTTGCAGAGCCAGATCTAGGTCCCAGTCAAGAGCTAACTCACCAGACCGACAACCGGAGCAGAGATCCAGATCCAGGAGCCCAAATCAACGAAGCTAGAAAAGCTAAACGGTTCCTTGAAAGATATCAAGATGTATTTGCCAATGGAAACGTCACCGGCAGAACAGGGTCTGGTTCAACATCGCATAGACACCGGCAATAACCCATCGATAAAGCAAGCTCCAAGAAGACTACCATTAGCTAAACAGAATGAAGTTACCGGAATGATTTATAAAATGTTGAAAGAATTGACTGACTCAATTGAGAGTTGAAATTCCTTGATGACACCCATCAAGGAATCATCGTGCCCATGGTCATCATCACCTGTTGTTTTAGTTACGAAGAAAGATGGCACAATAAGATTCTGTGTGGACTGTCGGAAGCTGAACAACGTTACTAGAAAAGACAGTTATCCTCTACCTCGAATCGACGATACCCTGAACACTTTCAAAGTCAAAAGACGAACTCACCACAAAAGGAGACAAGAAGGGCCACACGTAGCGTATTATAGGTTTTCTATGCCTTGTCCGCAGAAATTGGTAAGCACAAAGAAAAAATAGTTCACAGCAAAAAATGTATACCTTTTTTTTACAGTTTGTGTAAAACCGACATCGGCCAGTTGTGAAAAAGGACAAATGCTGCCCTTCTCGTTCTAACAAAAAGCACAGGTGGTGAGAGGGCCGGTCTTATTCCCTCACTACACTCAACATCCACATATCCGAACTCCAAATTTCCGAACTCACGATATTTCCGAACTTTTTCTCACGATATTTCCGAACTTGTACTTCCACATAACCGAACTTGTCGCTGATTGGTTGACGACAAAAAACCGCGAAATTTGAAATGAGAAAAAAAATGTAAACAATAATGCGATTGTTATCAAACATTTCGATTGTCACAGAATTCAGCAAAGAGGAAATCGCCCTCCCTCAGCAACACACCTGAGACAAGAGTTCTTCTTTGTACAAACCAGTGAAAAACACTTCTTTCAAATGGCGTATCATAAGTACCGGTGCACTTTATTGTGTCAATCCGTCCACTCAATTTTCGTCTTTTTTTTCAGTTTTTTCAAAGTAAATTTCTTTTTTTCCAAGAATTTCTGCCACTGACGATTTACAAATATTGTACATCTTAGATAGATCAACATTTTTAACACCATTTTTTGCGTGAATTATCAGATCCAGCTTTTGCTCCAAGGTTAGCCTCTTAGCAGGCTCTTTTCTCTGCAAATAAACAGTACAATAATGTTTGTTTTGTATCACGGTTTTCTTAAAAATACATATTTTCTCATCATTTTTCATTTCAGTTTTAAATTATTATAGGTTACGTCAACAAAATGTTCAATAAAACAAACCTTTACTTTGAATTACAAAATAATTACCTGCATCACTCTCTCCTTTGCACCTGACATTTTTTTGTTTAGAAAAACGTTATTTTATTAACATGTACACATGTATGTATGTATTACATTTGCATAAAAACCTCGAAAAACAAAGAAAAGTACTAGAATCAGCCAGAAAAACCCTTTGCGCATGCGCCAGAAGTTCGGTAATCCCAAGGTGACGAGAGTTCGGAAATGTGGAAGTCTGCGGAACGTAAAAGTTCGGAAATGTGGATGTTGAGTGTACTTTCAATGCGTGGGCGGTTGCTTCTATCTGTCGTCTCACTTCTGTTTGTCCTTTTTCATAATTGGCCGCTGTCGGCGTATATTTTGTCAATGTTCACAGTGTTCACACTAGCGATGGGAATAATCGAGATGCAATAATCGAATTAGTAGATTATTAAAATATCTCGAGATAATCGATTATGCTATCTGAAAATTAGTAGTCAAAATTAGTAGTACTAAAATTAGTTGTTCGGCGAGAAGCGAGAACCGAGATACAACTGTCAGACGCGATATATTGCGCACTGCGCAGGCACTTCTCGATCTATTTATTTGCTAATTGAACAGGATTAGTAGATAGCTGCCGGCCGTATGGTATGGTTCTCTCATTTGTTGCAAGATACGGCGATATACAATACATACGATTTTAATTAATACACGGCAGTCGATAATATGAAGACAAGTCTCTCAAATGTTATTGATTTTTTTAAGGAGAGGTTTTAGTATATTTGGCATGTGGATATATAAACCCTACTAGTAATTTTGACTAATTTGGCAGTAAAATTATGTAAAAAAAAAAAAAACAGAAATGATGAATGATAATCGATAAATTTCATTTATTTCATTACTTTTAAAAACCACGTCATAAAATATAACATAAATTAGAACAAAAATAATAGGCAAATATTATTTTGGGTACGATGGCATAAAATATTATTGTATATAATAAATTATTGCCAAACATATACGACAGTAAGATTTTCGATTACACTGTGTTATCTTAGGTTTCATAACTAAAATTAGTACTACTAATTTTTAACTACTAATATTAGTAGATTATGAAGATGTCTCGATTACTAATAATCGATTATTGAAATATCTCGATTATGCCCATCGCTAGTTCACACCATATATCTAATACATACTTAATAGTATTAGATATATGATTCACATGACTAACCAAATGAGAATAAACAAACAGAACACGCTTGACAAGTCACAGCATAGATAGACCAATTACACATGTCATAATGATAACACGATGCCCTCTAGAAGCCCCATGTGAAGCCTTGACTCTTAGGCTCATTGACGTGAAATTGACTTGAAACGACTTCTTTTTTTAATAGTAAAAATATAATTTATTAAGCGTACTGTTAGGTCATTCGATTCATATAATTTCGTAATTATAGAGAACACTTATAGTTTATGTGTCATCGATTACATTGCTACTGAATAACAGTAAAATTGTGAAATTGTTGTCAAATTAAAGATTTGACTGTTCGCTAATTTAACGTCTTATTTGTATATTTAAAATAAATGTAAATTGTAATGTAAATTTGATATAAAATAAAGAATAATAGAATAGACCTTTAAGGCAGCTTTACAGTTCGCAATTTTTCTTGCCATCAATAAATATTGTAGCAATTTTATTGCGCGCACGCGTATTTGTGTTTATTTGGTAAGAAATTTTCGCAAGACATAATACGCGTGCGCGCAATAAAAATTACTGCTAATTTTTCATGCCGGCAAGAATAATTGCAAACTGTAAAGCGGCCTTTAGATTGACGTGGATTTTGTCAGATCTACTCATGCAAATAAAGATGAAAATGATTAACCTGAGTTAAAAATTTGTAATCTTATTCGAAAGCGAAATCCCACTAAATCAAAATTTTTTTTTTTTTTATAGACTATCTGCAGAATAACTAGAAGCGC
This sequence comes from Aromia moschata, assembly GCA_029963805.1. Taxonomy (NCBI): domain Eukaryota; kingdom Metazoa; phylum Arthropoda; class Insecta; order Coleoptera; family Cerambycidae; genus Aromia; species Aromia moschata. The sequence continues at coordinate 371,393 of JAPWTK010000234.1, forward strand.
CCCGCGCGGAATTTTTGATAACTTTTGTACTGTGGATTTTGTATTGTGTCATATGCGTCGAATTGTTTTTTGTAATATTTTTGAATTTGGGAAAGAATTCACAGTGTTGCAAATGTTATTAATTGCACGGGGAAGAATTTCTTGATAAAATAAGTATAATTTTCACGAGAATCATATTTATATTTTGTGTTGAAACTGTCTAAACTATTTGATTTATAGGTTATGAATGTAATTGTAAAGAATTAAGTGAAATGTGATAAAGAAAATAATAACGTGCAAAATTAGGATAGTATGTACAACAATAGTGCAATTAAATAAAGAGTCAGGTTTAATGATATTTATATTTTATTAAATGACAGTCTATGTACCGCAATTTATATCATATATATTTTTGACAAATGTTTTATACAACTCTCTTGGTGTTGCGTCGAAAAATGAATAATATTTATTTCGTTATTATTCGCTAAAATCTTCATGAGTGCTTACTTTCAAAATTGGAGGTTGTAAATTAACCAAAATAGCTGCCATAAGAACAATGTCATCGAAAATGTTAAAGTGACCAGAATTTGATTTTGCCAAAGACGGACATGTTCAGCTGGTTCACACTGACGAAAATAGAGTTTATTTTTCGCGTCTTCAGGCGCGAGCTAAATAGCGCCGCAGGCGAAAATTTTTAAAACTTTCAATGTCATGCGTTTTCTGGAACTTCAGAATTTCAATGAAAAATACATTTTCATAAAAATATACTATCACAAGGATACCTACTTTTTGGAATTTGATGCCTTTTTGAAATACTGATATTTAATCACGATCGATACGATACGTCGATACGTCTTCAGATTAACCTAGAAGACGTAATTACGGACATTTTAATAAAAAAAATTCAATGACGGACGTCTGGTCACTTTAGGTTATGTAGCGCGACACAAAACACTGCACTGCTAATATGCCCGATGCTAATTCAAGATGTGACGTCCACAGTACTTCGTGTTCAAGTTATAGTTTATTACTTTTATGAATTGGATGGCTTCCGCAATGATTACAATGACATAATGAGCAATAAATCGTATTTTGCGTATTGTCTTCTTGTAATATGCCAGCACGAAACTTATAGAGTAAGCCGCCGCGAGCGCTGTTGTCGCGAATCGCTAAGCTCCGCCTTTCTGCAGATAGTCTATAGGTAAAACAAGATAAGCGTTACGCTCCCTGGTGGTCGCTCAACAAACTAACGACTGGGACATCGTTTATTCAAACTTCCATTTGTGCCATTGTGTTTTGAAAGTTTTCCGTTTATATTTGTGTTGTATTCATTAAAAATTATTATATTAGCGTTATTTTGTGAGTATTATAATTATAATCAATCACTATTGTTGTGTACCTCGCTGTTTGTCTGTTGTCTCGCTGTTGTTTGAATTAACTTTTCATATATTTCTTGAACAAGAAAAGCATCAAGTTTGCCTTATAAATAAATTTGGTCAAAGGAACGTATAGTCAAGCGCAAGGCTTGGATATTAAAACTGAGGATAGGAAAGCCCATCAGTAAATTTATGAGAGTCTGTTCTCTTCATTTTGCTGAGGAGGATTCCTTTCATCGATGTAAGTTTTAGTATTTTTAAGGTTATTGTACATATATTTATCATTATTATTTTTCGGTTCAGCTAAGGATTTTAAAAAGCGAAAGATACTGAAAAACACTGCAGTACCTTCAAATTCAAGAAGTCATGAATGACCTGCGTCATTTATTATATATTTTATATAATAAATGCCTGCATTCAGAACATGTTCACCCTCATAAACACACTTTGAATTTACAGTGCCATCTAAATATTCCATATATTTCAAGATACTCAATCTAATGTCTGCCATTCTACTTAAAACTCTTTTCAATTAAAATATTAAACAATTTTGTAAAAAAACACGTGTATACCTTGAAGTATTTATTAAACCTTTTCAAAATAAACCGATCCAACCTAAAAATGTATCTTCCATAGGTATCTTCTATCAGTCTAAAATTCAAAAGAAAATCACTACAATTATGCCAGCAACTTGTAAACAGTAAACCTTGATCACAATAAGTGTTTTAGATAGTAAATAATCAAATACTACACATAAATAATAAACTAAAGCGGCAACTTGAATATAAAATACATTAACAGCAATGTAAAAACAAACATCTAATGTCCCAATCGTTAGTTCGCAATTTTTCCGCACTGGCGCTGGCATCTTAAATTCTGACGCCTATACGATTCATTCGTTAGTCGAAATTTAGGCTGTGTTCGTTCAGCGAATAGTCCGACCACGGTAGTCAGACATTCAACGTCGAACAATTGGCTGAACGGGTTTTTCTACTTTGACAACTTACAGCACACATAACCTTAACGTAAAGTAACTAAATAGGGACCATGAAGCTGAGGCTACACAAAAAATAAATTCGATAGCTGCCCTCATATATGAACTAGAATATTGTTCATGAAAAATTTAAAATTGCTTATAAATAAATGTAGTTAGAGTAGGTACAGACCGTACAGAGTAGTAGGAACAGAGTTCCTTCGCTGAACGATCTCGACCACCGACGTTACATTTCAAATTCCGACCAACTTTCCCAATCAGCTGATTGGGCGGACCACTGAAGTAACTTTCTCGCTGAACGAATTCGACGAGTCCGACCATTCGCTGAACGCAGCCTAAAAATACGTAAAATGGATGACATAAATAGCCAAGTCGCCATCAAAAATCGGAATTCGGAATCAAATCAGTCATGACATGATTTATCATGAATCATGACGTGACATGAAAACAATGCGATGTAGGGAGAATACCGATGAATAGGGAATACATTTCACCGAATATAGTGAATATACCGTTTACCGAAGATAGTGCATATATGTAATGAACATACCTGATATTCATAAAAATGTCCCTAGACATATCGGAAACGGATATAGCTCCCACCGCTGTCAATAATGACGTCATCGGGTGACGCTTCGATTTCATTCCAAAATTTCCAAACGATCATCAAACAGCGAATGACGTTTTGATAAGCCGGCGCCATTTTCGTGGGTTGAACGTCGGCATTGTGGTCATAAAAGTGTGAAAACAAGGTATGTATTTCTATAGAAGCGTACTAATATCGTTTATTTATTGTCTGTAGTTTCATAGTTCTTATGCGGTATTTTTTCGAATCGGAATTATACGTTCGATGTTTAGTTTAGAGGATAGCGTCTCCATACATTGTGTGAGCAAGTTTATTCGTGTAATTGTTTAATGTGCAATAATAATTACTAATGTTTTGTGTTTTGTAGAAGAGAATTAAGGGGTTAAACTAACGTTTTTTTTTTTTTTTTTTTGAAGAAATTCGGTGGGGTGATGTAAGTGACTAATTATTGTTACTGCTATAACTACTGCATTTTTTTTGCAGAATGAGCGATTTAGACGACAAAGATCGGTCTAGGGAACGCTCCAGACGCGACCGGCCGACCCGTTTCTCCGAGGCCAGCAGGGACCGCAGCATGGACAGAGGCAGGGAGCCCCGCAGCATGAAGTCCTCCAGCAACCGAGTGTACGTATCAAATATTCCTTACGAGTATCGTTGGCAGGATATGAAAGATTTGTTTCGGAGTCAAGTCGGTGACGTGCAGTTTGTCGAATTGTTTGTCGATGATAACGATAAGCCTAAGGGGTGCGGTATCGTTGAGTTTTCCGATTCTATGTGCGTAAAGAAATGCATGGAGATCATGCAGAGGTACGAGGTGAAGGGCCGTAAGTTGGTCATTAAGGAGGACACCGGCAACGTGAGAGATAAGCACGGGGCGATTGTCAGCGGCGGAGGCAAGAGGGGCCGGGACGGCGATAGGTATAGAGACGATCATCATCGAGACATGGGTGGCGGTGGAGGCGGCGGCGGCGGCGGTGGCGGCATGTCACTGCGCGATGACGGCAAGTGGGGCAACACTTATGGTCTGAGTCCTCATTTTCTTGAGTCTTTGAATATCGACGCCCCCCTTTGTAACAAGGTCTTTGTCGCGAATGTAAGTATTAACTTTTTTTGTTAGGACATCGCAGAATACGCCTCGTGTATTTGAAACTAATGGAGACTGAGACTGTTGGTGTTTATATTTGGGCCTTACAGGTGTTGCTCGATTGTGCCGAGTTGAATTTAGTACTAAACGAGTTGGTTTCGTGATATGCTGTTCTGACACCGACATTGTTTTGGGGAAATAGTTTTTGGCCATTTGGGAAATTGTGTATGTTTTGCTGCATTATTTTTATAATACAGGAGGCTTATGTGTTATGGTGTTTTTGTTATATACAGGGTGTACCAAAAGTTTGAGGAAATAGGTTCTCGGTAGTATAGTTTTATTTAAGGAATGGCTCGAAAAACAAAAAGGTAGATGTTGACTGGTTAGACAGTTGGATTTTGTTAGTGTGGCAAAATTCCTTAGAGTAATTGATGTTTTCAAATAATTTCATTGGAAGCAGATACCTTCCAGAAAGTAACTGAAATCTTTTGAAAAACTATATGTCCTATAGCATTTGAATTAGCTTGGCTAGAAGAAAAATAATTGTGTTTTTTTAGGTTAGTCGCTGAGAATATTTAAAATGGACATTGGGGTGAAAACGTCAAATCTTGTTGAATTCAGTATTTCAATAATTGTCTGATTCACAATAAATGTGGTAATTTGATATCCATAAATAACAATATGGAGACCCATCAACAGATGATTGAACTGTGGACTTTTTTTGGGATTTTTTTTTTTTGCAAATGCAGAGGTATTTTGTGACACAAAGCAGTCCTGGTAAATGAAGTAAATTTTTTGTTCATCGTGCAATTCTCTTTATTAATCGTAATCCAGAGTGCATAACACACTAAATCCAAGGTCCCCTTTTATTGCAAGACGTAAAGTTGTGTACAGTTTGCTTTTTGGTCTTTAATCTTTATTTCTTTTTAATAGAACATTTTGGTTTTACTTAATTTGAAGTAAATGTTTCTTGACCCTGAACTAAGTTATTCAAATAAGGAAAAGAGTGGATTGGATTTATTGAGGAGAACTGGCATTTTATGAGACATTAATATCGATTTACACATTTTGTTTTCCACATGGCATCAGATGGCAAGACCCTCCCTCCGGTCATTACTACAAGAATTTGAGTAATAACTGTTTAGTACAGTATTTATAAAAATTGGTATTTAAAAATGTTATTGTTGCGTATATTGTCAAGGAAACAGTTTGAGCAGTATTTTAGGAATGGAGAAATAGTTGACAACTATTGATTCTTGGCTTTGCGTGGAAAATTTGTGTAAAGGACTTTCGGCAAGTACATATATTTTATGACTCTCTGGAGGTATTTTCTGGATTGTGTTGTTCATGTTACTTCCTGCACACGTTTCAATGACCCCTCATGGAGCCATCAATATTTTGGAACACCCTTTATATAATAATGTTTGTCTACATGTCAGTGTCGATTGACATACATAAATTTTGGATGCCTAAAATATTTGCAAATTTTGAAAGTTTTGATAATCCCAATTTATCAAAGATTTCTGTTTTCTAATTGTTATCAAATCTATTTTATATTTTGTGCTTTCTAAATAAGAGTTCAAATTGTATTAAAAACATCTCTTATGGGCAGGCCAACTAATTTTTGTGTTAGGCAACATGTTTATATGGAGAACTCATTTTTTGTTCCTAAAGATGTTGCAAATAGTCTTTTTGATGAATTGTCTTATATGGAAAGTAAATTTGTAGACAACATAGAATTTTTTGTTTTGTTTGTAGTGTCACATTAGAATTTTCTCATTGTAGTTTAACCGTTGTAATTGAGAGGACCCTTTCGCTTCTAATGCCTTGTTGTTTTGCAGTTGGAATATAATATTGACAAGAAAAAGTTAAAGGAGGTGTTTAGGTTAGCTGGTCGGGTGATTCGAGTCGATATACCCACCGATAAAGACGGGCGCAGCAGGGGCTTCGCCGTCATTGAGTTTGATCATCCCGTCGAGGCAGTCCAGGCTATATCCATGTTTCACAACCAGGTCCTCTTCGATCGCCCCATGACTGTCAGGATGGATCGCGCCAACGAGACCTTTAAGCTCCCCGAGGGCCTCAAATCTGTCGGCATGGGCCTCGGTCCTAACGGAGAGCCCCTGAAGAATGTAGCTCATAATTTGCCCTCGCTCGCCAATGCTCAGCAGGGGGTGGGAACGGGAATTTTGGGCGCCATGCCCAATAATTCTCTGCAGCTGGCCAACGCCCTCAGTGGCTTGGGCAATGTTGGTGCCCTGGCCAATCAGCAAATGCTGCAAGCCGCCAACTTGACCGGTTTGGCTTCCAACCTTTTGGGAAACGGATTGGGGGGTACTGATCTGTCATCGCTAGTCGCCTCTGCTCAGAACCCCCTCGTACAAAACACGGCGACCCAACAGTTCGCCGCTCTGGCGACTCAGAACTCGGGCTCCAACTTGACGGGGCCCTCCGGCAACTTGTCTTTCACGGCCGCCAGGGGTGGCGGAGATAACTCTTACAATAACCAGAATTCCAATTTCACGTCGTCCGCGTCTCCACAGTACAACTCGGGGAACGTCGGGTCCAGTGGTAGGTCTTTTGTCGGCCAGTCGAGCCTGTCGGGATTTTCGGGCAGCGGAACGTACTCAAACGATAGGATGACATTCGGAAATTCGGGTGGCGGAGGTGGCAATATGTTGAGGTCCCAAGGAGACAGAGTCGACTCTAATAAGTCTTTCTCCAGGAAGATTTTAGTTAGCAATGTAAGTGGTAAGATTAATCCTTGGAACTGATGGAATTGTAGGTAGGTGCTGTTTGTGAATGGTTGCCGTTCTGTACTCGTGTTTTAATTGATTATTGGAATGGACATTTTATACAAAACACGGCTGTAACATCTGCCATGTAAACAATTTTGACAATTCTCTCTTGGTTGGCGAAATTTTGTAATCTCTGTGGTTATTTCTCTACAGTTACGTTGGTCATTGGTATCCTCCAAGATTTCTTCTCATTGTCCACAGCGTCTCGTCCTTTAATTCTTAAGCATTACATGATCGTGACACAGTTAAATTTTCGTTTTTCAGACATTCGTAGTAAATAATAGAAATGGTAATGTCGGAAGAGGAATTACCGTGTCAGTTAGAAGTCTGCTTTTCTCTTAGCAAAACAATTCCATCAGTTTCTCGTTTGAGCTATTTTAATTCGTCTTTATGAAGTAATTACTCTTTGATGCGATGATTTTCTAGTTACCCACCACTGCCAGTTACAAAATGTTGCATGAGAAATTCACAGAGTACGGTGACGTCATGGCATTTGAAGAGAAGTCCGCCGGCTCTGTCCTTATCACTTACGGATCTGACTGGCAAGCTGAGAGAGCTATTAGTATCCTTTCTTAACTAGATCTCCTGAAGTGGTACTTATTCTCCAAGTCTAGTTGTTTTTAACAATTTGTTAATTTGTTTCGAAGTGTTTTCCTTAATGAGTTTTTCAGAAAACTTGGATAGAGCCCGGATAGATGGTCGAATGATTGACGCAAGGTTGTGGTTGTAAGGAATTGCCCTTGAGGAAGTTTGTAAGGAAGGCCGTCGCTTTAAAGTTTTTTTTTTTTTTTGTAATTACAAGAGTAGAAGTTTAGGAATGTGTCCTTTTCTATTCAGATTTTGATGACATGGAAGTGTTTTTCGGTTCTCACTTTGTTTAAGTATTTTTAATGTGGTGTGTATAATTTTAGAAGTGACCATAACGAATATGTCACTATGATAAATAAATCAGTTTGTATTATACTAATGCTTTTATTTTAAACACCTTTTAATTTCATTGTCACCTCGTAATAATTTTGTGTTTTGGTATGATTTTTTGACAGTCTAAACAATATAAAAAAAAACACGATGCCACTATTATTATCTGTAGGTTTGTTCTCACAATAGTTTAGAATCGGTCAAAACTTAATTGATTTTGTGCAGTCATTTACCGCTCCAACAAGATTTAAAATTCAGAAGTACAGTGCAGTGTTCCAAAAATGAGTGAATTGTGTTCGGAACTGGTTCTGAATTGTTCTTGGAGTTCCAGGATTTTACATGAATTTTTAATCGGTTTAAAATGCTATCTAACCTCACTTATTTGTTTTTGTTATAAATTATATCAGTAATGGAAGATGACAACCGTTGACTTACGTTACTACTATCCCTCCATTTCTGTATTTTAAACATATAGAATAAAAGGCCTAATGTGCTCTAACAGGTTTTATTTTGTGATTTTATAGGTTAGTATTATCAAACAAAATTCTCAACACTAGTCAAGTCGGTTCTAGAATTATATGTTTGCAGATGGATTCTAAGCAGTTCTGAACTGTGGATGTTTTGTTGAAAGAAATTTTGTATTTTGTTGTGAGCTGACTGAAAATTGGAACGACGTCTACTGTTGAGTCGTTAAATCTGGTAGTCATATCTAGTAATCTTATGGCAATCGAGTATTCAGCATTTATTTTATAATATATAGTAGGGCTGGGACCAACTGGTATGATATCTTAACGATATCACCAGATAATTCCCTTAGAATAGTCCTCCGAGATTGGGAGGATATCGCAATCCTCGGATGTGACATAATCGGTGACTTGTCATTATGACTATGGCAAAAATGCGGCCACGGTATATGTAACATAATTATTGACTTCAGCATATATTTACTGAGATCACCTTGCAAAATATGTACCAAAACTCAGAGAATTTCAAAATAGACAATTATTAGGAAGTGCAGGGTGCATTTTGAATTTTTTTTTTTTTTAGAAATAAGACTAAAATTTCGAAAACAAAAATGAAATTTTATTTGGGAATTTTTCAAACGAGGTGCTACTCATTGGAAAAAATTGCAATAACAGTACCATCTGTATGATGGATTAAGTGACGTTCGTTACTTTTATATTACAGAAGTAGAATTAAATTAATTAAATTACTTTCAATTGGCGTCAATACCTTGTTGCAGTTGAAAAGCTCGGGGAGGGGGACTATTTATATTTATGCATTTACAGTGGCGGCAAATTAAATAAGGACAGTCTAATGTCACAGAGGCTGGTGGTTACTAGCAAGAAAAACGACGGTTGAATATCGATTGTTTACTGAATATCTACTTAACTTATTAAGAGAAAAAGCAACTAACAAGGAGAATAAAACTAATCGCTTAAAACTACAAAGTAAATAAGGATTATGCAAGAAAATTAACATTGCCATGGGAAATTTAAATAAGGACAGAATAACATGATCAGGATAATGTGTACAGAATTCGAAATACAATGGTAATTATTAACTAATTAGTAAACCTGAAAATTTAGTAGGAAATCCCGGGCGTGAATTACGATTTGACAATGTCCTGGCATCGATTTGATAAATTTCTGACATGCATGGAGTGGTATGGTGTTCCATGCTTGCTGTACCGGCCCCCCCCCCCCCCCCCCCCCCCCCCCCCCCCAAAAAAATTGGGGGAAATTTTTTTCAGAATTAGTATGGTGTTGATTCAAAATATTCTTTATATTCTTGCCTTTTTCCGGGAAGTAGTAGGTGTTGATTCAAAATATTCTTGTCATATTCTTGCCTTTTCACCTCATGCCATATATTTTCAATAAGATTGAGGTCTGGGCTATTGGGGGCCAGTTTAATACATTTACTTTTTCAGATACATATCAATTAGACACTGTTTTAACCTTATGTTTAAGATTGTGTTGAAACTTCCACAATATGGGCAAATGATCCTCAGTCCTATAAGGTAACATTGTGTTCTGTAAAATATCTTTCTCTTTATGTTGATCCATTCTTCCATCATTTTTTTAAAGACCCACTCCATACCATGATACACAAACTCAAATCATAATGCTTCCACCTCCATGTTTGACCACCTTAACTGTATTACGTGGATTCAATTCTTCATTTTTATTACTGTACATAGTGCCTCCCATCTGAGCATATAATATTCTGTTTATTTTACTTTCGTCTCTGAATAATACTAACTTCCAATCATTAATAGTCCACTTTAAGTGGTCTCGTGCGAACTGCAAACGTTTCACTCTGTTTTGTTCTGTTATTAAAAGTTTTCTGTCAGCAATTCGGCTATGCAAGTCTGCCTCAATCAGTCAATTGCGTATTGTATGTACCCCGACATTGATAGAGGTTATCTCTTTGTTTTAATTTCCTATAAATGTCAGGCAGTTCAAAGGATTAGTTTTGGTCAGTCGAATAATTTTCCTGTCCAACCTTACAGACGTTTTCGTTTTTGTTGCCGGGAAGTCTTTTCGCATGTGTTATATGTTTTGAAGTAGCGGATACCGACGTACTTGACCTTTTGAACAGTTAGCTGCCAGGCTATTTTTCTTATTAGAGTATTTTTCATTATATAAAGCAATAATTGCTGCTGTGTTTGCAACAGTACAAAGCTGTGATTTCTGAGGATTCTTATTCACACACTCGCATAAGCATTGCCGTTGGACGGTTACTAGGGATGGGCGATACCGATCCGATATATCGAAGTATCGATACTTCGTTTGTAATACATCGAGTTTTTGGCATCGATAATTCTCTCGAGCGATATTCTAAAATATCGATATTTTCGTTGCGATACCGAATAAGTATCGGAAAATTTTTACCCAGTAAAAAAACGCGTGTTCGCCCTGTGTTGTTAGTTGCCAAAACAATCGTACAAGAATGAATTTCTGTTGTTTGTTGCGGTTTTTTTTGCAAAAACTTCGATGAACATCAAGTAAGTGTTTAACCTAACCTAACTCCTCTGTCTTTGCTTTAATGTTGGCAAGAGTCTGTGTTTACAGCACCGGCCATCTCTTAACCTAACTCTCTGTACACTTTTCTGCTAATGGTAATTTTTTTTAGCAACGATCTGAAGAAATTTGGAATTTTCACTCAAAATGAGTGAAATACATTTGCAAAAAAACTGTTATTATAACTTTATATGTGTGTTAGTTTTTGAAAAACTGTTAGAAAAACTTGTTTATAAAAAAACTTGATCCATTTTTAGCAAAATGAGAAAACGCTTATTATTAGGGACAATATTTGTGATTCACGGAAAAAAAGATATGTAAGCATTAACAAATAGTAATAGTATGACGATGGAGGGAGTTTTCATTCAATTTTTACCATTAAAACAGTAAAAATTTAATGAAACCAATCTTTTTCGAGTCAGTACTTTTCTTTTTTTTATGCGTTCCATTAATCGAAATGTTTTTTTAAATTTATGTTATTGATCAAAACCAAAGAAATGGGTATTTTTATTTTTGTTGATCTCGCTTGAAGTTGAGAGAAATTTGAAGTTTTAATTTATTTCAGAATGTTTATTCCAGAGCAATTCTTTTATCCTTTTTAACAAATAATAAAAAAATAAAAAATAAATTGTTTGTTAAAACTTTGGATTATTTTCCTGCTCATCAAATAATTTTTTATCTTTATATTCACATTAAATTATTCTAAATGTTCAAATTTTGGAAAAGTATTCATTTGATTACCAATATATCGATTAATTTTGATAAATATATCGATACCTGGGTATCGAAAAACTTAAAATACTTGCAATACCGCGTATCGATATTTTTGCTTTCGATTCCCATCACTAACGGTTACAATACAACTCACAAAACATATACTATACTATACAGATACAACTGTTCAGAGTAGCGATGTCAGTATTGTAACTATTCGTTACTTTTTATCCGTTACTTGGCGAAGTAACGGATACTGGGTAATCGTTGAAAAAAGTATTCGGTACTGAGTACTTTGGAACTGGCCCCGTTGCCCCGAGTCATGATTACATGTAATGACGAATATTTCGGATTCGGTAGTTTTCGTACTCGTACTTGTACCTGCCTATAACTGTAACTTACCACACCGCACGGATTTCGGATATTGAGTTTGGTATTGGTATTTATTAAGGTGTCTAGTATACGATCGGATATTTTATATAACCCTAGGTAATTTGTAATTATTCGACGTGATGAACACTGATACCTAATAATTATTGTGAAATAAGTATATCACAGAATTTAATTGTTTATTTACCTTTTTTTAGTGCACTCTGCAGGAGAAAAATGAAATATTATGTTTTTAATTGACATACACATTTTATATTATCTTATATTTTAGAATGATACCTACTGTTAATAAACTCAATTTTTTTTTAATGAAAGGATTCCTCAGACGAACAAAGTTACAAGTGACTGTACTTCTAGTAACGTTAAAAAGTAATTTGTACCGTCGTATACATAAGTACTACTCAGTAACGAATACAAAGTAACGAGTACGCGGTATAAAAGTAACGATTACTCTTGAGTACTAAAAAGTAACTGTATTTGACATCACTACTGAACGTGCATGTCAGTTTATGCACATGGCCTTGAAGAACAGCACCTTGTTTATGTCTTGGCTTGAAGAATTGCACCAATGCGTCTTAATACAAACGCAAGTGTTTGTTGTCCTTATTTAATTTTCCGTTTGCATTTGAACAGTCCTAAACTCTGTAGCGCTCTATCCATGCAATATAAAGATTTAGGCGTCTAGGCTTTACCATTCAAAATGACAAATATTACTTCACTTTTGAACATGCATCATTTCTGAATGATGATAAATTTCATAGTTATAACACGCTTTTTACAGTTGTCTGCAGTGTCCTTATTTAATTTGCCGCCACTGTATATTTAAAACAAATCACAAAACCATTACAAATGTACATTTATTGGAACATTATGGAAAATATATTACAGATCTGTCACTTCCGACGAATATCTCTCGAATGTCCGCTTTCCCGTTTCCTTGGTTCCTCGGGAATGTTTGTTTTATTTCCAGGCATACCATAACTCAAACATTCGCGCGGGTCCACTTGAGTCGTAGGCTGCTATCTACTGCTGACACTATGAACGAGAGAGATGGAAATGGTGGTTATTTCGAAGCTGAAAGCGAAACTGTTGTCAGACTTTTGACAAGTGGCTGTCACAATTGTAAAATAAATAATGGCTGGTTTTTTTATTTTATAATATCAATATTCACTTTGGTTTATAAACATTTTTACTGAAAAATATTGAATAGTTACAAAGTTACGAGCCTTGCTGTAATTTAAAAAAAATTCTCCCTCCACGATCGCAGATTTTTCGAAAACGGGTTATCCGAAATAAAAAAATCAAATTGCATTAGAATCTGTATGAATGTAGTTATTGTTGTACGTAGCCGATTTTTTTTATTTTGATTTTTCAGTGGCGACCGATTGTAAATTTTTTCACTTTTTTACACTTTATTTTTTCATTCAAGCAGTCTTAAAAAGTAAAGTAATCAAAACATTTAAAATCGGCTACGCTTAACCTTAGCTACCTATTGCAAAGACGAATAAGACAAAAAAAAGTTGAAAATCGGTTGATAATTATCAACCGATTTTGATAATTGCTCGAGTTATTGAGGTGACCAGTTTGAAAAAAGTCGTTTTGAGAAAAATCCAGTCCATTTTTCTTACTATAAATATACTTTAAACTACAACTTTTCTTACTATAAAATCATGTATCTTCTAAAATATTTATACTTACATCGAACTTTCGAATCCTGAGCCATATGATTCTTCCTCTGTATCTCCAGTGGTGTCAACATTTTATAACTAATATTTAAATTAACATCACATTCAGTATCATGCAATTTTTTTCTTTTTGAAGCACTCGTGCGCCGTTTGGGACCTACATCTTCACCTTTTTCAATTTCAAATCTATTACGCGGTCGATTTAATTTCGTACCATTTCGTGAGGATCTACTTTTATAGTTTATACTGCTCCTACTACTTTTACGATCCATTTTTTTAAACAAAACACAAGATATTTTTCAATATAAGTAACAGAGTAGCAAAGTGTGTTCACTAAGAAACTTGAACATCTACCAAACTTCTTTTTTTCCCTTCTTTTATTGCAATCTGTTGCTTCTGAATATTCAGCATTGTTTTAATCAAAACTTGTTGAAGTGGTGTAATTTTCCGTATCTAAGTCCAGTGACTTAGCCACGGTCTTTCGAACTTGGTCTTCACACATCCAGAGATTTCCTTTTCAGTCTAGAGAAAATAGTTCCCGGTTTAGAAGCTCTGATGCTAGTATATTATTGTGATTTATTTATAAGTCTGTCTTTATATTTAGGCATTCTGTGCTTTATTTTTTCACTAACGGTGCGAATTTTGAGGTCACTATGGAGTCTTCCGTTGGTGACGTACCAAGGGGCATCAACTATTGTTCTTAATATTTTAGACTGGTATTTCTTATACTTCTGGTCCTTCTAATTATTTCTAAGTTTGAATTAGCTGCAGTTCCCCACAGTTCAATACCGTACGTCCACGGTGGCTTGATAATGCACTTGTAGATTAGTAGTTTGTTTTTGAGCGACATTTTTGATTTTCGATTTAGCAACCAATAGTATTGAATAAAAAGTTTTCCGAGGGATTTTGTTAAATATGTTTCCTTTACATTTAACTTTAAATTAAAGCAAAACAAATTTTTTTGACCCATCCCCCTTAACAGCCTTGACAAAAATACGTCTTTTTTTGCTCGGCCCACTTTGATGCTTTTTTTTTGGATGGCTCCTTATAATAAATGACGTTATGATCTTCGGTTATTGAGTGTTGTTTCAAAAGCCGATTAAGGCTTTTGAAGAGATTGCAAACAATAATTTTTAATACAAACAACTTTAGATGCTTTAGAAAATATTAAGAGAGGTTATTTTATTATCTTTAATCGTCTGCATTAAACTGTTTTTCACACTTTTTTTACGTTATGACTTTCGGTTATTGAGTTGTTTCTGAATTGCGTTTGAGGAGATTGCAAACAATAATTTTTAATATAAACAAGTAAACTGGCTTTATCTAGATGCTTTAGAAAATATTAGAAAGGTTTATTTATCTTTATTTATGTATTTATTTATCTTTAATCATCTGCATTAAACTGTTTTTCACACTTCAAATTTAAGTCAATTTCCAGTATTTCTTTTTAAACCAATTACGTAAAGTAGAAAATTATGAGGAAGCAATTCATCCCACGATGAATTACTTCTGCAATCACTAGACATGCAGTTGCATTCACGAGATGGTCTTTACACTTTAACGTCGCATTTATTTTTAAGTATAATGGATATCGGAAAAGGTTTTGAGAAGAATATAGCTACGAGGGTGAGAAAAAAATTCAACTGATGGTGTTTTTCAATTTTTTATTTAATATATAACAAAATTCATATAGCTAATATAATTGTAAATATTCAGCACTCAGTAAATCACACAATTTAATTAAATACTAGGCAACAAAGCCACGGCTTGTCCCTCGAAAAAAAAAAATATGTATACTATGAGACAGGGCGGGAACAACGGCGGTTCTGTCGGTAAACATACAAACATTTATTTACCTACAATTAAACTATCTCCAAGTATATGTGAATCTATAGAATTAACTAGAGACACGCTACAGGGGTCCAATTATGATCAAATCAAAAGGTAACGTAAAGGGTTTCTCTTTTAAGGATTTTAATTCTACACGTCGAGTAAAAATTTCCTCACGTCTCCTTACCATTAGCAAACATGTAACATTACACTAAGACATTGGACTTCCTATAAACTCTGTGTTACATTATGGCCTAGCGTCTCATTCATATTTTTTATACGTATTTTTAAATTTAATTATAAGAATAACAGATATGACAAAGTCAAAATATTTGCCAGTACCTATGTTTTCCATTTAAAAATATTAAATTTATATCACATTATTGTTTTCGTTTCGAATGCTCATAACGATGCAAAAAATGTATTCCTTCGCTCCAAATTTTGGCTTGGCTGCGACTGTTTCCTAAAAAAAAAATGAAGCAGTCGTCTCGACTTTGAGACGGTCAATTTCTTTGAAAAGCAGTCGGTCTCACAGGTAAAATGGCTTGGGTTAGTAACGAAATATGGTAATTTGACGGCGGCGATAAGGCCAACCGTCCACTGGTTAATGTCGATGAAGCTGGGCAAGTTTGAAGGGAAGAAAATTTATGTCTGGAAGAGCTATTACATTGTTTTCGAAGCACAACATTTCGTAAAACGATGCAGGCAATATACAAGTCTTGGCAAGTTTCAGTATAACTTCTAGTAATAAATCATGGTGTTTTGAGTATTAAGGTTGAATGGGAAACAAACATTTTTGTCAAAATGCTCAGACTATGTCAACCGAGGTTAAAATTAACTTAAAAATATGTTCAAATTAGACATACTTCAATTAATTGACTGAAATATTTTTGTCTTTGAAGATATTTTTAACATCAGCAGATAATAAAACAAATTGTCTTAAAAGGCGGCACTTGGGCTTTCATTTGATGATTATATCACTGATATACTGATTTGTACTTTAAAGGTGAAATTATATAATGAAACAGTAAAAAAAGTTGGAAGAGCTTCTTCTGGTCATAATTGAGGTCATATCCAAATAATTTTGGTAGTCCGAAAAGTTGATGTACAATATTGTGTATTTTTTTGTTCATCTGCTCAGTCTAAACATCCTCCGATTATACCGCAGTAATACAGAGACTTCCAGTTACAATTTTCAAACCCCCTTTTCATTAGAATAACTTTAAAAACACAAGCTAATAAAACTTTTTTTCTAATATAAATACTTTAATGAGTGAAAAATGTAGAAATGTCTCATTGTATGGTTACTATCGTCTTGTACGAAATGTATCGTTTCCAATTTTATTCTTAGTTCAATGGCGATAGACCTGCATTCGATCCACGAGCAGTCGCTTCAAAAAACCAAGCGGGGCAGACAAAAATTTATGCAAACGTTACGCTGAAACACTACATAGTAAAATCAGTACAAATAAAAGAATCCGACAAGCGTAGCATTGTAGATCTTGACAAATATGTGTACGTTCAACGAAACAAAAGAATCCAATGAGAAAGGCGACCACGCCGCGGCGGCACGTGCTAAGTATTCAGTGGCACGCGATGAACGACTCGAGCGCCGCCGGCACTATCCCCCTTGTACGGGATCCTGAACTGTCTGATGACCCTCGCCGCGACGCAGCTCAGTCTCGTGTACTTCGCGACGTTCACTAACTCGTGCACTCGCTGTCCCTTCAGCAGGTCGGCGAACGTCTCGCCGTTGTCGTTCACCAGGTCGATGTGGGCGCCATGGCCGAGCAGCGCCTGCACCACGCCGGCAGGGCACGGCCTCGCCATGGCGGCCAGGTGGAGCGGCGTGTTGCCTTCGTCGTCCGTCAGGTTGGGGTCGGCGCCGACCTTGAGGAGCACCTCGGCGAGGTGCGCCGACGGGAACTGGCACGCGGGGTAGCGGCCCAGCAGCGCCACGTCGCGGCAGCAGGCCAAGTGGAGGGCCGTCCTGCCGAAGCGCGCCTTGATCCGCAACCTCACCAGGTTGTAGATGGCCCGGTGGATCTCCTCCGTCACGGCGTCGGCGCTCGTGTGGTGGTCCAGCAGCCTGGTGAGGAGGCAGGCCAGGTGCAACGTTATCACCATCACCCTCGTCAGGTAGGTCATGTCGCGCTCCACGTTTGGCATCCTCTCCAGCATCACGCTGCCCAGCTCCACCTCCCTGACGGCCTTGTTGAACACCCTGAGGATCTCGGCCACGTCCACCGGCGGCACCAGCCTGCCGCGCGTCGTGTGCTTGCCCTCCTCGCCCATCATGAACGAGAACAGCTCCGTGAAGCTGAACAGGCTGCTCTGCGTCATGGGGTTGAGGCGCTCCAGCATTGACTGCTGCATGTCGAGAGCATAGTTCCACAGCTCGATGCAGCGGTTGAACTTGCCGGCGTCCGCGTACACGGCGCCCCTGTATCGGATGTAGTAGCTGGTGTCGGGGTGGGCGGGGCCCAGGATCCTCTCGCGCATCACCAGCGCCTGCATGCGCATCTCGTCCGGGTCGGCCATCAGGTCGTCGAGGTTCTCGGGATCGGTTATCTCGAGGACGTAGTCGTAGGCGGCGACTTTCTGCGTCCGCTGCTTAGGGATCGGAGGGCCGTCGCCGTAATACCTGCAGACGCAAGGAATGATAAGCTTTCGCTTCAAAATTTTAGCTTATAAAAATTCAGCTTTCACAACATTTTGTTATTTATGTATATAGCGCCTGACAAATGAATCTTAACTTGAGAATGATCAACACCTCCTAACAGACAAGGCTTGGACTCTATCACGACATTTGCTGTGACGTCAGCATAAGTTGTTTCTAAATTCTAACCCTTCGCGGTTAGTACAGGTTATGTTTGTGTTTCTTGTGCGGTCTACAGTCAAGTTAATATTTTTTAGTTGTTTATTTTATTTGGTTAGATAAAAATTTGCAAAAGGTGTAGTGAAGTATTTCATTAACATGCCTGTTATGTGTTGAATGCCCTAGTGGAATAGAAAATGGACAATTTTTGGCTAAAATTTAGTACCATCTGAAAATTCAACGGTATACGAGTTACATTTTATAAGGATATATTATGCGAACAAGTACAGATTCTGTCGTTTCCTCCTTTTTGCTCAATACAACCTTGTGTTTTTTCATTTTAACTTTTGAATTTCGATATATCAATGATTTATCAATCTTTCTATCTAATATTCCAATAGTCAATTATCCAATATAACGGCAACGGTATAAGAACGCGGAACGTTACCAACTCAACTTACAAACCATTTATTATGACGGCACTTGGTCAGACATTCCGGCTCTGACTTTTTGGAAGTGTTGGAATGGTTCATATTAAAAAAATGGCATAAGCGGATGACAACATATTTTTCAGGAAACTTGTTAAACAATAATTATAAATGCACAGAAAATTCCTAATATTTCTAACTCACCTATCGTGCATGGCACGTTTCCATAATTCTAAAGCACCTATCATATCACGTTTCTTGTCGACACATGTTGCGCCCAATAATTCTAAAGCATCGATCCTCTCCCGTCTTGATACAAGATGTGGAAGTTTTATTAGATATTCTACTATATGATTATGTCCAGTCACGCGGCAGCCAACAATGGGGTCATCCCTACAAAGAAAAACAAAAAAAATTACATAAAAAAAAATAGTTTTTGGGCAAGAGATATAAATTGCAACTATCAGTCTTTTGGTATTATCAAAAAATGGGTATGAAGGATATTGATAAAAATGACATAATTTCACCTTTAGGGCTTAGAGGTGAAATTAAAATGTCGAAACGTCAATCCCAAAACCATTGGTGTCAAGGATTCGGTTTAAATTGGAATTTAACAATAACAAAATGATATAAAAGGTATACATTTTGAGATTGCAGTCAATTAATGTTGGCCAACTTGGAAGTTATTGTCAACAACTCTGTTATTGACAATTACATAACAAAGAGTTCTCAGTTATATCGGCCAACATTGTCTGCAACCTCAAAATGTATACCTTTCCCACTTAACCACTCAGTCAAGACTATCCTTCGGTCTGTTTCAAAATAACACAAACTTAGAGAAAATGTTGGAAGAGCTCGTCAGGACCTACCATAAGAGTCAACATCCATCGTGGCGCCGTGTTCGATCAGCAACTTCAATATCTCGAGGCTGCCCGATTCCGCGCAATCGTGTAACGCCGTATTACCCTTAACACTTTTCCTATTTACACTAGCTTTCAACGAGAGTAAGTACTTCGCGATTCTGATGTGTCCTTTATAGCACGCTATCATCAGGCAGGTGTGCCCGTGCCTGTTGGCCACCTCGATGTCGGCGCCGTGCTGCACTAGGTACTTGACTATCTCCAGGTGGCCGTCGAAGCAGGCGGCTCGCAGCGGCGTCGAGTTCGTCCTGGTGGTAGTGTTTACCTTGGCGCCGTGGCTGATCAACAGCTTCACGATGTCCAGGTGGCCGGCGGCGGCGGCGCACCACAGCGGCGGCGCGCCCTCTATCGTTTCTCCGTCGAACATTACTGAAAAAGGGAGATAAGTTACTCAAAATTTACATTCAGTAGGTATGGCGGCAGTATAGGCGTCCCCCACTACTACAACAGCAGTATAGCTCTGCCTAGCAGTTGTTAGTCACTCCCCAATCGATAGTGATTGGCCATTAAGCAGAGCTTTGATGCTTTGAACCACCTTTTCTTGTATGTATGTAGCCGCAAAATGAAGAAATACTTGCTATTGACTGGTTAAAGGATAGGATTTAAATAATCTTGGGAGGAGTTATGCGAAATTATTACTACTAATTGTTGTCACGAATAGCAAGTACTGTGAGAAAAATCTTGGTAATAATAATCATGAGAGTGTCTTACCAGATCCTGGTTGTTCCAGGTCTGCGTGGCATCTTTCTATGAGGTACTCAGCGACGTCGTAGTGTCCGTTCCTGCAGGCAATAACCAAAGGGGTGGCCCCTGACGTCTTTGCCGCTACCAGCATGGACACTTCGTCTTTGCCTTTGTTGCAGTGCAAGTATATCTGAAAGAAAAATAGAAAAGTCGTGACAAAAATCTGAGCGAAAAACGTCAAAATGAAAGGAAAGCTAATAGAGGGCTAACTTCACGCAGATGCGTTCGTTTTAAACAAAAAGATTAGAACTAAGGAGGCCGAACTGCGGCTTTTCCCGCCTCCAGAGGCGCTGTAAACAGTTGTGTACCACGGTTGCCACGGTATACAAATATAAATCTATACGTATACCGTGGTTCTGTACTAATCTGTGTGCGTTAGAGGTTAGAGTCCGTTTGGTTAGGTTATGTGAATGTCCGTGGTGCGAATACATGTGGCAGACGCTCGATATTTTTCGTTAATTTGTTATCTTTGCAATTACAAATTTTCGTAATTATCATTATGAAAATGTACTCAAAATATTTCATGTTACGTGCTGCAACGTTAACAATACAACAAAAGAAAATATTTCATTTCATACATGCATCAGTAATTTGAAATAATGTCAGGTTATTCTGACGCTTCGGAACGCTTCTTGTATCACACAATGCAACACAGCACTTTAGAACCATATTTATTTAACATTCGAATTGTATTTTTATTAAAGCCAAACGGCATGTAAGCATATTGTGACATTTGTGAAAATTCATTAGTGACAGCTGACAGTCATTAAGTTTTATAGTTTACATACTTAGTCTATTTAGTTTATACACTAGCTGTTAGTAAAAAATTGTATGGAATGACATATTAAATATTCTAGATGTCAAATGAATTATCTAGAACATTTAAAAACTATAAATAGTGTTGTTGTTGCTAGAATAGAGTTAGTTGTGATTCGAATTTTACACAGATAAGATCGACAAGTTGTAGAGTATTCACATGTGGTCCGCTGCTCATCACGTGACGTCGAGTACACTACTGTTTACAGCGCCTTCTGGAGGCGGACAGATTTGATCCCATGATACCGAACGAGTTCGGTCTCTAGTCTAGTCTTCTAGTCTTCTTGTTTTTAAATTATAAACGCTTGCAAAAAAGTTTCGAGGCTAACTTCGTTACGCACGGACGTTAAGATAATATATGGACAGCTGATTATTTGTTATCTGATATTGTAATAGATTCTAGTCTTCATAGATTTTCCGCCCTTTTTACATACAGGATTTATTTAACACAAAATACAGTGACGAAATAATTTACTACCAACGAATCACAACTTTCACTAGTTTATTGTAAACAATTTATATCGAGATTTATTAATTTTTTTGTGTCTTGCTTGAAGTGACTGAAGCAGACGTAGCAGAAAAATACATGCGTTTATTTGTCCAAAACAAACTGATTGAAACATGCTAACTTGCATTTCCGTTTACCTTTGAAAGTCCGATGTAAGAGCAATTTTAGCAAGTTTTAGAATCAGGAGTAGAAAGCGTGAAGACTTTTTAGTTATGCGGTTTGAGTTAAATGTTTATCATATTAAAGAAAGACTCAAATAAAATTATAGATGTGACGATGATGTTGAGGATAACTGGCGTTTTGTTTGTCTTTTGCTTAAAGTAAGTTTTAGTCTGCTTGATCATTATCATTAACTGATTGGCTTGAAGCTGCTTAAGTCGGGACAAATAAACAAACTATATGCGTCCGAAATCAAACTGTCGCCTATTAGAGCCGGTTGATGTAACAGGTATGGAAAATGTTTACTTTGAGATAGTAGATGAACGGCTGAAAGATTCGATGTGGAAGGGAATAGGACACGCCTTGGAGCGCCTGTGACTGATGCATTTAATGTTGCACAATTTTAACTGATGAACGATACAACACGGAGAGCTAAACGAAAGCATTTAGGGGAGGATCATATGCGTAGAAACGCTTTGCCGTTTAAAGATGAGGAATTTCCATCACTGTATATTTCGCAAGTCGGCATCTAGATTGGCACGGCCAAACTTCCATTTCCGTCCGAACTATTCTCGACGCTGACGCATTCAGGGATGTTTTTGTAACATAATTCCTTAGCTTATATCTAAAAATTAGTTATTAATTTCCTTAATAAACGAAACTGTTAATAATGCGCAAAAAGAAAATAAACAAAATAATCTGGAACCGTAGCCGCAGAGGTATTTTTATCTCGCTGAAAATTTTGCAATTGTTTCCATCGTTACTCTCTTCTGATTCACGCACATTAGCGTCTAAAAATGAACCCAGAGACTAATAAACAAGATTTGTAATTAAATTATGGCGTTGGCATCTCGCGAACGACTTGAGAAAGGACCAAAAATTCTTGAGAGGCGACGTGGCGACTAATGTTCGTTGCAGTTCTTTTGTCGCTTAGTAAGTTCCATACTAAAATAGTCTGATTACATTTTAACATAATTATATTAAATATTAAATTTCAAGGTTTGCGTTAAATTACTACATTTATTCATCGACAATCTCGAAATGTGTATTTAAATCTGTCGATTCTCTTTTAATGTTTAATCACGTTGAATCATTTGAATCATCTCGTCAATCCCTTTGAGTGTTCTTTACCCCCTACAGATCCGGCCTTGTAAATGCCATGGCGACAGCCTTCTGCGTGACACGAAGTATTATTTACGTTTCAATTTATTCTTAATTCTTTGATGTTCACCACGCCGCATCAGGGATAAATATACGGAACAATCGGCCGTTTTCGCCTTTGTTAACCCCTTCGCAACCAAAATATCCACATATGGATACTTTTACCTATAGGATTTTATACCATGATATCCACGCCTGGATATTCGTGTGCGCAACGTGCCATTCAATTTAACACGTTCGGTATGACGGTCAAAATCGTGGTATGTCGGATATATTTATCACTACGTGGATACTTTGGTATATTATCCTATAGAGAAAATGTTAAAAAAAATGAGGTTATGTGCATCAAAGTCCATGTGTTTTAGTTTGTTTACAAACGTTGTCTGGAGAACATCGCTCGCAAAGCAAGTCTTACAATTTTGAGTAAGATGGAGGTAGATACTGAATTATCCGGAATATTTACGTTTTCTTATTTTTTTTTTTATGGAGAATATTGTCATTTATTTTTGTAATTAAAGTTTGAGAATATTTTTCTTGTTTTATTTTATATCTCATGTGGATAATGTGGTATGTTATGTATATTCAGATGTGGATAATATGGTATAGCACATATATCCCGAAGTGGATATAATGGTATATTTAGAAAATAAAAAACCGCTTTTCACGTTTTCCAAGAAAAAATTGTAAAAATGTGTGACCCCTCTGTAATTGCATAATGCATAGTACCATCGTTTTGAAAAAATATTACCATAATATATCTGGTACAGCGGACGTACTTTGCTCAGGTATAGGCTGGTTGCGAAGGGGTTAAAACGATAAACGCACTCAACCAACCCAAAATACTCGTAAGTGAAATATTTAACCAATCGTATAGCAGCAAGCATAACGCGTCATTCTTTGAACTTAAAACGAAATTGTATGACTGGTTGCATAATATATAAGATTGAATGAGTTATTTATTAATATTGTACCTATTAGGTATGTATAAAATACAGATAACATAACTTTATTAACATGATAACTTACATGATATTTTAATAAACCACAGCATTATTAATGCATAAACTTTTTTTAGTTATGTGTGGCGTGTGAAATTTTATGATATTTGTGGTTCAACTTTAGAAATGTTTCATGTCTAGGAAAAATTTTTCTAAAATGGCTGTTAGTCAAATAGATAGTCTAAAGATTTCCCTTTAATATGAGCCCAAGACCTTTGAAAATGATTTAATTATTTCGGAATTATTCATGATTTTTTGAAAACATCACAATTTTTCTATTTTAGCGATATCACCTTCAACTTGGGCTTATTAGACGCATACATTCACAAGCTACAATCAGGTTCTATAGTCTAAAAATGATGTGGCAGCGACAATGAATACTATTTGAAATCGTCATAGTTTGAAAATGGAACACGAGATCTCAACCATATTTAAATAGTTATTTCCAAACATAAAAAAGGTATTCTACAAAAAAATGAGATTTGCGAAAATAACTTTCAAAAAAAATATGTCGAAATGAGATGATCCACTCCAGGGATGTCGGTTACCAATTAGAGAATGAAATTTCATCCAGGGATGAATTATATATGTTTATTATACGTAATTATGTATAGTCCTTCTATGTTTAATTGAAAATGATAAATACGCCTGGGGAACAACTAAAAGCGGTGCAACTTTATGATTC
Organism: Aromia moschata; assembly: GCA_029963805.1. NCBI lineage: Eukaryota > Metazoa > Arthropoda > Insecta > Coleoptera > Cerambycidae > Aromia > Aromia moschata. The sequence goes on from JAPWTK010000234.1 coordinate 396,007, forward strand.
CATGGGCGTGCATATATCTTATAAATTCGAAAATTGTGAAATATTTGTTTTCATTCAAATCAATATAGGAGATTAAAATTAGCCTTCATACAAAACTCTTAATATTTGTAATATAATTTGTTGTAAATAATGCTCATTTAGCCAGACAATCTCAAAAAATTGTCTGTGTTAATAAACCTAGCTGAAATACACGTCACTGGCGTCTTAAACAAGTAGAATTCCGAAAGTCGTAAATCATTTTAACGACGTCGTAAAAATTGTATGGCACAGTGGACCGAATAAGTATTTAAGGAGTATTAGATACAAAGCAATCCAATAGTATATTGGATCGGCATTCGCGGTTCATTCGCGGCATCGCGTTGCCGGCTCTTCAACATTTTCTTGAGTATAGTAATATACATAAAGTTGTTTTAATTTATAATTATTTTTTTCCATCAATTTTAAACGCTTTATTTTAATGCTAACTAATAAATCTATCTATGTATTTTTTTTTAAATATTTCCAAACTAGCTTTCTAAGAACGTCACGAACTAACAGTTTACTGAAGTATGAAGTATACTTATATAGTGAACTTAGCAATTTTAGAAAATATATCTGACAACCTTGCTTTTTTCTACCTATTTTCAATTTAGAATGGAAATACAGTACGTATATCTATAGTTTCCCTTGATCTAACAAATTACAAAACAGTGAGTGAATTTGTCATGGACGGAATACGAATCTTTTAGTAAAAGAGAGAAAATATCAAAGGAATGGGCAATCTCGAAAAAGTGGGCCACTAGCCAATAAGATTATGACTAATAAAAATGCCCAAGCAAGTAATATATTTCGTTTTAGTTAGTTTACATGTCTTCTCACTTCTCCGTTTAACGATCTGCCAAGATCAAAATATTACGGGAAGCAATGTGTATGTAATACTAACAATTTCCAATTACTGAGATAAGTCCAGTGATCCAAATTTCAATGGCAGAGTGTAGAGTGTCCTATTAACTTTTTTTTATTTCTTTTCAATAATATATGTACAGTGGCGGTCATATAATTAGAAACGGCATTGTTTTAGCATAATTTATGCACATTATGTCATTTAGTTTTTAACCCGTCCCAACAATTATATATACAATAAACATGTGTTCTAAAGCGAATCAATTCGTAACTTATTTTGTGCTCTATCCGTCTCAGTTCAACTTTTATATTTATAATTGCCATTTACCTACAATTTTTCGAGGGACACATTATTAGAAACGATATAGAAAAATGTTCATTATTCAAGAAACTATGTAACATACATTAATATTTTGTTGGATAGCCATGGTTCTTTATTACTTCTGCGTATCTCCTACCCATAGAGCTTATCAAAGTTTGACATAACTCTACGGGTATCGAGTACCAGGCCTCTCTAACAGCTTCATACAATTCATCAAGACAATGATCCCAGACGTACTGCGAAATCTGTAAAACAGTGGTTAATTAACAACTCCGTATCTATTATTGACTGGCCATCTTGTAGCTCTGACCTCAACCCCATAGAAAATCTATGGGGTGAAGTAAAACAGCGAGTTTGTCAGCGTCAGTTTAAAAAATTTGATGAATTGTATGAAGCTGTTAGAGAGGCCTGGTACTCGATACCTGTAGAGTTATGTCAAATTTTGATAAGCTCTATGGGTAATGATAATGATAGCTGAAATGAAAATTTTTTTTTTTCTTTTTTTTTTTTTTTTTTTTCCCAAAAATTTTTGTTTTTTGTTTTTTTTTTTTTTTTTTTTTTTTTTTGCGGGGGGGGGGGGACTAATTTTTTTTTTTTTTTTTTTTTTTAGAACGCATGTTTATTGTATATATAATTGTTGGGACGGGTTAAAAACTAAATGACATAATGTGCATAAGTTATGCTAAAACAATGCCGTTCCTAATTATATGACCGCCACTGTATATAGTATATGGTGCCTATTTCTTGATTTCAAATCTATGAATCTCACCCTAAATACGGCGAACGAAATCCAGCATTTTTTAGGTCAACTAAGTTGGCTAGAGCCGGTCCTGACCGATCACAAACAATTTAACTTTAAAATGACTAATTATCGCACACGCACAATCACCTAAAACTAACACAATGCATCAAAATAACGTCTAACGCCTTATTTCCACGTACGATCCGAACGAATTGGCGCTAGTTTTGGCCGCCGGCCACTATTTATTTGATTTACTTACCAGAAAATATTTACCACGCACAACATGCAGGTTTACGTACTGCGGCCGGGTTTAAAATTAGGACTTATACATCTATGAAAGGCCGTCGCAACCGAAAAAAAACTGCGGCAGACGTAACGCAGCGTATTGGCACGACGACAGATTCGAAAATTCGAACGTGGAATTCGTAATAAGGATTAGTAGATGGCGTTTCCCCGCCCCCGCACGTGCGGGGGTGCTGTATACGTTTTTAGACTGCAATCTCGTCCCTTTTTTTGCTCTATTTTATTGTAAACACAAACGTAACGTTGGCATCATGAAAACTTCTTGTAGAAAGTTTTACAAACTGGCGATGATCCCAACATGGTTGCGAAATTGATGCGTTGAGTAAAAATGTAGGTCAAATTAGGTTAATTCCAAATTTGAAATTAAATATTTGCTCAACAATTTACTTCAAATTGGATTTAATTACGATGAATAATTACAAAAAATAGTTTTCTACAAAAAACTGAAACTAATGATGACTTATTACTAAAGTTGGCCGTAACGGAACGCGCCACAGAGGCGTACCCATCATAAGTATAATACATGAAAGTAAGTACTATGTTTTCGCATGTTTGCCATATTTTATTATGAAATTATTTCCCACTACTCAACGTATTGCGTATAGCGGATATTGTACAACAGCTCCAGCTGTCACAGGACTACTACAGTCAAATCAAATTGAGATAACCCCCATCACATGCCATACAACCGTATGCCAACTTTACTTATTACTGATTACTGATAAGAAGAAGAGTGATAAATAGGGTCCGGAAAAGTATGCTGTAACGCAGAGCCGGCTCTATACAACTCTATGATAATCAGAGTACAAGCCGTATTTTTTAAGCACATTTCTTGCCCCTGATACCCACGTCACTGATCGTGCATAGAATGCGCACCGGACTCCTGTCCACCAATTCCCTTGCGGAAACATAGAACGCCTTAATACAAATTCTCCCTAAGACAGCGAGATATTCCGATGTTGACAGCTGTCCATTTAGTTTTCTACCTGCCGTTGGTGTAAACGGGTCGACCGCCGCATTAAAAACAATTTTTTATCGCGAGTGACTAACTCGTGAGTTTGTGTACTGTATTTACATATTACCTGATTTTATGTGGATTTTTGCAATAATGGCACAGTCGTTACCATTTGTGAATAGATTTGAAACAGATTATTGAAAATTACGCCGATTTTAAAATAGACGGATAACATATTTGAGGAGTATAATAAAGGAATAACTGACTTTTCAAGTGACTGCACTGAATTTTTTGTTGGTTGTATTACTGTATGAATTTTTTGTTGCTATTTGTATTAGAACTTAGAAGAAGAAATTTGCTTCTCAGTTGGTGAAATAACACAGCACAACAATATTTGACTCCAAGAAAGTGAATTAAAAATTGGATAATGTGAGTTTTGATACAACTTTTTGAATAATGGTAGTCTTGCTCCACATTACACAATCACAGATTCCACAATTTAAAATAAATACGAAAATGTGAGTTTTATACCACTTTTAAGATTTAAAATGGTGTAATTCAACACGATGAACAAGATAGCGCCACTAACTCTATTTCGAAAAATTATGGATAATGTGAGTTTTGCATCTATACCCCTCATTTTATGTATTTCTTGCAATCGTCGGTATATATCATCGCCGAGAGTGTTAAAGACATTTATATTCGAATATCCATCAAAAAAATATACTTGCACTGAGGAATATACAAAAGAGGAATTTATGTTTGATTTGTGCATAATGTTTTGGGCATATAAACCTTTCGTGGAACGTGGTCGACAATATTTACTTTAGACGTTTTTTTGCCAAATATGTATCTGATTTTCCATTGCCTATTAGTGATACGTTGCGTAAAACATATTTACCGACGACATATCAACGTGTCCTGGGAAATATTAAAGAAGACATATGCAATAAATTTATGTGGCTGACAGTGGACAAAACAACAGATTTTCGCGGTAATTAGGTTGTTAATGTTCTGATACGATCTTTAGGTGTTTCAGATATTTCGCCCCCGATATTGATAGCTAGTAAACGGGTTTTGCAAACAATATAAATAGAAATAGTAGTAACACGTGCATTGTCCTCTGTAGGTGTAAAAAATAATAATGTACTGACGTTAGTATACCTGTTAGTTATATAAACAACTTGCGAAATTCGCGAAAATAATGTGCGTGGTGTGTCGTCCTCTGTCCATGTGAACCATTTTGAATTTGTATCTTTAACTTCAGTAGATGTGGAACGATCATTTTCCTTCTACAACCATGAAATGCAGAAAAACGACTGCTCGTTGCAACGTATGCTGAAGCAATGAGGACAGTCGGTGTTTCTGAATGACACAAGCAATACGTATATACATTAGTACATACATTATTAACACATTTTTACTCCTGTCTTTTTGATCTCTCTCATGTCGTCTTCCGTCAATAACATGAAGGATTACGAGTCCGGCCCTGCGTCATAGCACACTTTTCGAACCCTAACAATGACACAAGGAAAGTGACAGAACTGCCCCTTTTCGATTTTCATAAAACTAGGGAGTTGTAAAGCACTGAAAATGATTAAGGAACACGAACTTTTTTTACCCTTGAAGTTACTCCCGCATACTACATTTTTTATTATTGATACATAATTGCCACGCATATAATATGTAAAATAACAATACAGTGCAAAATGTACTATAACCAATTTCATTCATAAATATCTCTTGCTTTTCTATTTAATAAATGTACTTTATAACGTCCATAATTGTTACTTTAAATATTACTCCTTACAACTCCCCATGGCTCAAAGATATAAACGACATTTATTCTGATTCAAAAAAATCACCAACACCACACTGTCTATTTTAATTTCGTCCGTTTGGCAGAGCCAAACAATTATTGGAGTCTTGGCCTCAGAACTAGACGGAGATTGTTACAAATTGATAAAGTGTCATATTTTTTCACGGCCCAGTGCACGCCTTTTGGCAAAAGTACGTGTACTACCAATGTATAAAATTTGATACACGTAGAGGAGGATAAAAATAAACTATGAATTTGCGGATTTTTTTTGCAAAACCGCTTTATGTTGTGTAGCAGGTATTAACTCTTTATTTTTAGGACAGTAGGCTAAGGAATATTTCAGTGCACTATAAATAATAAACGGGAACACCTTAATGTTTATAGTAGTTCATGGCTAGCCATAAATGCCAAGGATATTTATCGGTACCTGTACAATTATTTTGCTGCGGAATTTTGGATAACAACACAGGAAGAACTAGAGAGTGTCCTTACTAGATAAATCGCACGCGTATAAATACACTGCTCGACAGAGAAACTGGGACGCTCTGCATATAGTGTATACTGCTCAAAAAAAAATGGAACGACTATTTCTAGGTTCTCGGAAAAGTTAAATTAAAACACTGCTTCGAAACCTAGGTACAAATATCTATTTTATTACTTACTGTAGGTTGATTATAAATTAGAACGCTTTCAACCATTATTTTCGGTCATGCACAAGGTCAGTAGCCAAAAATTTCCGCCCCTTCTCTTAATTTTCATCAAATAGAAATTTTCAAAAAAAGTGTTTTCACGATTTTTATGAATTTTTAGAATACGTTTTACACGAAGCATGCAGTTTTTAAATGACATCAAAATTTTATTATTTATACTCTATACTAAAATCTATTTTAAAATTGTGAAAAATTGTTTTGTAACCTTAGTTGTGAAAATGAAGTTGTAAAATGGTAACACTAGATTATATTGCAGCCAACACGGCTTCAAATTAAATAAGCCTAAATTAAGTCATTATTCATCAATGCGGTTTCATAAAGATGGCGATACAGTTGATGAAGTCGAAGAATCTAATATCCATCACAGACTTTTTAAATAATCACTCGTTTGGTTTCATAGATGATGTCATACATTGGCATCAATATAGGTGGATGTTTACTAATAATTTCAAAAACGTATTAAAAAAACTAACTACATTCATTTGTGTTCTTATATCTTTCTGTTAAGCCTTACTGTTAGTTGGTAAAGGATTTATATTTCCGTTTGCGAACATTCGCAAACATTTTGCGTGATTAGTGTGTATCCGCCTTTACTTATCAATTTCAACACATCTATCGCACTTCTCATTTTATTACTCATTTTATAACGTTAATATTGTCATTATTGTTATTCATGTTGGTTCACCCTTGACACCTTCCAACGACGCGCGCTCAATATTCAAATCGCCTTATTGTCGAAAATAACCTGTGAGGTTAACCTACTAAAGTCGCGGCGGAGACCTTCAATTGTTTCAAAATTAAAATTTGGTCGGCTACAATTGTGTGGTAACGGTCGTAAAATTTAACTAGGCTAGTTTTTGTGCTAAATAAACTTATTCACAAGGCGAAAAAAAGTGGCTCGCGTCCTAGTTACTTCGCTCTCGTTTTAGATGGTAGTAACGACGGTAACGTATACCTAGGTTATGTCTGATATCTAGGCGAACACGCCGCGACGTCTAGAAGGTACCTACCGAGACAATTAATATCTGTATTTATGTTTACATACGTAAGTATAGTTCATAACATCGAAATTAGGAATAAAAACAATGCTAAAGGCCGCCGACACTAGCTTCTGGAGTGATGAGACTTGGGTGTTTGAGCACGACCCGGAAACCAAGCGCCAAAGCATGGTATGGCACACTTCATGGTCTCCAAAATCTAAAAGGGCAAGAATGAGCAAAATCTAAAAGGGCAAGAATGAGCAAGTCGAAGATCAAATGCATGCTGATTTGCTTTTTTGATAGCCAGAGAATTATCCACAAAGAGTTTGTGCATCCAGACCAAACAGTAAATCAACACCTTTACAGAGAGGTTCTTGAAAAACTTCTCGAAAAAGGGTCATGCGTGTGAGACCAAACATCAAGAACAACTGGATGTTGAATCACGACAATGCGCCTTGTCACACAGCTATTTCAGTAAACGAGTTTTGGCCAGTAAAAACAGTCCTGTAGCTCCTCGGCCTCCTTATTCGTCTGACTTGAGTCTTTGTGACTTTTTTCTCTTCCCGAGATTGAAAAATCACCTCAAGGGACGTCATTTTGGGACCAGAGAAAACATTCAAACGGCTGTAACCGACCAGCAGAAGGTTATTCCAGTATATGAGTTCCAGCACTCCTATGAGGAATGGAAGAACCGTCTCCAGCGCTGTATGGCTTTCCAAGGAAGTTATTTTGAAGGAGACAATACTGAATTGTAACTCTATTCGAATAAAAAAATCTAAAAAAAACAGTCTTATTACTTAATTTACACACCTCGTACAATGAATGTGGGACCTACCATTTTTTGCACCTAGAACAACAGGTGGTTTAAAAAATCAAGGTGGTAGTTTATACACATTTATCAATTCGCCGTTTGTGCTTGTGTAATGTTGTGAATAACTGCGTATAATTTTTGTGTGGTATCTATAGTATCATACATCTTGTCATATCGTCTATAATGATAAAAATAATGTTCAGATCGTAGGAAGATTGGGCAAAAAATTATTACCAGCGGCATTCCTGCGGTGTCTATATCAGCTAGTTAATTTTTTATTTCGATTTGATGGAGTATACAGGGTGATTGATCAAAATCATTCGTTTAAAGTATTAGGGCTTGCAGAAACTACTGATTTTTGACAATTTCCTCATAAGCCCCATGGCCAACTCGATGAAAATTTTTCAAGGTGACTGCACTTCCGGTTATACCGGAAGTCGGCATCAACTTTCTTATTTCAATTGGAACGGTGTTTTTTTTTATTGCATATGGACATTCTACACAGACATTTGACAAAAAGAAGTATCGGTATTGATACTACGTATATACAATCCTAAACCTTTTATTTTTGCTTTAGTAATTATAGAAGCAATAACGAAGCAAGGAAGTAATTTGATACGGTTTCTGTTTAAGAAACTTATTAAAGTTACTCATCTTATTATTTCAGTTTTCTTGTATTAAAAAAGCAATGAATAGTTGATTAGTTACATTTTAAAGTTTGCTATTTACGTTCATCGCTAGTTCTTAAAATCAGAAAATCAAAACATCTCGGAAATTTTTAACTAACCCCCATGATGTTCACGGTTATATGGCAAAAAAGAGAACTGAGAGTTAGACAATTTGGACCAACAGAATACAGGGTGTTCCCATTTGAACTAAACAAGTTAACTCGATTAGACATTTGCAAATGCTAACATAATAAATTGAACACTTGGTATGTGTAGACCAAATACACCCTGTATATGTGAAAGTAAAAAAAGTGGTGTTGTTTTTTTCTTTACTATTATACCTAATTGCATGAAAAATTATTTTATGATGCTTTTACATATTTTCAACGGCGACTTGTGTCTAAAATGAACTATTATGAAACTAATAACCAGAAAGAAATTGAATATATGTATTTGCAAATGTCTTTCGCAAGAATCAATAACAACCTTTATGAAACAAATTTTATTTTTACATTTAAAGAAATGAAAGTTTAATGAATTATGATTAAGCTTATTTAAAGTTTTAATAATTAAATTTACTTAATATGCATTTCTAATTAACAATAAGAATTATTAAGAAATAAGTTACAAATATGTACATTTATGTAATAACAAAAGTGAACAAAATAGGTAGGTAATAAATAATTAACATTAAATACCTATGATGGCTTTTAAAAAATCAACCATAATCGGATTACGATTTCTGAATTATATTCCGGGGTTCTGCCTCTCACTGTATGTTGAATTCTTTATTTATACCAACATTTCATTTCTGAAGTTTTATAAGAGCTGCAATTTCATGAAAAAAAACGGCATGATGAATGAAGTTTTTATTCATTTATTTCACTTGATTTATAAATATTATAAAGCTTTCCCCAAACCACACTCAATCTGATGAGGCAGACTCGATGAATTTTCGTGATATTTGTGGTTCAACTTTAGATTTTTTTTTCATGTCTAGGAAATTTTTTTACAAAATGACCCAGTTAGTCAAATAGATACACTGAAGATTTCCCTTTAATACGAGTCCAACAACTTCGAAAGGGATTTACAATTTTCGGAGTTATTTACGTTTCTTTGAAAACATCGAAATTTTACTTTTTTAGCGATATCTTTTCACACAATCGACATACCGCCTTCAACTTCGGCTTATTAGACACAGAATCTCACAAGCTGTAATCCTGTCAGAAGCAAAAAAAAATCAAATGCTGTAATACAGAATTTCAGCAAACTTCAAAAAGTGGGTGTATGATGACTTTCGTTGTTTACTGTGGGTATCGAAAAATATTCCAAAAAAAGCATAATTTTTCAGTGCGCCTGGGTAGTATAACCCCTTAAGAAAATACAAGAAATTGAAATTCCACAAGTCGCCGCCGTAAAATACCATTATTTTACTCACTTTCTTCCACCGCCTCATCTTGCCCCCCTTCGGTCTGATCTTCCTGTAGACGAACCGTATGCCAGAGAACATCCTCAACCTTCAGGCGACCTCAACAACGCCGAAAACGCCACGATAAATCTCAGGTTGCGCGAAGCGCTAATCACATCTGCAAAACTCTCAACGGCGAGATTGTCGTTGCTACCGGCGGTTGTTTACCGAGATGCACTAAACGCAAAACTAAACAAAAACAGGTACCCAACGGAGCGTTTATGGCAATGCGAGCACCTGACGATACACCGTCGGAGGGGAGCGGCACACGCGAGACGTCGGTAAACACACGGAGAAAATAGTTCCTTTGAATTGAGAATCGCAGTTTCTTTGTATTTTATTCCGATGAATTGAAAAAAAAAACTGAATTATTAACAATCAACAGTAGCGGCCGGTGGAATTTGACATGCTCGTATTTCCGGTAAAGAGGCATGGGAGGCTAGGATCTACACCATATTTTAGGGGTTGGCTACTAGACCTAAGTAGACGGCTGTAATGGCAAAAATCTTCAGGAAAAACTTGCGATTTTTTTTTCCAAAAATGGCTACCTCCGGGCAGATATTGGAAACGGCTTGCAAAATATTTGCGAAATATTTCATAATCACTGAGTAAACACACATTTTTTTATACTTTTTAGAAAATTCTTATATTGCGTAAAGATACAACTATTGTAAAATCTCACAGACGAAATGGGATGAAATAAAAATTCAAATTACCACAACTTTTACAGATCTCAAGTATAAAAAGACTGTATTTACTCGGTGATTATGAAAAAAATATTTCGCAAATATTTAGCAAGCCGTTTCCAAGATCTGCCAGGAGGCAGCCATTTTTGGAAAAAATTAAGTTTTATCTGAAGATTTTTTGCCATTATAACCTTCTACTTAGGTCTGGTAACCATCCTCTAAAATATAGTGTGGGTCCCATGCCTCCTTACGAAAATTCGAGCAAGTCAAATTCCACCGGCCGCCACTGACAATCAATCTGTAATTGGTGCAAAAGACTCGTTTCTATTGAACATACCGTGTGTCCAGAAAAAAAACGGTTGGGGGGGGGGGGGGGGATTCCTTAGGTCAAAACAAGAAAAAAGTTTCTGGTCATGTGACCGAAAATGTTACCCAATAAACCGTAAACACGCGGAGAAAATAATTTCTTTGAATTGAGAATCGTTTCTTTGGATTTTATTCTAAGGGAGCTAGGGTTCCCTGAAGGTGACGCTCAAAAGGTCTTTCAATTATTTCAGTAATCTGTTGAGAGATTTACTCGGGGTAATTTCGTGGTGATCAAAAATCATGTATAGAATTTCCATTCTAAATTGAAAATAGGTAGAAAAAAAGCAACGTTGTCAGATATATAATTGTAAACTATACAATTATACTTCAAACTTCAGTAAACTGTTAGTTGGTGACGTTCTTAGAAAGCTAGTTTGGAGATATTTTAAAAAAAATACATAGATATAAATTTATTAGTTAACATTAAAATAAAGCGTTTAAAATTGCTGGAAAAAATAATTATAAATTAAAACAACTTTATGTATATTACTATACTTAAGAAAATTTTGAAGAGCCGGCAACGCTGCTGGCAGGTGCTAACACCGGCCAACGATCCATAGACTATTGTGATTTGCATCGAATACATTCGTTAAATACTTATTCGGTCCACTGTGCCATACATTTTTACGACGTCGTTAAAATGATTTACGACATTAGGAATTCTTACTTGTTTAAGACGCCAGTGACGTGTATTTCAGCTAGGTTTATTAAAACAGACAATTTTTTGAGATTGTCTGGCTACATGAGCATTATTTACAGCAAATTATATTGGGTGCTTTCCATTTACCGACACAAGTCGACACGAGTCGACTCGTATTTCTGAAAGTGCTTTCCATTTGATTTGTGTCGCCGTGAGTCGACGACACAAGTCACCTCAAACACACTCCGCTAGACAGCAGAGTTCACGCTGAGCGTGAGTGTAAAAGAAGTAAAAACGAACGCGGCAAAGCAGAATACATAGTGGAGAGTTAATGCGAAATCTGATTGAAGAAAATGAAGGTAGGTGACAAATGTAATTATTTGCAGTAACTACTTCCAACAACTTTTGCACGAAACTACTAGCCTAGCGAGCGTTCCATTTACCCATTTGATGAGAGTCAACACTAGTTGACACCAGTCGACATAAGAGTCGCGGGGAGTCGTGTAAATGGAAAGCACCCATTACAAATATTAAGAGTTTTGTATGCAGGCTAATTGTAATCTCCTATATTGATTTGAATGAAAAACATTATTTCACAATTTTTGAATTTATAAGATATGCACGCCCATGGAATCATAAAGTTGCACCGCTTTTTTTTGTTCCCCAGGCGTATTTATCATTTTCAATTCAGAATAGAGGGACTATACTGTATACATGTGTAAAAATCATGTAATATAATATCATTAATTAGGGGGTGAGGCATTGTGGTCAGTCTATTTAATCCTAGTAGGATAGCGGCGAATGTGTAAAAATTACACATTCGGCTAAACAATGGTGGATCCCGTCCAGCTGAGTGGCGTTGAGTCTCTTGGTCTCCTCTTTGTCTATCCCTCCGTTGGTTAGTAGTGTCTCAACCTCGAGCGAGTTATAAACAAAGAGAGACGTTTAGGATGATACCTCTTTACTTAGAAGAATTTAACAAGAATAATTTGTGACAATATTTTATTTGTGATCTAGCTTATTGACATTACTGTGATGTATACTTTTTTTTTTTATAAATTCTGAATGCTATAAGTAGAATTTACTTTTCCATGCAAGGCGAAAGAATGAAATATAAATTCTCATATAATGTTAGTTTCTTTGATTTTTTGCATATTTGCAAATACAAGATGTATTTGTGTTAATGATCCAATGCGTGCTTTATTTACTGAGATGCAAGTTTTACTGATACATGTAAATTTTACACGTTTTTAAATCTTTAAGCACCCTACTGAGAGCGCTATCCTACTAGGGTTAAGCGTAAAATTTTGCTTTTGCACGTAGGTTTTTGAACATACATATTTTTGAAGACTCGGACTTTCTCTCCCGTTTTCTTTTTCCTCACCCATTTAAAAAATGTCACGCGTTATTTTCGTACGACGCATCGGTTTCGAGAAAAACGGGGATTTCCTAGTCCGTGCATAGACTGCGAAAAACAGAAGAGCAACTCCCACAATGTCCGTGACAGATCTGTTAATTGGCAGTTCACCTTCGGAGGTCTCTAGCTCCTTTAGGAAACATTTCCAGATACCCGGTATGTAAATAAAATTTTATTTCAAGGAATATTTTTTAAATTAAAAATCTTCGTTTTACACCTATATTAACATTTAACACATTGCTAAATACGTTGAGAAATATTTCTTAATCTGAAAAATATTGTTTTTATGAATATACAACTTTTCGGTCACATTGCTTTATAGAAACCAATAAGAGAGATCGGTCGCGTCATCGCTGACGCTTACCTTTCTCGGTAATCTGCTACGTTCGCGTCGGCATTTGTCGTATGCGTTGTTTTTTACGTTTGTTTGTTTCGTTTAACTTTATCAGTTTACTGTATTCATTTGTGTATAAAGGAATCCTGTGTAGTATATGTATGTATGTTTAAATGTTTTATAAGAAAGTATATATACAAACTGGGTCCCTTGATTTTAACAGATAGTAAAACTGTGAGTGGGTATGATTATCACTGGCACACAAAAAAAGTGGTCATTACTTTTGACCAGACCCATCTAGGGTTATGTATTTCGATGCGCTGAATCCGAATTTGAGGTCAGTTTAACCCGTACACCCTCAAAATTTTGAGTAAATTGCAAAAAACTGCTAAAAATAGCAAAATGCAGTTATGCAAGCGAGAAATTTTTTACGAACTAGATCAAGTATGTTTATTATGTATTTCTGGATCTGGAATCGCTGGATCCGAATCTGACGTTGATATAGCTCGTTAACCCTCCAAATTTAGAATAAATTGCAAGAAACCGCTGAAAATCGTTAAAAATCGTGAAAATTGAAGTTATGAAAACGAAAAAAAAATTTTCGAACTAGATCATGTATGTTTTTTGTGTATTTTGATGCGCTGAATCCAAATCACAAGTTGATTTAGCTGATAGACCCTCCAAAAGTTAGACTAAATTGCGAATAACCGCTGAAAATTGCTAAAAAATTGTGAAAAATTGCTATTATGCAAACGAAAAAAAATTTCTTAAACTAAATCAAGTATTTTTCTTATGTATTTTGATTCGCTGAATTCAAATCCGAAGTCGGTTTTGGCTTGTACACCTTCCAACTTTAAATAAATTGCGAAAAAAACGCTAAAAACAGCAAAAAAATCGTAAAAAAACAGTCATGAAGTAGTAGATAATATCAAAAAATAGTATTGTTCTTACTCACAGTAATAAACAAACTATGATTCCTTTCAAATTATACTATAATATCTATAGATTGTAATTAGAATTAAAAAAAAACGACCTTCCTTGATTTTACACTGTTCTTCGCTTGTATCGAACTCTTTTTTCTTCGAATGTTCTATGCAGTAGGTTTCTCTTTCGTTTTCTATTTTCTCTCGTTATTTCTCTCTTTAAAGTCCAGCAAAAATCGGCCATCATGTTGACATTCCATCTTCCATGATACCAATTCTCCATTTCACTTATGTCTTGATGAAATCGTTCTCCTTATTCTTCACTGTAGTCGATACAGAAGAACAGTGTAAAATCAAGGAAGGTCTTTTTTTTTCTAATTTAAATTCTCTTTTTTTTTAATTTAAATTACAATCTATTGATGTTATAGTATAATTTGAAAGGAATCATGGTTTGTTTATTACTGTGAGTAAGAACAATACTATTTTTTGATATTATCTACTACTTCATGACTATTTTTTACGATTTTGGCTATTTTTAACGTTTATTCGCAATTTATTTAAAGTTGGAGGGTGTACAAGCCAAACCGACTTCGGATTTGAATTCAGCGAATCAAAATACATAAGAAAAATACTTGATATAGTTTAACATTTTTTTTTTTCGTTTGCATAATTGCAATTTTTCACGATTTCTTAGCAATTTTCAGCGGTTATTCGCAATTTACTCTAACTTTGGAGGGTCTACCAGCTAAATCAACTTGTGATTTGGATTCAGCAAAATTCATCAAAATACACAAAAAACATACTAGATCTAGTTCGAAAAAAATTTTTCGTTTTCATAACGTTTTCATAAATTTTTACGATTTTTAGCGGTTTTTTGCAATTTACTCTAAATTTGGAGGGTAGACAAGTTAACTCAACTTCAGATTCGGATTCAGCGCATCGAAATACATAATAAACATACTTGATCTAGTTCGTAAAAAAAATTATCGCTTGCATAACTGCATTTTTTTGGCAATTTTAGCGATTTTTCGCATTTTTTTTGCAATTTACTCAAAATTTTGAGGGTGTACGGGTTAAACCGACCTCAAATTCGGATTCAGTGCATAGAAATACATAACCCTAGATGGGTCTGGTCAAAAGTAATGACCACTTTTTTTTTGTGTGCCGGTGTTATGAATAGCGATTCTTATTGGACAGTTGCTTATGTGACTGTGTGAATGTGGCCACACCCATTTTCGAAAATTGTCATGACAATTGGCTCAACCACTTTTACAATTTGTTAAGATCAGGGAAAGCTATTAGTATATTTGGCCCCGTGTTGTATTATTTATATATTATTTTTACAATTTTATAAGCTTGAGGCAACAATATGTTCTAAACGTCTGGATTTTAAAATACGTTAACAAACTGCTCCTAGGTAAGCAGGTAATTATTTAAAGAGGTAAATGTATGCCATAATAGTGTTTTGGTAGGGCCAGATTTAAAAAGTATACTCTACGATTTAAGACGTATTATCTTTCAGATGAAAATAAATTTCTTTATTAACACAAAAGATTATTTTCTTAAAAACTCACTCTTATTTGTCATTTCCAGAGAAGTGATTTATTTATTTGAACTAAATATTTATCCGAGTCCAAGAATTATTTTTTCTCTGTGTATCCGAGACGTTTTGCATATAGATCCAGATTTACATAGACGCCTTCTTTTTTTATATAAAACGTATCGAGAAATACGCGAAACTATTTCATCATCTGTTTGTTGTTTATGCCCATAATGTAATTGTATTCTTTCGAAGTGGCCGTAGGCAGTTTAAACAATACCAAGTGCGTAGGAAAAAAGCGGTGCATCGTATCTTTGTTCACTATGAAATGACGAATCAATGTACGTGCTTCGCTGGTTTAAAATAGCTGTTAAATGCTGATTTCTTTGCTAAATTATATACTACGGAAAATTTTACTATGTAAAGTCCGTTTAAGATTTTACTTTTTGAATAAATGACATAATGTATTTCGTATTTAAACTGCCCGCCTACTTCATCAACCAATCACAGCAAAAGAAACAAAACAGCCACTTCGTTGCAACTTTGATGCGACGCTAGCTGTGAGCGTCAGTTTCTCATCTGTGAGCAGCTGTTTGTTATCAATTCATTCAGTCATAAAAGCAACCAAAAGTGTATTGTGTTGTTATTATACCGTGTGTGTAAAGCCGACATCGGCCAGTTATGAAAAAGGACAAACAGAAGTGAGACGACAGATAAGAAGCAACCGCATACGCATCGAAGGTAGTGAGGGAATAAGACCGGCCCTCTCACCACCTGTGCTTGTTGTTAGACCGAGAAGTATAGCATTTCTCCTTTTTCACAACCGGCCGATGTCGGCTTTGTTGGTTTATCATTGGTATTAACATCATTTGTTGGTTTATCCTTGGTATTAATTCGCTGCATCCTTAAAATGGAACAGGGATAGTAAAAACAGACTCTAATGGAACACTTGACGTCCTTGGTAAAGATCAAAGACCATACTCCTTTTGTTCAGAGGACAAATGGGTGATACTATACTTTAACTTCCAAAAGTACTTCACATCAAATGCCACATGTTTGTAAAACAACATCGAACCTCTGAAATTGTAAATTATCCCAAACGATTATAGGATCAAAAGCATTTTTTTATACAAAACGGATCGAGAAATCAGCGAAATTATTTCATCATACGTTTGATGTTATGCCCATAAATAATGTATTAGAATTCTTTAGAAATGGTCATAGGGAGTGGAAATGAAATTAGCTGTAGGAAAAAACTACGTAATTCTTGATGGCCTAGCTACTCTACCCATTCTTCAATAGGAAGATGCCAATACTGATTAGTTTTAGATTTTAAAAGGCACTGTAATATATCCATCTTCTGTTATATATCCATCAATTTAAATCAGTGGTTACCTTACCTCGTATACTCATATAATATTTATCGAATTTATCTGGTTCTATTTTCAAAAACATCTATTTATTTTTTAAAGCGGTTACACATCTGTCAGTGTAGAAACAACGTATCAGGAAGAGAACTCAATATAAAATGTTAACGTCCTTGATTAAACCAGAAAGGCACTATATTGGTACAAGATTTAGTTGACTGAATACAGTAAACAACTACCAAATGTGACACGCCCATCACCTGAATAACAAGTTTTCAGTAATTGGTAAGCAACATTTAAGTAGAAAGAGATATCAGATTAAGTATAAAGTGATTTCTAAATTTTGCAATTAGGTAGTCAGACAAGAATTTCTAAAAAAAAACACGAATTGTAGTGTAGTGTATCTCAATGAACAGGCAGCAAAAGAACATTTAAGAAAACATTTGGTGATTGGTACACCCGTATTTGACTTTCAATCTGCGCATTGTTTACGAATAAGTAACTATGAGGTCAAAAACACTGCCAGACTTGTTTTGTGACTTTCAATGTGCTACAGTCGCCAAAAAAATGCTAATAAAAAATTAAGACCATGTCAAATTATAAATATCGGATCGGTATCTACGCAAGGTCTTCCCATTTCTTTAGTACAATGACACAAATGTTTTGTGGGCATATTTTTTAAACAGGGCAGCTCAAAAAGTAGAGCTCACATCAGATCACAAAGATTGGATCAGATGTTATGATTAACGAAAACATGAATTTCGCTGGAAAAATTTATAAAAAACATTCCCTAAATATGCCCCAATCCATTAACATTTCAAGTTGGACCAAAAAAAGAATAATCTCCGTGTTTTTAAGAGATTACAATACTTATGTATGTAATACTTAAGTATAGTATGTTATGGTAGTAACTCCGCAGTGTTGTAGTTCTTGATACAAATTACTGTATCGTGCGCTTTCATGACAGCCAATACTATTAGTAGTGACCACAAATTAATGAAGCAAGTTTCTAGGAACAACGTGTTTGTCAAACCACATACCGATATCAATACGTAAATAAATATTGACTCGTTATACAACAATTGTTTCGATGATATGTTTCGCAAGTTGAGAGAGGGCTATAATTTTTTACGACTACTGTCAAATTTTTGTTAGCAAAACTAATAAAACGTCCAGATAAAAATATGACGATATCTTGTTTGGTTGCTTTCTTAAAAAAATATCACTTTGCCAACAATAAACACTCTAAATACTATAAAAATATAATTTACGCCTATTATACGTTTTGATATTCTTCCCCAGTCCTTAAAAGCAATTTATATTATTTTCTCACTCGACAGCAATTTATATTCTCTCTCATCAACATAAATCTGAACGAAACATTAGTTTGATGTTTCATTGTTGTTTTTTCTCTTTATCCATGTCAAAAAATTCTCATGAATCAATTATACTCGTAACTTATCGTGACAATTGGTATTATTAATTGTAAATCCCACACATAAAAATTTCTTTGTCTATTTTTGTACATCATCGCTGTTATCGCTTAATCTCAAGATTAGATTAAATGATTTGGCAATAAGTAAAAAACCCAGTCCTTCAAGATTTATTGTTGTTCAGATGATTTAAGATACCTTAAAAAGTTGGCCACATAGACGAGGTTAGACAAAGCGGTAGGTTAGGCTGTACATCATGAATTCCGTTTGATATCAAAAGTGAAATTAGCAATAAATTGGGGTCTAAGTTTGGAGAGTAACCATTTTTTATTCTTCTGTTCAATACTTTGAGATCATTTTTATATTAAGTAATATCATGTTCGGTTAGATGTAACGTTCTTGTCGTTAGTTCAATGTTTTATCACAATATATGTCGTCCCACAGCAGAATGACCTGCGCCTTCTTGGTAATTAGTTCTCACTCACCAACCGAAGAAAAGAGAAAGAAAGAAACACCATTGCACCGCTGCTGAATAAGTTAGCATATTGATGTTACTTAAATTTACCTTTAAACCGACGAAATATTCATCTCACTTGCCAAAAACAGGTATTTTGGGAACATGTATATCCTTGGAACTGGAACACATCATACCTGTTATCGTAAAATTCTGGATACCTCGACGCGACGGTGTGAAATAGTCCAACTACATCGGCAGGTAAAACTGGGTCATCACTTATGACCCGCAGTCTTAACTGGGTCATAACTTTTGGCCTAGTGAGACTAATATTTCGTCGGTTTAAAGGTAAAATTCATTAAGTGACACCAAACCAATCTCCAAATGTCTAACAAGAGAGGTAAAAATTTGTAATAATGGCCAAGGTGAATAATTTGTAAGTTGGTCATTTTTTTGGCTGGGTTAAGGGCTAGATAAAAAGTATTACATTTTGTAATACAAAGTAATAGGAGTATTACAGTAACTTCTTTGTTTCTTGTTTTGTGCGGCATTAGTGGTGTACGCTTTGGAGGCCCCTTGAAATCACAACATCTCCTTTCTCAGGTGGAGGTTAGGTTTAGGTACGGATTGTGCTGGAGCATCTGCATCTACCCACTGGCGCTTACGGCTGTGATTTACATAAAGCACCCACTTTTCATCCCCGGTAACAAGATTGTCCAACCAGTGAAAATGACGACTGCGGGAGAGAAGTTGTGTACAAATGTTACTCCGATACAGGCGATTGGTTTCGTTAATAAATATGGTATCCACTTGTCCAACTTTTGGACTTTTCGAGTACACGTACCATCGTGGCATGGCTGCAGCCGAGCTCTCGTACCATCTCATGTGTGGTTGCAGACCGGTTTGCTTCGATAATCCTACGTAAGCGCTTGATGTACTTAGTGGCCTACCAGATCGAGGTTTATCGTCGGTGCTGTAGTCGCCAGATCGGAAGCGTGTGGACCATATTTTGCATGTTGCTAAACTAGGGGCGTTATCGCCATACGCGGCCACTAGATTTCGGTGCGTGTACTTTGGTTGTCCTATGGACTAAATTAAATTCATACAATAAAGCATATCGAATCTCACTTGAAGTGTTGCTCATTTTCACGTTGCACATCCCAGTTCCGTTCTGAGATTTAATAATGTTAACGCACATAAGTGCACGCTTTATATAACCTGTATCCCACCATTATTCAGACTTGTCTAGAAAATTTCAAGCACTTCGAGGGAATAAATGAATTCCTTATTAATGAATCAAATCGGAAATATTATTCACGCTTAGCTATTAATAACCCCCTTCTTCCCCTTCTGCCTACGATTCCGGCACCATTCTGTCCTGATTAACGCCGAATGGAATGTATCACTGCGAAGATACCTGCTTCCTGCGGATCCCCGAATATTTATAGCTTATTTTCGGCCGTCCTATATGCCTAAGTGTCAATGTCCAGGAGGTCATCGCCGGACTCATATGTCTATTTTGGTTCGCGAAAATGTCTTTTGTCCAGGAAAACCACGACTCCACGCGATGTTTTATGTCGTTGTTTGTGCTGTCGCTCTTTGTTCCCTAATTCGAGCGTATTAATAGAAACGAGGTTGCGATCATCCCGAATTATTTGATGTTACAACTAATGTAGTGGCGAAGAACGGGAAATAACAGGAAGACACTGCATGTAGGTCAAACGTAAATTTCTCAACGTCTCAGCATAAATTGGTGTTAAAATTGTCATCAGGACTGTCACAAAAACTTAGAACGTGTTCGTCTTAGAACTTAGAATATCGTTTATTAACACTATACAAAAACTCACTAAAATACATCTCAATATACATTTTAATTTCAGAATCTTCAGTGTTTATGACTATGGCTATTTTAAAGTCATTAGTATCGATACAGTTTCAGTCCTATGATCAGCCCTAATCCATTATTTAATATTTACAAAAAGCTACACAAACTACAGTTAAACAACACCTTGCATAGTTCTAAAAGGCAAAAGATTTAAAAATCAGGATGTATCAAGGTACTGAATAGTGTATACAAGGTTTCCTATTTTTTTAAGGATAAACATAAGCTGGACTTGACTATATGTACTAATTGTAAGTTCTTTTGGTATCCTGAAGGAATAACGTACTCCTCGAGGTATTTTGAATTTCTCCTATTGAATACTAAAGGGTGGGCCATCATATGGTTTCTTTTTAAAATTGCTATTGAAACTACATCGTTGAATATTTTTAAATGATTGTTGCTTTATTCAAGAAAGTATGCCTTCCCTTTATTTATGAAAAACAATTTCAGTTAAATGGCCGCGGCTCGCTTGGCAGTAGTTCATTCTTTTTTACTCAATTTTGCAGTACATTTTCGATTATTTGTGGCTCTATTGCATGAATAACTCGATTGATGTTTTCCTTCAGTGCGTCAATTGTTTGTGGATCGTTGGAGTAACAATGGTCCTTAACAGGTCCCCATAAAAAAAGTCCAACGGTGTTAAATCGCAGCTGCGCGATGGCCAATTAATGTCTCCAAAATGGCTGATAACACGGTTACCGAATTTAGTGTGCAAATGATTGTTTCACGGCTTGTGTGACACGTTGCTCCATCCTGCTGGAACCAAAGCTCGTGCAAGTTCAAATCGTCCAATCGCGGCCACAAAAAATCAGTTAACATGTCCCTGTAACTCATTCCATTTACTGTAACGCTGTTATCATCTTCATTTTGAAAGAAATACGGATGCCACCAATGATGCCACCACTCTAAAACCCACACCAAACAGTCACTCTTGCAGGACGCATTGTCTTTTCAATGACTACGTATGGATTTTCCGATCCCCAAATTCTACAGTTCTGTTTATTAACATGTCCTCCAAGATGAAAATGAGCTTCGTCCGAAACAATGATTTTTTTTGACTTTATGCAATATTCTCCTCAGAGAAGTGCGACTGACATTAAGTTGTTGTGCTCTGTGACGAGTTGAGGTTCTTGGGTTTTCACGCACACTTTGGGCAACAGCAGCAATTCTTTCAGCTGTGCGCACCGGACGAGCACGTGGATGATTTATGTTATACATAAGCATACCAGTTTCACGAACTTTCCTTAAGAACTTTCTTACACCAGGCGCTGACGGAGCTTCATTTCGATCAAAAATTGTTCTCAATTTTCTCACTGTTTCTGCAACACAGCATTCACATTGGAAATAATTTTTCAATATTTCCCAACGTTGTTCAAGCGTAAAACGATCCATTTCTTACAACGGAGGTTAGACACTACGTGTAATATGTCAAATGTCAAGTGCGTCAGTGTCGGTAAAGTAGAAATAACACTCATTTTAAATGGAAACCAATAGATGGCCCACCCTATATTTAGTTTATAAAATGCGTTGGATTCACGGAACTTTTCCGTGATATATGAACAATACAGACTTTTTTTACAAACAAAATACATCATAAAATTCATTAAAAAAGGTCTTCATATTAAAAGTTTAATACCGATCTTGTTTGACCGACGAAGATTAATCACTTATAGAATTATAATAATATCTAGGTCTAAAAGTAAGTTAATCCGTCATTAAAAAAAAAACGTCATCAAAGTTGGCCGAGGAAAAAAAACGTATTTCTATTCTTAATCTTAAGTTTATAACCTTATTATTTAATTGTCAAGGCTGTCACATTATGTAATAGCCATTAGTTATTTTATACTTGTGAGAGCCACTTGTAAAAAGTTTGAAAACAACAAAGTTTCATTTCGAGTTTCGTCATTCCATCTCTCTTGTCCATAACCATATTTGATGACTTTTTTTTTAATGGCTCATTATAATTCACTCAATATCTTATTAGAAATGACATTTGTTTAATTACTCAAGGCCTTCAAGGCTTATTAAATTATCCGTATTGTTGTCATCTGGTTTCAAAAGTGCGCCAGCAACATTGCGACGTTATTAAATGACTAATATTTATGTTAATATACAAAAATGGTAAGGGCTTCGTTAAATTTCCTTGTGCCCTAATTTGATCTAAATATGTATCAAATGACATCATACTTTATCACGGAAAGGTTGCCTTCCGCGATATATGAAACTTTTGTACGAACAAAAATCCTAAAAGGGAATTAACTAAACTCTTACTTCTGAATGTCTTTGATCTAAGACGATGATTAGTTTACAGAATTCTAATAACATCTGGGTCTTAAAGTAAATTATAATTATGTAAAATATCGTGATATTCTGAATTACTATCTTTCAAGGTTCTCAAATTATTCGTATTGTTACCGTTAGGTTTCTAAACTGCACCAACAACATTTCGATGTTACATACAGGTAGACTAATATTACATCAATATACAAAAATCGTAAGGGCTTTGTAAAATTTTCTTGTATTCTAATTTGGTCTAAATACTTGTACGTATCAAATGGCGTGTTCGTTTCAATAATGATGAATGAGTGTGAAAACCTACTAACTGGATACACTAACATATAATGGAACGAGTTTCCCAGGTCAGTTTTTTGAACATTAGTTTAAAATTCAGTAATGTGTGACTTGCTTGTAGAACTCTCAACATTAGCGCATAACCTATACAAGCTCGGCTGTACGAGAGCATTTTTTACCGGTCAAAAGCGAGGCAAGGTAACCGCTTTTCCCAGAGTACGTTGCACTGTTAGGAAATTACTCCGAAGCGGGGAGAACGGAGAGTGTCGTAACGAATGACATTATTAAGTAACAATGTTGATGACCCCTGATATTGACCCCAATTCAACTATTAGAAAGTATAGTCGTGTGCGGTAGGCGATAATAATTGTCATAATTCTCGAGGTGGGGAGACGCTGAAAATAAAAGTGCGTTTGACCTTGAATAAATAATTCGTGTATGTTGGGATATTATTTATTCTGCGCAAGTGGCTAGGCACTTTAAATTTTAAAAATGAGCAGCGAATGTCAATTCGACCTAAAAAAAAACAAGGATTAAATTTGTTTGTTATGGAATAATAAACATGTTGGAGGAGGAGGAGTCGATTATATCACTTCTTCTAAGAGTAAGAGCATGACAAAAAAATCAAGATTGATGACAGGGAAGTCCTAAATGGAACACTGCGCACGTGAAGAGACAAGGTGAGTTACACAAGACGATTCTTTCTACTTATTCACTTCTTAATCTTCACTCAACAAGTTTTGCCCAGCTTTATTGATTATCCGAAGCTTGCTCAATCTATAGTATTTTCTATTTCTGCTCCTATTAAAGAACTGATCGCTAAAAAAGCTGAAACGATACCATTCAGCGGATCAATACCCAAATGCATACGACCATGAAGATGGCTAAAACAAACAGCGGAAAAGTTTGACCCGCTTAACAGAAGGATTAGCATAATAGGAGCGGTCGGCCCACGGATTTGTCGTCAAGGTCAAAATCGAATTTGTCCTATCGAGACATTGCTAAATTATTATTAAGGTCCGGGAAAGCATGCTGTCACGCATACAACTCTATGATAACACAGGCCTACAAAAAAAGTGTCTGGTTCTGGGATGTAGACTAACTTTTTCTTATGTAATTTGTGCCGCGGAATCCGAATTCATCATAAAAAATAGGGGTTCCGCAGCTAATTTTGAAGATAACCTCAAAAAACTGTCGAAAACGACGTGTTTCGGTTGTAAAAGCTTGAGAAGACCAAAAAAATGCCCACAAAAAAAGTGTCTGGTTCTGGGATGGAGACTAACTTTTTCTTATGTATTTTATGCCGCTGAATCCGAATTCATCATAAAAAATAGGGGTTCCGCAGCTAATTTTGAAGATAACCTCAAAAAACTGTCGAAAACGACGTGTTTCGGTTGTAAAAGCTTGAGAAGACCAAAAAAATGCCCACAAAAAAAGTACCTGGTTCTCGGATGGACACTAACTTTTTTCTTATGTATTTTGTGCCGCTTAATCCGAATTCGTCATAAAAAATAGGGGTTCCGCAGCTAATTTTGAAGATAACCTCAAAAAACTGTCGAAAACGACGTGTTTCGGTGGTGAAAGCTTGAGAACAAAAAAAAATATTTGCTTCACATCAAAAACACTGTTTCTACGTATTTTGGCCTGCTGAATCCGAATTTGCTATGAAAAAGAGGTCTGACCAACGGATTTTGGAGATGGTGTTGTGTCACACGTTCGGAACCCTATTTATTATGTTCATCCGTTGCGTTGAGCCTTTGATAAAGCCATCATAACAAAAATGAAAGTGGACAGAGTCTAAAGCTAATTCCACGACCACGAGATCAATAATGGCGTCATATCCTTAGCCAAGTTCGAAAATGTTCAATATCCAAATTAAACGTCTTTCACACTCTTCTATAAGCATAATTTGCTGGTGTAAAATGTTATCGATAGATAGGTTACACAGTACTATCTATATACAATCTTCTTCACTGTATTAAGTACATTCGTATATCATTCATATAATTTTCAACAGCCTATGCTTGTTTATTTCAAGGAATCAGAGAAGCCAATGTTTGTCAAAAGAGTAGATGCAGTTGAAAATATGTATATCAAATATACAGTATGTGTAAAGCCCACATAGGCCGGTTGTGATAAAGGACAAATTCTTCTCGTTCTAACGACTAACGTAGCGTGGTGAGAAGGCCGGTCTCCCTTCGACGCGTATGCGGTTACTTCTATCTGTCGTCTCACTTCTGTTTGTCCTTTTTCATAACTGGCTGATGTCGGCTTTCCACATACTGTATACATAATTAGGGGATCCAGGTTATTCGATATGGGAAAGGACAATAGTAGAGACAGCTATAGGAGAGACACTATCCACAGAGAACATCACGAACACAATGATAGACTCCAAAGAGGGATGGGACGTGATAGCACAAATGGCAAAGGGAATCATATCCAAAAAGGAGAAGAAGAAAGAACAAGAAAAAGACAACTACAAGGACAACAATAACAACAGACAGGATGGTCAGTGAAGAGATACCCCAGGGTGATTCCATTGAACATCTAAGAATGGGGCGGAGGTTTTAGCGAGTAAAAATCTCGCACTACCTCGTCAACCAACATCCCAGACGAGGTATCTTTTGAAGATTTCCTTCGCCTTCAAAAAAAAAAAAAAAAGGTTATTCGATATGAACTAAGAATTCATTACGTAGTGAAGTACGTAATATAAATGAGCAGATGTAAACAGCTGATTATTTTATACGTTCATAAGTTTTCCAACGGATTTAAATTTATATGAAATAAATCTTCATTGCGTTTTTAATCCACATATTTAAATCACACTAATTGTTCTACATACAAATGTGTATATTTTTCCTACGAAACGAAAAAGTCTAAAAACCAGTAAAAGCAAGGCCTTTCGTAGAATTGCAAAAATTATAATCCGCTTCCTATTTCTCAAAGATAAATCCAAGCTGGACATTGAATAATGCATTTTTCGTAATATTCTAGTGGCATTCTGAGGATATAACATAGTCTTGGAGGTCTTTTGAATTATCCGCATTGTATGCCGTTTGGTTTACAAAATATCCAAGCAACCTTGCAGCCTTATTATGAACACTACAACTTTTTATATGCCTATAGTGTTTGGATTTTGTTGTGAAGTATGTAATAAGAATAAGGCATATGTATATAAATAGTTGATTTACACTGTAGTTTTGTAAGACTTGAAAAGGAAAATTTTATACAAAATCTTTATTATGCATGTGATAATAGATATACACGGTGTCAATTTGAAAACGAACAGCATTTAACCCATTAACGTCGGGAAGGACACTTTTTGGACCACCACTTTCACCTCGCTATTTCGGATTCATTTGACTGAAAAAAAAAAAAATTGCGGAACAATGAATTTTGTAGAAAAAAAGATTTCTTTCCGGTGTTCAAAAAAAATTTGAAAAAAATCAAAATTTCCACTTCAAAACGGAGTTTTTTTTTTGTGAAAAAAACGATTTTTTTCCAATGAATTTTTTTTCAACTTCGATTTTCGTCGACTTCCCGGTTGAAATGACTGGACTAATGACTAAAATCTTTGTAGATCGTGTACTTTTTGTCTAAACATTTAGGAATTTCTTTTCTCGAAAATTATAGACGGAAAAAATTCATAAGAACAAAAAATGTTTAAAATCAATCAATGATCAAAGAATGCAATAGATTTTTTTCAGAGTTTTTTGATATTTTTTAATTTTATTCGAAGACCCAAAAACCAATAAATTAAAAAAATGTCTCAAAAAATTCTGAAAAAATTATATCGCAAAGAACAAAAAATGTTTAAAATCGATAAAAGAATGCTAGGATTTTTTCTGAATTTTTCGGAACATTTTTTTAATTTTTTTGGTTTTTGGGTCTTCGACAAAATTAAAAAATGTTTTAAAAAATTCTAAAAAAATTATATTGCATTCTTTGATCATTGATTTCAGGTTTTAAACATTGTTTGTTCTTATGAATTTTTTCCGTCTATAACTAAACTCTAACTAAACTATACATATAAATAACGGTCTATAACTAAACTATAAACTCTAAGTTTAGACAAAAAGTACACGATCTACAAAAAATTTAGTCATTCCAAACCGGAAAATCGACGAAAATCGAAGTTGAAAAAAAAATCGTGTTTTTTCACAAAAAAACCTCCATTTTGAAAAGGAAATTTTGGTTTTTTCAAATTTTTATGAACACCATCCGAAAGAGAAATCTTTTTTCTACAAAATTCATTGGTCCGTGATTTTTTTCTCCGTAAAATGAGTCCGAAATAGCGAGGTGAAAATGGTGGTCCAAAAAGTGTCCTTCCCGGCGTTAATGGGTTAATATTGCCTAAACTAACGACAGTATCAAAATTTGGCGAAACACGTCAATTTATATATCAAGGGTGCAACTTTTGAGGCATTTGTTGTCGTACTACTTTCAACCCTCTGACCCCTAAGGCACGTACCCCTAAAATTTTAAATGGCAACCCCTATTTCTTTTGCCATTTTTGAGTTTCTTATACAATTTTAGATAAATTCCATAATTTTTTTTTTCAAAATTGAAGTACTTAACCTCACGAATGTGTGAAATGTATTTATTTTCTAAATTGACATAATGCAACTTTTAAAAGGGGTTACATTCACTGACCCGTCATGTCAGTCACATCCATTTATTTAAAAATATTTGTTGAAAAACTAGGTACCAAATTCTTTCGTTTATTTACATTTCACCGCTACAAAACACGAAATAATTTAAAATTTTTGGCCGTTTTCGAACCTCGTGGTGAACTAAATGGTGAAATTTATGCCAAAATGTTATAGAGCCTCTTATAATTCATGAGGTGGAAAATCAAAGAGCCGCCAATGGAAATCTTGCTCTAGATGAAGATTTGCTGCACTTGCAACAGGATGGAGCACCTCCTCATTATGTACGCCCAGTAAGAGAGTGGTTGGATAAAATCATTATCCGAAGCAGTGGATTGGTAGGAGAGGACCCATTGAATGGCCACCTATGTCACCAGATCTGACACCTCTCGATTTCTTCCTATGGGGTCACTTGAAATCAGTTG
Source organism: Aromia moschata (assembly GCA_029963805.1). Taxonomy (NCBI): domain Eukaryota; kingdom Metazoa; phylum Arthropoda; class Insecta; order Coleoptera; family Cerambycidae; genus Aromia; species Aromia moschata. The sequence goes on from JAPWTK010000234.1 coordinate 424,357, forward strand.
TATTCAAAACTCGACCAGATTCAATTGAACAACTGCAGCAAAGAATTGTACAAGAATGTAGGGCTATTTTACCTGAAACTCTTCAACACGTCCGCGAACATTTTGAATATCGGTTGTACTTGTGCTTAGAAAACGATGGAACCCATTTTGAACAATTAATAAAGTAATTATTAAGGTAAGAATTTGAGTATTTCATTATAATACTTTTAAAAGTTGCATTCTTTCAATTTAGAAATTAAATACATTCGACACATTCATGAGGTTAACTACCTCAATTTTGACAAAAAAGAAAGATGGGACTTATCTAGAATTGTACAAGAAACTCAAAAATGGCAAAAGAAATAGGGGTTGCCATTTAAAATTTTAGGGGTAGGCGCCCTGGGGGTTAGTGGTCCCCTTGATATGTAAATTGACGTGTTTCGCCAAATTTTGATACTGTCATTAGTTTAGGCAATATTAAATGCTGTTCGTTTTCAAGTTGACACCGTGTATGTAAATACATATGCGGATACGAGTACCCGACAATTTTCGCCTCTGACATCGACAACTGGTTCTGTCTTTAACTTAGGATATGTGAGTAATTATTCTAAATAATAATTTTCTATTCAAGTAAAAACTATTGTTTTATGCCATACATTACAAATCCACCGCGTGCGTCGACAACTAGGTCTGAACTTGAACAAATAATGAAATCGACCTTGTCCCCACACTGTCAACAAACGTTATAAACAAAACATCGCGAGAAGGATAGGACGAGACTGAAGAGATATTAATTATCCCACAAACCAGAAAAAGGGAGAACCAGTACCACTCAAAACGTAAACATTGGAGTCTTGATGAGCTCCACGAACCCGCCGAAAAACGACGCCGTAATGTCGCGTTAAGTCGCTGTAAAATAGCCACATAAAACTCCGTCTTAGCGAAAACAACGATAAACAAATCGTTCACTCACAACCGGCGCTAAAAAAATTATTATCGCTATGACGTAGAAGGACGTTACTCGTCTTGTGAATCATCGGTACGAACTCTCTGGTATGAACGTTTCCTTATAATAGCACTGAAACTTGAAAACGGGTGTGCCTCAAGGCAACGTCCTCGGACCCTTTACCTTTCGTCTTCACCGCACGTGATTTAATTCAGCTCAGATCCGAAGTTCGCTACCGTGGATGGCGTTTGTATGCCTCTTTTAGACAAACAAGAATACCTTTGTGTGTTGAAAATAAGAGTGACCTTTCACGATGGTGGATTATTAATTGCAGTCCTTTCCGTGTTTTCGAATCATCGCCCAACGACCGCGCACACCTCATTTGAATAATCTTTGTTTGTCAGGTGCATTCGCGGTGTTAATTTTCTCAAATGTCAAGGTTGAGAGCATTTCGGCTAGTTTATATTGTTTATTGGATTTTTCCGAAAAAAATCCTTCCTACTGTTTTAACGTAATTACAGCTACGCCCCGTCCGGAGAAGATCCGGTTAATAGACAGTTATTATTGCTAATTTGCCGTGTTTTATCTCGCGTAAACGGCGTAACTAATAGGTTTGTTTCAGCGGCACTTTCTGACGGTTTGCGGAGTATCAGAAGCAGTCAGCCAGTCAAATATCACATCATGTACCCGATACGATTTGCTAATAGGTTTGATTTGGAACATTGGAAAATTGTCACCAACATTTTAGTATCTGCATCCATCTGGAAACGTCCAAAGGAGTTTCTTGAGGAGAGTTGAGTTTCAAAGGAGGAGAGATGAGTTTCCATAACTCGATGAAATCGAAATGATCCTAATGCAAAATGCAATGCGCGACCGCTATTCTTTGCATTTTCGCGATAATTAGGAACAGATCTATGTTGACATTGGCACGGTGGCCATGTCGTGCGCTCTATTTAAAATCACTCGTAGTATCAGCTGTCATAAATAGGTCGTCGAGGATTATTAATCGACTATGCTCGATATACTCTTATTCTGTCAGGCGCGACGCAACGTTAATGATTAATAGATAGTCCGTGACCTGAGCAAAAGTAATTCGTAAGATGTGCTCAAAATAAATTGGTCGTTTTTTTTTTAACATCCCGTCACAGAGTAGTTTACAGAAGTATGGAAATCGGCTTAATATTAATTTGAACGTCTAGTTTTCCACATACTGGACATAATTATATCTCCGATTATCCATTGTGGCGTGGTAATAACAAGGGCGCTAAGTGCCATTTTTTCGCAATTGAAATTTTGCTGTACAATGATACTATGTGCTAGCATGTATGTCCTGAGACAAGATCTAAGGGCCAGCTTTAATATTATAGTACTAATATGAGAAAACAGATGACTCCGTAGGCATCCACCGAGTCTGTTTCCAAAGAAAGGGCAAGTGCCATGTCCCATATTAAAATAAGAACCGCATGATGGTGTTTGAAATAGTTCTCAGATAAATTACATGATATAATAATGTTTAGTACATATTCGACAACACGTCTTTCCGTTGTCGACATGACAAAACTGAAACTTTTCGATATTCAAGCTTCATAGAACTTAACATCAATATCAGCAAAGCGGTTCATATTAAAGTTTGTAGAACCCACCCAGGGGTATTATTTACAAAAGAAAGCTATTCTCATCTTGCTCCCTGGAATGAAAATATAGTCCTAATGAAAGGTAAAACTGTTTTTAGATTTGAAGAAAACAACGATTTCCCAATTATTAGACACAAACAAGATAGGAGATAATAAGAAAAAAGCACCTAGGGAATTGTTATATTTTCTGCAAAACGCCAACAATAAGCTTTTCTACAAAAATTACTGAATCTTGAATAAGCCCCTTTCTATATTTTTGTTCAGAAAAGTGTTTTTAAATTTGCAATGTTGTATTGCTTTAAGAAATGAAGATTGCTTGAGAGTAAATTTATCTCTAAAATTTTAATTTTTCACGTTTGAAATATTTAAAATATTGTTCCGTATTTCTCTCTAAAAAAATTTCTCCTCCCCCCCCAACCCTTTTTTAACCCTTACCAATCCCGGGGTTTTAACCCCGCCCCCCCCCCAACCCCCCCCCCCCCCCCCCCCCCCCCCCCCCCCCCCCTTTTAAAATTTCCCCCCCCCCCCAAATCCCCTCCCCCCCCCCCTATTTTATATTCCCCCCCCCCCCCCCCCCCCCCCCCC